>CM077015.1:99461182-100061182 GCA_039090855.1 Macrothele yani
AAAAATGCAATAATGCCAACCTATACCATAGCACTACATGTCGGATACCGGTCCCTTTCCTGTATGTTTGCTGGACAATATGCAGTACCACAATCACGCCAGATCAGTTGTCGTCGACAATCAGACGATATACTGTATCTACTCTCATCTGAGAAGAGGACAGCAGACCAGTCGTTATCAGTCCAATTGCGATGTTGATGGCACCATAGCAAACAGGCGGTACAGTGACGTCTGGACAATGGGATGCGCACAACAGGACGGCGGGCGTATAGTCCTCCTTCATGCAAACGTCTGGCGACAGTTTTTCGGGAGATCCGCTTGCCAGTAGCAGCTCTAAACTGATTTGCTACCTCACTAGCTGTACTGCGCCGGTGTCTTTCTGTTGATAGCACTATGTACCGATCTTTTGCAGGTATCGTACTGCTAACACGACCTCCCCCGTGACGTTTGCTACACTCTCCGTTTGTTTGAAATGATTTCCAAAGCCTTGAAACAACACTGTGGCACACGTCGAACTCCCTGGCAACATCTGTTATTTTTCGCCCTTCTTCAATCTTGCCAATAATACGGCCACACGTAAAATCATTTAGGTGATGTCGGGACGACATACTAAAAATTGCAAGTTCGTCAATTGATTCTTTTCCTGTCAACTTTGCGGTTGAACAAACAACAGTCAATACGCGTCAAATCCTTTATATCTCTTATCAGCGCTATGACGTTACGAACAAGTTCGGCCATCAAAAATTTGCATACGCACAACACGTCTTACTGTATCCCGCACTTATGCTAATTTCCACATTTTCCTGCCTTCCATTTTATGGTTGCTATCGTTGCTATTGTCATCCGTCCTTAGCAATTGTCCGGCAGTGTATCTCACCTTCGTAACATTGGCGTATGTCACCTTGAATACGAAAATGTGTATATATTTATTTGTTCAAACATTTTATTACTCTTATGACTGCGTTCTCTTTCCTGCCAAATGTGAAAAACTTCTTTTACGTGTTTTTCTTTATATTAACTTGAATGCCTTCCGAATTTTTTAACTCTAGACGCCCGTGCATAGCAGATTATTCAAAAAAATTGTGTTAGGGAATTGCCAGGGTTCTTTACATAGAAGACTGAGATTTCCTTTGTTGTTTATTCCGTAACGCATTTATCTCCATTTTACATGAAGGAACGTTTATATATTATAACTGAAGCGATAAGGTGATGAGGTGTTCAGCACATAATCCTCATAATGGACGTAGAATGGTAGGACTCATTTCTTCCTAAAAAAGAAACATCGTTGCATTCAGTTTGTTTATTTATAACGGATTCCTCTTTCACCAATGAAATGAACTATTGCGGCTTTTCTACATCATGGGATATTTACCATTGTGATGAATCGGTACAAAGTGTCACACACACACGCCTACACGCGCGCGCAGACGCACACGCACACACACACACACACACACACACACACACACACCGTTCTTCAGCGAACATGAAAGGGTCCGCTTTATCTAGACAACATTGGACTGCCAGGACTAGCTTCGATTGATCATACATCCCCGTTGAGCTATAGAACCTGCATGAGAGACAGTCTCTCGGTATTACACACTATGGTCTTTCGGAACGGTAAGGCAGAACCTTTTGAGTAGCTTACCTGAAATTCTAAAACCACAGATGTTGTTTAAAACCACCGTTCATTTTATGAATCGATACTTTAACAAACGGTAAATGGACGAATTTCGGATGTTATCTATTCATTTATGTATCAATATGATTATCAAAAAAGTTATTAACCAGAATCACATAAATTACACGAAATTAAATCATTGGTACTTAAAGCTTCATTATTTGCTATAAATCTTATGATTGTTTTTATTTTCTCGCTATTCAGTAAAATTCTATTTCTGGAAGTCTTCAGGGTTAATGAAACTTCGTTTACAAGAGCACCATTGATTAACTTGATCTTCTTTGAGTGCTGAATTGCAGATAAAGAAATGCATACGTGCTGCTGGATTTAATAAGTATGTATTTCTACGTATAGCATAAAGCTGGGTTAAAGTGCAAAAAACTGTGCTCTCCTAAAACAAAGAATGTGCTACAAATTGACCCACACTTTTTAAAAAGCAACTTTCATTTAAAATAATGTAAATTAAAGCGACAGGGAAAGCAGACTTTTGAGCATAAATCAGGAATTAAAGATTGCGAGTATCTCACCCTAAAAATCGCCGCCCGTTGGTTAGAAACGCACGCAGGGCGTTCCCGCCAATTTTCCCTAGGATAACAGCGCTAAGCGGCTCCAAACTAGTTAGAGGTTTAAATGAGTTTTCCCTAACAACTCAGAGATTTATTCAATTTGCAGATTTCGGAAAATTAAAAAAAAAATTAAAGTATTGACTTTTTTCCCCTGGTAACCAAGTTTGGTGCTAGACATGGGAAAGAATGACTACTGTAAGCAGTTGGAGCAGTTTACTAGTCAAATACCTCTTTTATAACACCCTAACTAAGGTGCAAAAGTAAATTTTATTCTGAAGTCTGAGAAAAGTATGTAAAAGCTAAGCAAATGGAAATAAAGTTTATAATACAGACACCACATCGTGAACTTTGACCATTATATTTTGCTATTTGATGATATCAATATTAAGAGATATAGTACACGAGCTGATAAATAAATTCCAAATCAGAATGCCCTGCAACCGAATTTCCCTAATTGTGTGTAAAAATAATTTGAATTCCATTAAAGTAACTGCATTTGTAGCAATGTTTATATTATATTCTCTATAGCATTCGTTAGAAGTTACCTAAGCTGAAGTAGTTTTCGCACAATACAACTCAGTCTTGATTTTACGGGATACAAATTATTTGATTCAAAAAGCAGAATAAAAAGCATATGAGTTCAAAGATTCTTTATGCTCGGATTCTCGTGATTTGAATAAACCCTGAAAGAAATGGAAGGTGATTTTCGTACTCAAATGACATATTCTGGGAATTAAGAAAACCCGATGTATTTGTTTGCTATAGCCGCTATGTGATTTACCAAAATGAACACGCTTTACTACGGAGCAGCGCTGTAAATCATGTGGGAAGGGTCGACTTTCAGAAACAAAATTTCTGATGAACATACCACAAGGTATTTATGCATAGGCGGTCCAAATATGTAAGAATTTATCTCGATATGTATTCCCACGTAGAATCGAAGTTTCATGGTCGTTATACATTACGAACGGTATTACTCGGTCCGAGAATATATTGTGTAATCAGGTACTTTTCAGAGTTTGGAGCTGAAATATAAGATGTCAATAAAATAAATATGTATCCTCAGAAAAAAATGGAGAGAATACCCTGAGGCCCTTTTTGATAATATATGCTATGAGTATTTCGCTGCTAAGATCTTTCTGGTTGTGAGGTAAATCTTTCTGGTTGTGAGGTAAAAATGAGTAATTCCAAAGTACACATTTATTTACGTACACATTTATTTACGTACACTTATTCGAGTCACGAACAACGACACAAACCCACAATCCGATACATACTGAGAGGAATGAAATTACAATAACAAAAAAAGGGGTAATAAATCCTGCATGAAGCGGTAATTTGATAGATGGATTAATGAATATTAGTGTCGTGATATGTGAGTCATAAAAGGAAGTATTAAACTATGGTTGCGCTTATAGCAACATAAGTATTTCGTCTGTTTAGTTTTTCAAAAACAAGATTTATTTTTATTATATTTTATTCAGATTTAGACGAACCGAAGAAATCAACTTGACACCGATGAAATGTAATGTATCTACAAAATCCCATCTGCTCAGGCAAAAGCTGAAATCTGACCTCATGATTGAACGAAAAGTTGCATCGCAAGTGCGTTAGTCAGAAAGATTGTTAACATTTTGTCTAAGATATCTACCGGTTACACCCCGTCATGTTCTACAACATATTAAAGTTATCTCTGATAGCAGTTAACTTCCCCTTGAAATAATCGAGAGGAAGACAAATTTGGCAACGTCACATCTTTACGAAAAACAATCCCATCATATCATGTAATATTCTAAAGCTGTTGTCAATAGCAGGTTACCTTTCCTCGGGATTTAGCGGTAGCGCCCTGAATAAATGGGCTCAGCTTGAATTGTAAACACAACTCAAGGTTCTGATGCTATTTCTTAATATGGGTCAGCATAAGTTAGCACGAAACATGTCCCCTTTTATTGCCGGAACGCTGGGTGTACACCAAAATATTTCTGTGCCGTATTAACGGTCATCAAGTGTATCATGCAATGTATACTTTTTATCGAACAGTGACTGCTGATTCATGGACAAAATTTGCTACTTTCCATCGCGCAATGTGTGCTTAGATGTGCTTCATATACCATGACAGTGATTTCCATCTTTTCCCTTGGGCACCCGCAAATCACGATTCCTAATCCTATAGGGAATGGATGGGACTTATTAGAAAAATAGGTCCGGGATCAAATTCCTAAACCCTCAAATCTGAGCTAGTTTTAAGATTGTGAGATGAAACATTTACGAGTTCTATCGGGCTTTTACTGTATATTCTAGTTTCTACGCTGTAGTTGTAGATGCACTCCAGAACCTTGGGAAACCAGCCTTGTAAATTCTGACAGATTTCACTGCTTACACCTGAAAAACTGTATAGCGCATTTACAGTGTGCATAAATGTAGTGCATTCTGTTTTAGTCTTTCGACACTATCCTACCCCGTCATTTGTGACTCTATAGGTCCCGTTCCGATATACAGCGGTTAAACTATAACGCAGAGCAAAGTATGTCACCCAACAACCTCGCTGAATGGAGCATTTAATATTCTTACAAATGTTTTCTCTCTTACAAATCTGTCACAAATTTAGACAGTTTTGGAAAGTTTGCAATTTCTTTTTGAAAAATAAACATTTTATTTCGATTAGATAAGTATGTCTCAACTTCGCTAATTTTCTTTAAATCTTTACATAAAAGGTACTGCAGAGTGCCTATTCGTCTAACAGAAAAACTGTCATGATTAGAGAAGTGAATCATATGAATATTCAATTCAATTTCAAGAGCAACAGTGATCTCATCAATATTGAATTTCATCATAATCGAAACACATTACTTTTTCTTAATTTGCGTAACTAGTCATTAAACGTGAGGCTGTATGCCCGAAAAGTTCATAAATCTACCTTTCAGTTTCTCGAAAGAAAATGTCTGACTGGTTCAGTTCTGCCAATAAAGAAATGGGCTGTGAAAACGTTAAAGGTCAGAAAAATATTTTAGACGTCTTGAATCCAGAGAAACCCGAGTCAAATGAATCGGAAAAATGATTATGCTGAAAGCAACCTCACACATGCGGAATGAAAGACTATGCTTTCCAAATGAACTGACTGCTTTGAGAAATAAAACGAAACAGACACAACCAAAGTGCTCTTATCACGCAGAATCCGAAAACTCTGCAGTGAAGACGCAAAAAAATATCAAAGAAAAATATAAAACACACTTTGTTTTATTCATGAAAAGGTTTCTTTGTAGGTTGCTAAACCTGTTCCTTTAACTGCTTTCTTACTGTTAATTGTTGTGTTTTTCAATATACGAAAAAAATGGTACTTGTAAACATGATTTTAAAAATAAGCATGTACATATGCTGACTTGTGAATTGACAAATATTTTTTTTTAATTTTAATACATGGCGTTGTACTACACTTTCGTTTTACTATCTATTTCGCATATCATTCGTTCTTCCGGTCCAGTGAGTTACCAATAATAAAATGCTTCTATTAGAGAGTTGAAATGATATATGGTGTGTGCTTTCCTGATAGAACTTTGTTTCCACAGTATCTTAAGATATCATGAATAACACGTGAGGTGCATCTAAATTGTGATTAAAATAGCATCTAACAGAATGTCTAGAAGCTTAGTGGTCTAACATCTGGCTATTGGTCCTACCTGCTTGAGTCCTGTATTTTGCATGAGATATTTGCTTGTCCCATGGTTCTGACTTTTCATTGGAAATCGTGGAAATATCAGAAGATATTTTATAACCCGATGAGATCCTCATGTTGATCCTTAAAACAATAAAAGATGAGGATCACATATTCGACTTAATCGGAGAGATTGAAAGGGCTTTGTGGCTAATCTTAGTGAGGTATGTGCCTTAATATGTCCCAGGTCGGAACAATAATAACATATATCGGTACAGAGTAAAATTTAGCCATACGTACAACAAAACTCCACGAAATGAATTTCTTAATATTCTAAAAAATATTGATTGAATTATATACATTATATTATTCAACTAAATATATAATCACATAGTAGTCACATACGTTCTATGAGAGAAAATAAAAGTTTTCAATTTAATTCTCGTATGTTGAGTTATATATAATGGTTAATATAAAGCATTCAGTTCTTTGTGAATCGTTTCAAAACGTATGTCGCCGCTTGTTCGGCATTGACTTACCGATAGCCTTATTAAACAAATACAGATACATTCATTGTAGGGTTGTACAATGTTTTGCACAAGGGTGGCAATAACCTATTTCAAATATCTCCAAAATTACAAACAAATCTGGAAAATAAGGTTATGAGTATGAAGTACAAAAGGTCTTGCCTGCCGTGTATGATGAATGCGAGTGAAGCTCGAGCAGTGTGCTGATATCGTTTCTAAATAGAGACATTTCGTACACCAACAGTAAGTAATTTCTAGTTCTATATGTTAAACGTATATTTGGCACATGGTCTTTCTTTGAGGAGCTAACATCTGAATCTCAGAGAACAGCTTAGTGATATGTATGTATGTATGTATGTATGTAAGAAAAGGCTACGTGTCCCAGTTTGGCACATATGCGTCATAGATTTTACTTACCTCCATCACCAGTGGATGTGTAACATTGGCTGTCACGAGCCATATAGAAGTAGGTTAACATCAAACGTCCATGCATCCAATTACCTACTTAACCTAGAATAACAATTAAACCTTCAAAGTGAAGCTTTGTTTGAATTGTTATAAAATATCAAAATAGATCCGATGTATAGCATTACCATTTGCGCACTTTTTTCTTTGAAAAAAATGTATAAATCAACGGTAAGCTGTGATCTGCTTTTCAGAAGCACTTTGTTGGTTAATTAATGTTTGGTAAGTCCGAATGACCCAAAATGAACATGAAAGAGTTGAGAAAACTCCTCAAAGCTATTAGAACACGTCAGGTGCGAGGGCTGTGCTCACCTTACTTTTTACACTTCCACTATACCAAAAGGGAAAAACTTCATAACTTGGCACACTTCAAAATCTTTCGTTTTACATTATTCAATTTATACTACTGTTTGCGTAACTTGCAATACCAGGAAAGAATCACTCTATTTAAATCAATTTTATATCACGGATTCCTTATCTTACAAGATATAACTGATTCGATTTGTAAAGCTCTTCAACATTAGCCATTTTATTACTCAGTATCGTATGAAACACTTCGAGCAAACCTTTCAGCCTCTATACGGCTGAAATTCAGTTTAAGGCAACTTTGATATCGCCCTGGAGAACAATCTGCCAGGCTGTTTCTATGCGAAATCAGGGTTCATTTGTAGTGACTAGCGCAGACCCTTCACAGGCTAGTCGCATTGCTACTATGTCCTAGACATGTGCCATCGAGGACATACCAGGCACTGGTGCAGGGCAGGAAAGAAGAGGTATCTTGGATAGACCAGGCCACATGTGCCCGATAATTTTCTAGCTTTAATGTAGTGCCAGTGAAATTCTGAAAGAAACGTATCGCCTTGACTTCTAAAATACTCCTATTGTATAGCGTTCCTCAGGTCGTATCAAGGCTGTTGTGGAATTGAACCCGGATGCGACCTTAACCATGACGCTTGACGTTTGGACGGTATAAAGTTGCGAAATGTACGTTCGGTGCAAGCTGCCGTTCATCACGACGTCTTCGAACACATGCGACCCTCATGGTGCATCACGCTGGACCATAATTCATCAGCGACCTGTCGTTAGTGAGCGAAACAATGTTTATGTTCGAAATACAATTGCAGCCTGATGTGTCTGTCTTTGAGAGTCAAAGCAATGCACAGCAATGGGCAGCTACCTACATGTCATCTGTTATGCAGACGACGTCCAACTATGCTAGAGGACAAAGCCTGACTCCGGACAGTGCTTCACAGCTGCACTAACCCCGTGGATGTCCTGTGCGATTGCTCACGACATCCGGTGGTGGTCTATGTCGTCTTGTGCAGTTGTTCGATTTTGCGGTTCATTTCCCGTATTTCTGAGCGAACGATCCTATTGTGCCTACTGATTGCGTTGCCATTGCTGTTCTGGCACCTCTTTGCGTGCCAGTTGCAATTTTGCGTTTAGAAAATCCAGCGTCTCTCATCCCAACAATTCGGTCTCCCTCAAAATCCGTCAGATGGTCATCATGCGTATTCTTCGGCTACGGGGCCCAGTGAGACACCAAAGATACACTTTCCAATTAAATGGCTTTTCACTGATTACAACACTTCGTTTGAACCAGCTGTTTATACCCAAGACTGGACATTTCAGACTGTTCTACTCCGAAACCGCATGCACATTTTCCCTGACACTTTAATCATTTGCATGTCACTACCTTCTGTAAATTGTAAGTTTCCATCTAATACCAGCAGCCCTTCATGATCTTGCAATTTTCACGGTCCTTTATCGCATCGAAACAAACCGGCCTCTCCACTGAGCAAACAACGGTCGTGATGTTGGCTTTCAAATATTACGTCAACCGAATAGTTCAAAATTTATCAAATGCTTCATATATACTGTATTTTGCCGTTCCGCTGTTTATGTTAGCAGTTGATTTAATCATAAACTTTATTGATGGTTTCACCGTGAGTAAATTTGATAATTCAATACATATATAAATATTTCCATTTAATTTCATGTATCCATTTGAAATATTTTCTACAAACCTATAGAGCACATGAAAATAGGTATATTATATTTCATTTTATACCTGAAAGGTAAAATATGTGCATTTCTCAGATATTTGAAAAGTGTTATGCGAGTAATTACTGAACTAGCACCAGATCTATAAAAGCATGAAATCCATTCTCCTGAAAAAACATTTTTCTTTTATTATCAGCATGTTATATTCTTCTTCATAAAAAACGGAATATGCTTACAATATAATTTCGTTCGATCGTCGTCCAGTGGACGCTATGTTTCTGCAATTATTAAAAAATTTGAAAAATCTTTATCATGTTGGGAAGCCCGAAAAGTGACTGCGATAGTCTATGCTTTCCACTTTTTGTTCGATCGATAACATTGCCAATAGAAAGCTTAAAAACAGATGCTATCGAATTCAAAATATAATTTGTCTCATATTATTGCTTATAATATCGACTGAAAATTTATTTCTTCCTTTCGATATAGTTTGTAACGAAGACAAGTTTGAGTAGAGATTTTTCTAAGCAATTTATAGCTTTTCAGCTATAAATTGCTTAGAAAAATCTATATAAAAAATATCACAATATCTTTGTTTCCAAATGACCAATTTCAAAATTCTTCGAGTTTTGATAACTAACCTAAAAGATATTTTGCCCATAACTTTGAATTTTCCGTGAAGTGCGGTTTTGCCGCAGAATCTGTTCTTCGGAAACTCGCTTGAAAGAAATTATTTTGCGTACTGATATCGCTAACTGGGAACCTATTAAAAGGCTTGAAATAAGTTAACTTCTCTCCTGATAATCTCTCCTATTAAATTAATTTCATTATATTATAATAAACGTTTTCAGATAATAAACTGAAAACCACCATCAATTTAAACCAAGTAGCAAAAGTTCTGAATGTATCCACGAATACTATCTTTCAAAACGTACAATTAAAAAATACCTTCACTATGATTTAAATGAAAAGTAAAAAAATTGAAATGTACCCGGTGACAATGTATTTTCAAGAAAGGTATAACAGATGTCGCAGGGTCGCCAACAAGAGAAATTTGATGTAAAATATTACTTATTGTCCACAATTAGACTGGTTATTTTGGAACATCCCAGGTATAAAATCAGCAATATGGTTCTTTTAATAAATATATGAACAGGCATTGTTAAAAAATTTTGTTTGGTTTATTGTTTTTATAACTGTTAATCGATATAAATCGTTTCGAAGTTTTCCAATTGATATTATTCCAAAGGACTGTGCTTGTAGCAAATAATTTTGGTGGAAACCTAAACAATAACAAATTTATCATTAATATTCCAAAATATAGCAAGGGTTACAATCGATAATAATATCGATGGTGCCAGTAGTTTGTCCGGATATGAATATTGATAGCACGCTAATATTATTCTAAACTATCGATAGCTTCCCTGTTTTCACGGCGGTTGAGAGTAAACCATACAGCTTACACACTAAGTTTATAAATACTAAAAACCACTTTCCTCTCATTTCTTGCTGTCAAATAATAGAACGAAACCAAACTGATGCATTGAATGTTAGTTTTTCTTTATCATCCAAAAATTAAGCTACACAATCTAACAACAAGTAATTGGATACCCCTGCAATCGACAATATCTGCGGTCCTGATACACATCACGTCCGCCGCCGCCGTTAAATATCGTGTGGGAAACAACAACGCAACTAGTCGCATGCAAGATGCCAGGCAGTTCGGAGCTCTCTGATTTCGAGAAAGGTGTAATCGTCGGGTATCACAGAAATGGCCGATCCATACGTGACATATCCAACTAGCTGAAGTACCCAAAATGGACAGTGGCCTACGTGATTGGTATGTGGAAGATGAGAGTTGACTGTTGTAACGTGCCCCGACCCGGCAGAACCACAAACCTGGGACTTGGAGACCGACGGGTGGTGCTGGCCAGCGAAATTCGGAAGAACCGCACCAAATCGATGGGCCACATCAGCGAGGAGTTTCCACAAGCATCCAAGAGTATTCTTTCGATGAATACCATCCGTAAGGAAGCCCATCTGCTTGGTTATCATGGACGTGCTGCCGCCCACAAGCCTTTGATCACCAAGTCCAATAGCGCTGATCGGCTAACGTGGTGCAAAGAACGTCTACAGTGGACCGTTGAATAGTGGAAACAGGTTCTCTGGAGCGACGAATCAAGGTTCACCCTCTACCGTTCAGATGGCAGGGTCTGGGTTTGGCGTCTGCCTGGAGAACGCCTCCTGCCGGAATGTATTGTGCCAACTGTGAAGTTTGGCGGCGGTGGAATTATGCTTTGGGGGTGTTTCTCCTGGTATGGCACGGGACCCTTGGTCGCAATTGCTGGTAGACTCAACGCCGAGACCTATTTCAAAATTCTGGATGACCATGCGCTTCCTACTTTGTGGCAGGTTTACGGGGTGGACCCATGTTACTTTCAGGATGACAATGCCACCTGTCAAGTTGCGAGATCCACAATGGCTTGGTATGGCGACAATGTGGTTAATCGAATGGACTGGCCTACGCATAGCGCGGACCTTAACCCTATAGAACACCTCTGGGACGAGTTAGAGCGTCGACTTAAGGGGTGCCCCCACCGTCCGAAATCTGTGAAGGAACTGACCTGTCTTCACAGAAGACAGGTCAAGCCGAGTGGAAAAAAATACCGCTAGACGTCGTACAACTCCTGGTTGAGAATATGCCCCCGAAGGTCGCAGCTGTAATCGCCGCTCGTGGTGGCTCCATTAACTATTGAAGGTGAATAAACTTAGTTTTCCTTTGCTATCACAGGTGTCCAATTACTTGTTGGTAGATAGTGTATTTAACACATAGACTTTGACAGTACCATTACGTTTTGCTGCGCAAATTAATTTTCCTAATTTTTCGCGATGAAATGTTCTTAATGTGATGCAAAATTTGAAAAAAGGAGTCATAAATAGAATCCGTGTTTTTTTTTCTTTTTTTTTTGGTCTGAACACTTTTGAATTTCATGACAATCAAGCCGCTGAAGATTCCTGCTGGTGTATTTTCATTGGTTAGCCATGGTGGAACGAATAACATCGTGCCTCATCTGTTATTCGTTCCATGTCCACATATGACCTCTCGTCCTCAATCTACAGCATTTCCCTACGTATTACACTATGCCCTTATACAATGTCCTGTTGAATCCGAGATATTCACACCTCTTCGAATTTCATACCACAGTGATTTACTTCCTTTTCCGTGTTCTTTTCCCGACATTTTGTTCAATTCTCAAGTCCTAGGTACTGTTTCCGGACATTTGACAGCCAAATAAGACCTTCAATCGCTTGTCCTGGTACCTTCTCTCCGTCGATTCCATTAATTCTAATTCAAAAGGGCTAAGCTTACAAAAACAGGAATGCAGAAAAATAAAATAGCTCAGTCACAGCCCCACTAACCATATAATCATTCACCTTCACACAGATTATTCCCGTGATTCGGCCCGTTTTTTTTATCTTTTTGTGAAGAATTGTTTTACCCAATAGATCTGAAAAACAATGTTCTTTGGCTTTTGTGGAAAAGAAAAATGAAGAACTTCCTCTAACATTAAACAATACGATGATTAAGGAAACAGAAATATGCTCCTGCTTCACGAACACTATTTTATCGCGCCTTTAGCACACTCACGGAACTTGGATGAAATGGATGGTTCAAAGACTTGCTTCAAGGTATATCGGACCTCAGATTTTGAAATAGGTTAAAGTACGTAGCATTTAGTTTTGTCAGAAATCATTTTTTAGCACAGAAAGAAACGATTCCCTTGAAAATGTGTTACCAGAACTGTGTCGATAAAACTATCGATAGTTGTCCACCGTTTTTTGTTCTTACTAATTTCTAAGTTTTTCAACGAAGTTATAGTATTTAACCATCATCAACGAATGTGTTAAGAGTTACACTGCCTGACAGAGAAAATGCCACACCATGAAGGAATGCTCGAAAACAGACCAAACTGACACAGATAGCCTCAAGTAGGTCCTGAACACAGGATTTAATTGTCACATACAGATTTGGCCCCAGTGGCCGAATAAACAGGATGAGCAATAAGGAGTTTAGCTTCCATTTTGGGCAATACAGCGTTGAATCTGACAGGACATCGAGGCAATGAGGGTCCGAATATAGTCCTGGGGTATCGAGCACCAGGCGGTGCTCCTCCGAGTCCACTGGTCTTCATTTTACGGGAGTAGGAGGGTACTCAATCGACATCCATTCTAGTCCCTCAGATGCTCGATGATCGACATGTCAAGGGCTTGTGCTGGCCACGGTAGCATTGTCACACCGTGCAAAACATTCCGGCTGATACCAGCGGAATGCGGCCGGGCGTTGTTCCTGTTGTAAAACGGATTTTGAAATGCCCTGCAGGTACGATAGTGCCACGGGCCACAGCACATCGTCAACATAGCGGTTTGCAGTCAGTTTGTCCATAATGCGTACCAGCAGTGAGCGGCTGTTGACTCTGATAGCACCCCACACCATGATTTCACGTTGCCGAGTGTGACGCTCCACAACGCTTGAGTTACCCGCTTGTTCGCCACGTCGCCTCCAGACTCTGATACGGCGATCATCCACGGCGAGGCAGAACCGTGTTTCGTAGCTGAACATCCCGCTGTTCCATTCGGCGCCTCACCCAGTTTTGGAGCGACATCACGCCGATCGCTGACGACGCTGGCTCGCTGTTAAGGGTAGCCTTTGCAATGGACAGCTGCACAGTAAACTACACCAGCCAATCTGCGCGACATTGCCCGCGTTGCTATCAGAGCATCCAACTTACTCGTGCATTCCGCAAAATGACGCCCGTTGTGGCCTGAGGGTCCGCTACGGCATGACGTCCGATGCGACAATCGGTGCGCTCGGACGTCCGCCTCCGTGTTCCTGTCCCCATAAGACGATGCACAGATTTTTCCTGGGACCACTGACTCCAAATTTGACCGACGGCTGCGGCGTCATGTTTCGTTTCTTCCGCAATACGGCGCAAGGACCATCCAGTGGTACAAAGGCCTATGATAACACCTCTCCCGAAAGCTGTAGTTTGACGAAATGGCGCACGACTGCGTCTTTACGACATTGGTACCACTTGTTAGTTCTCCAGACACCGTTACAGCAGAACCACTCACTTCTCGCGGATGTGACACGTCTCGACTGATGGCCTCACGTGCTGGTTGTTGCCTTATGTTTCGCGCGTCGTTCGTGCGATTGGCCTGAAAATGCAGTCATTTACATACAATGTACGTGTGCACTCACCCTGCAAATCGCATGGCGCTGCGTGCAGCTGTTCGTTGTGTGGCATTTTTTCTGTCAGGCAGTGTATTTTTCTCAAATATAATTTGCATTCATATTTTTAGTAGAAGATTTTTAAAATTTGTGTAAAGGGACATTATATACATTACAATACGAGTGTTATGAGAAAAACATTTTTTCTCGATATGAACATTTATACAATTTCGTAATCATGTAAAAAATGTATGGCACCATAATGATGAAAGGGTAAAAACGCAAGAACATACATCCTAGTCGATAATTGTAGAACACATATCCTAGCCCGTAGTTTTAGAATTCATATTCTAGTCATTCTATATGTGTAAATTGTCTGATATTTTAGTTCCCAGTTAATCATACCCCTTACAAATCATTCAAATTGATGCATATTCCACGCTGTTCTTTGAGATAATTTCTTTGTGCTTAATGAAACAAAAGTCTCTTCGATTTTAGTTTAATACATTAGAAATAACAATGAGTACCGTTTCCATAGAAAGGTTGATTATGTTCAAGTGCTTCGTTTTGGGATCTTAAGTAGACGAAAGCATTTAATACCAATTGGAATTATTTGTGCGTTTTCTTCTTTACAGATGAAATGTTGTTTAAACATTTTGGCAGCACGGGCAAACAAATGAGCGTGTAAAAAGTTTTTTTTTAAGTTGCATCGAAGAGAGAGTTTCTTAGAATACTCCATAGCAATTCTGTTTACTTAGGCCTACAGGAACTCGGAATGGCACGGATTTAAGAGCTTGCCTCAGAATTTAATTTTAACTAAACATGTATGTTCTTCAAAGGTTTGCACGGGCTGGCCTGAGCCCTAAAGCCCGAGTCTGACTAAGGCTTTTTCCCACAAATTAAATTAAAAATTCCGTGTTCGTCCTGCGTCTGTACTGGAAACTGGGCCTGTACTGCACCTCCCCCGTGGATTAAAGAAAAACGTCCGACTCACAGAGCGTAGACCGGCTTGTGAAATAATAATATGCAAAATCCCTGATTCAAACAAAAGATATTGAAATACGTCCGTGAACAGATGTTTTAATAAATTGCAGCTGGGACAGAAAATCCATTCTGTAAGACGAAAGCCTGAAATTGGCTGTTTATTTCATTGAAGGTTATACTGAAATTTCGTTTTACACTGTTCGCCTTGAAGTTCTTTCACACGATACCAGTTAGTGTTCAGGATTTCAGTAATTACTCTTCGCCCAAGTATTCCATATGATGCAGTTACTACACGAGTTCGCAAGATTTCTTTATTTGTGTTTTCGAATATTAAATTTGGATGTAAGCTCACTTAGTGTGACTTACGCTGGAGCTACGACATCGGCGTTACTGCTATAAAGATTTTAAGTAAAATTCCATAATTATTGAGGATTGGATATTAGTCAGGATCCTTGAATGCTATTCAACATGGAATTGTCATTTTCGAGCTACGTTTACATAGTTAGGAGAAAACACACGTTGCTAACTTTTCTTTCAGAGAAATGTGTATATTAATGGGTATCTGAAATTTCTGAAGCAAAACTACCGAGATTCTAGAGGGATTCTTTGAAGGAACGGCGATGAGCACGATTTAAATATTAGTTTACATATTTGGGATCGAGATTATGTTGTTTTTACTTATGTATGAAAAACGAAATGCGTTTTCGTTCGTGAGATATGTAGTCTGGTCTAAAACTTCTGACGGTAAGAATTTCTGCCAGATGTAGGACGAAATATGTGTTATATTCTGTTTACTACTAAGGGTAGTTCAGTACAACAGAAAGCTTCGTTTCTCTAGAGAAAGCTTCATCTTTTCCTCACATGTACAATGGACAAAAAAAGTATTTTCAGACATACATTACTTTGCATAAATAAACGTGGAAAGCAATTGTGACGAAATATTTTTAATTATTGGATTACTTTTACTCTAAGCACACACACTCACATGTTTATTTTTCACTAATCGAAATAAATATATATATGGCATATAAGCATATTATTTTCTCATACCAAAGCGGTATCTGCACACACATAACAACACTCTATTTTAAAGCCTTTAAATATTCCATTATGCAAATTGACAACAAATGCAAGTCCCGCACTGTTTAAAAGACACGTTACAAGATCTCTGGATGGCCAATTAGTTAGTTTTAATGCCATGGCTCCGAAAAAGTAAGAGCTTTCCATTGCAATGATGGATAGGATTATGGCTTTTCATGCCTGTGGTTTACTCTAGATGTTTTATTTAGATGTAATGCTTACGTAAAAGCGAAATATAAGATTTACAATATTTTTTATACTATCAAACTAAACTTCTGAAAATTGTTTATATAAGGCATTTTCCGAATAAAAAGCTGCACGCTTCAAACTTTTGTTTCTGTGAACCTTTAAAACAATATCTAATATACGTAATTTAATAATTATTTTAAAACTGAGAGTAAATCTACAAGTATACATATGTGATTAGATTTGTCTTGTAGACGGTGTGATTCTCATGCAATTCAGTGCTCTCTTATGAAAATGTTTAACATCACTACATCACTAGCAATTATACGAGGCCTGTAGTCTTAATGTAGAGAGTTTATTATAGACCTGATGACAACGTGCTTTATCGGATAAAAGTAACTGAGTCATCTTGGTATACGTCGAACTTCATCCTACTGTGTCAACAAGCTTTATTTTACAGTGAATTATATGTTGACCTATTTTCCTTAGCATTAAGCAAATGAAATTACGCATATACAATAGGCTAGTTAATAAAATCATGCAACGCATTTATTATGATACGCTTTCCAACATACCGGAAATCATTACTCAAGTGATTACTCACGTTATGAGGATAATGGCTCACTCCCGTGTAGTGACCTTTGACTCCATTTCCATGATATTCAACAGAACCAGTTATGTGTAGCTCCACAACAACATACTAAATGTTTGTCGCAATAGAAGCATTTTTACGTGAGTTATGACGCATAAGGGAAATGGAATGGATCCCGCTTCTATGTCGTGACATTTGAACCCATTCCTCCCATTTCAAAAGGTTTCGTCCCCAGGTGGTCCCCTACAACATACTAAAATTTCATCGAAATTAAACCATTTTTACGCTAGTTATGAGGCATAAGGGCAATGAAATGAATCCCGATCTTATGGCGTGACCTTTGACCCCATTTCGTCAATTTTCAATTGGGTTGGTCTCCAGGTGGTCCTCTACCACATACTAAAGTTTCATTGAAATCGAACCCTTTTTACACAAGTTATAAGGCATAAGAGCAATGGAATGGATCCCGCTCCTATGTCGTGACCTTTGATCTCATTTCGTCTATTTTCAACAGAGTTCATACCCAGGTGATCCCGTACCACATACTAAAATTTCATCAAAATCGAACCATTTTTACGCAAGTTATGATGCATAAGGGCAATGGAATGGATCCTGCTCCTATGTCGTGACCTTTCACCCCATTTCGTTCATTTTCAATAGGGTTCGTCACATATTTAAAATGGAAGAAACGGGGTCAAACCTAGCAGATACTACCACATACTAAAATTTCATCGAAATTGAACCATTTTTCGGGAGTTATCATGCGGAAAGACAGACGGACGGACGGACAGACGGACAAAGCTGGAGCATATACGCTTCTTCAACCTACCGTTGGAAAGCATAAAAAAAGGGCTAATGGCCATGCAAAATTTTAAAAAGATTTTAGTAGAGTATCTCGCAGTATAGATTTTGCAGGAAATGTGAGCCACATACGAGGAAGTCATGCGATCCCGATTAAGCTCCGCGTGTAAGTACCGCAGGGCCAAATATGCAAAGGATTAAAAAAACGCCCAATGACAGAATAGTGGCTTGCCGCATCGCAGGGAAACCGTTCGTCGAGGAAAGTATAACAAGAGGGAGCTCGCTCACAGGCACAATTGTGACAGCGGATTGTAGTTGCATTAATATTCACGAACTGCGAGGATACTTCGACGTAGGATCCGTGCACACGACAAGCAGTTAAATGGGTTTGAGAGAGGACGTATAGTTGGGATAAGAGAAGCCGCTTTGTCAGGTTTTCATATCGACAGGCATTTGGGTCGTAGCAATGCGATAATCATACGATGTTGGCGGCAATGTATCTAGAAGGGCTCACAACCTAACTATACGCAGGCAGTGGATGGCATTGAACAACGTTAGAATGCAGGAGCGGTTGATTGTTAGAATTCGACAAACAGAACACCATTCGTTTCTCCCAACCGTCCGTGGATATATTGCGTCGTCTATAGGTACGGATGTGGCCATCTGGAACGTTTCCAGGCGACTTCCGGCAGTACGACTACATTCGATTATGACGCTACGCTGGATAACCGCTTGTATCCGAGCAAAATGTTGCGCTTCAACGTTCTGACTGATTTGTTCCACTAGGGTATATGTTTTATCGAGATAAATGTCCCAACTTAACGGGGACTACAATCATTTCCTTTCCTTACATGTAAATTGCACATGCCTTTTTTCATGTTGATCTGATGATTCTGTCTGGCCGTCTGGACATAAAATAAAGCAAATATGTATTATATAAGCGTGTTATTTTAGCACAAACCCAAATTCTATATGTCTTGAATCATAATTATGCTGTATAAGACAACTATGTTTCCCATGAACAAATAACGTTGTTAATTTTTCTAAGTTCCGTTCACATTTTAGACGATACCGGTTGATATTCTCACGACAGTGTCTCCGATTCTTTTGATTTTCATTATTGAAAATAGCAAAATATGTATGATTAATTTGAATTTCTTTTTCATCTTGTGAATAACTTCCGAATAAAGAAATGAAGTTTTGAACACATTTCCTAAACGATGGGGATATTGGTTTCCTAAGTATTTTTAACAATTTGTAATTGCATATACCGGTGTTTAGTATTTAATGTTATAACATACTGTACATTTAATCACGTTCTTTGCTACGCTCCGAATTTCAAAATTTTAAAGGGAAATTTTGGTGAAACGTCCAACAACAGTTTTGTGTAATGGCATTTCTTCCTGCCGTTTTTTTTACATAAAGTTAAAAACACTTCATACAAACAAATTTGTCAGTGTCAACATTTAAAGTAATCTTCTGAGGCATAAAAGACCTGCTATATAAACAAAATTTGCTTTTGCCCAATTGAGATAAATCTGTGGCGTTCCGAAGTTTGGTACGATTACAATAACCCGAAATTAACGTCAGAGACATTTATTTCCTTAGCGATATGCATCATTCGACACTTTCTCACATTTGACTTGCGTTTTAAACGTTTCGTAAGATATCACATGAATGGCACGTATATTGCCAGTTAAGTAACCTAATAATTTAGATTAGTGAAATTGCTATGGACGACTGAGGAAAGTGAAACATTTCAATTACATGAGATTCTGTGTGCTACATATTATCGTTTTATTGACTTAGATTCTATCTCTTTAATTGATGCTTTTCGCGTTAGTACTTTTTTTCTAGTATATAATGATGTTGACGTTACTGTAGCATTTTGTGTTGCAAAGAAGTATAACACTCGTATGAATTCATTTGTATGTAAGTGCATTGAGAAAGAGATCATGAAACGTGAATACATGATAGCAAACTGCCTAAAAAATATTTTTCTATTAAATCTTAGTCGGTTGACACGATAGTTCTGAAAATTCGTGTGTGTTCTTTTCTTTTTTTTTTTTCTTACATTAAATTTTTGATACATCTCGTTAATCATCAATAAACATAACTTTTTTACTTTATGCTTCAAAAATATAAGCTTTCTCATAAAAGAGAGATAAATAATACGATCTTCCATATTAATTAGTTGCTAAAATGTATTTATATGGAGTAAATATCTGATCATCCAGGTTTACGCAAGGAAAAAAACGGAACACGGAAGGAAAAGAAATGAATTTTGTTCCCCATTTAGATACACTGTGATTTTACGAGTATGATTCTCTTTTAAATCTGCAATTTTTTCTTTATTGATAACGATGTTAAATACATGCCAAGCATTTTATAAATTTACGTGCTTTTCAAATGACTAAACATTTGGGCCTACTACAGTCCATATCAAAGGGGAAACCGGAAATGAGGATAGAATTCTTCATTCGAGCAACGAAAACGTCGATTCGTACGGTGGAATTACGCGCTCAGTCGAAAATCATCTCTCAACAATTCTGAGAAATGGATGCCAACATAAAACTTATAAAATAATATAACATCATTCAGTCACACGAACAAAGTGAAAAATAGGCTTCGAGGCAAAGTCCTTCTGTCATCTTGAGATAACAGACAGCGATAGTATATTTTGCATATTCAAGACTTTTTTTTTTTTGAAAAAAACATGAAAATGCGAACCTCCAGGCTAAGGTCAGTTCGTCCTTTTTTCTATGATTTTTAGTGCTACAGTGAATCTGCAAATTGTTGCTAATGCAACACCCAAAAATAAGAGAAATAAAGGACCCCTGTCATCTTCACTTAACACACGCAACTATAATGTCGGGATGGTCATACAAACAGCTCCCTTCAAAAGATTCCGAATTGAATGAAACGTAGATAGTTCGTCAATATGCGGCATGCTCGTGATCTAAACGAATTCAAAAGACACATAATAACAGGCGCAAACAAGGACACAGCATTAGAGAGACGAGTTCCTACCATCTGTGACGTTACTCTCATGTTACCCGGCATGATACGTAGGTTTCGTGCTTGACGTTTGGAAAAAATCAGAAACCTTGGTTTCCACGTGACGTCACAAATTTAGGGAATTGCTATCTCTAACTTCCTGGACCAGCATTTTTTTGATAGACTTGGTGAAAGATGTAAAATAGCAAAGATTCCTAAACCGGCAAAGTTCCTCGGCAGTGTAAGAAAAACTGCTTCAAAGATGTTAAATGTGTGATTCACAAATAACAAAAGAAGCAGTCGTAGGTCATCTTCTGACTTAAACAACTCGTCGGCGTTTGTGGACAGAAGAGAATGAAGGACAGTGCACGTGGAAAAAGATGGACTCTATTGCGTGAAGTAACGGCGCAGTAGAACAGCGGTATCAAAAGGAGGATTTCATCATTTACAGACAATGAAACATTGTCGGTAATGGACTGATACAGAAGACGTTCTATTCAGGTATCATTGGTCCCTTTTAAAAACCCACAATTTCATTTTTGGTGGGTACGTGAGCAACAAATATGGACCTCTTCCAATTAATCGTATTTTTAGTGAATACATCCCAATCATCTGGCCGGATATATAATTTCCAATACAGCAAATCAATGAATCTCACATACCTAGCATCATTTTTTCTTTAAGGTTGTGGTGGAGGTGTACTGGTTTAAGTTCTGTTTTTGTTAGCCGCATTGCTTTCCTTAAAACCTTTAGAGCAGCACTTTCATACCACGAGGAATTTCTGTATTATTGCCGACCAGACACATTAATATACTGTATAAGTATACACTGAAGAGCAATTTAATTAGATATAACTGTCTAGTAACGTGTAGCACCACCTTTCGCCCTGATGACGGCGGCGATTCGTTTCGGCATGGACTCAACAAGACACTGGAAGCGTTCGGAAGTCATACGGATCCACGACCCCTGAACAAGCTCCCACAGTTCGCGACGATTTGATGGAGGAGGATTAGAGCCTTGAACATCTCTCTCGATGGCATTCCAGATGTGCTCGATGGAATTGAGGTCAGGTGACCTTGCAGGCCAAGGAAGCAAGGTGACGTCGGTGGAGTGGTAATCCAACCATGCGGATACAATTCGGGAGCGATGGCACAGTGCATTGTCTTGTTGCAGGATGAGGTCCCCAGTGGGATGTTGAAGACGCACAAACGGTAGCAAATGGTCGTTCAGGATATCTCGGTAACGCTGACCTGTGAGGGACGATGTCACACGTACCAGGGGTCCCATTTCAGTCCACGTAAGCAGTCCCCAGACGAGAATGCCGCCCTCATCAGCTTGAAGAGTACCCTGCTGGGAAGAAGGATCCATCGCTTCATGTGATTTGCGCCGTACTTGTATCCTGCCTTCCGCATGTACCTACGTGAATCTTGACTCATCAGTACAGGCAACATTTTTCCACATGTCAAGGGTCCAGTGGCAATGTTCCCGCGCCCATGCTAATCTTTGCACCCTGCGATGTGCGGTCAGCAGTGGTACCCTCGTGGGACGATGGCTTCTATACCCCATAGCGAGGAAATGGTTCTGGATGGTGTGGCTGCTCACACGTTTTTATTCACCAGCGTTAAATTGCCGAGTGATTTCTTATACTGTTGCCCGTCTATCCGCTGCTACAAAGCGAGCTAGCCGACGATGACCTCGCTCATCCACACGCTGTTGTCCACGTCAGTTGGCCCTTGCAGGGATGGTTTTGCCGGATTCACTGTACTCACGGTGCACCCGTTGAAACAGTGGCTCGTGAAAATCCCAGTGCCTGCACGACTTCCGAGATGGAGTGAACCATTCGTCGGGCCCCGACAATTGCCCACGATCAAATGCGTTTAGATCCTTCGTCTAACCCATACTGCGTCCAACGCTTACTGATTCCCGTCGCATCACTCCTTATATTGTCGGATCGCTGCATACGTCATGTCGTTTCAATTTACAGGGCCAGCCACAGCTCCACATTTGCATAACGCCAGCTGTTTCTAATTCAATTACTCTTCAGTGTATGTCCCACATGATAATGCACATAATATAAGGCACGGATGCTCACGCAGGGTTTTCCCGAGCATGAAATTGACTTCAAAGTGCTAAACTGGACCCCGCAGTCATCATCTTGTTTCTTTACAATACTTCATACGCGAGATAAATTGTATCTGTATTGTTCTTCTAAAATTTCACATTCAGTGTATTATCTGTAAAACACGGTTTATAAAGTAAATCTTGTTGTTTCGACTCTAATTAATTTCACAAAGTAAAATTTATGGTTTCGCCTTTGGTTACGCTTGTTGGAATAGATTGTTAGAAGTCATTGATCGGCGTGAAAACTTGAGATCTCTCCGTGTCGAAAGCGTATGTTACTTTAGTGATGTAACAACTTCCTCACCTGCTTGGTTTTCATTAAACCTTGTAAAGCTCTGGCATGTTAAGGAAACGAATATGTCATACAGAGCAAAGCTCTTTATTCAGCAACAACAGAATAATATAAATGTTACCTGGAGTGTGTGAAAGTAGGCATTGTAAAAAAATTCTAGGAAATCTGTACAATGCCGAAAATGTGACGTGGAAGTATGAAACGCTTAATATTTCACACATTTCCTAGGCACATTTTGCAATGTCAAAAGGCAAATCGACAAAGTATAAAATACTATTGCCAGTGACTTTTTCTTATGTTCATGTGTCGAGGCACGTGACTCAATGCTCGTGTTAAGCACCACCTATGACGTTTTCTTTTTCACTTGGCAAATACGGTGACGTTCAACACTGGGTTCAAGCGGACAGTATTTAGTAATAACGGTATTTGTATTTCTGTCTTTGTTTGGCAGTGACAAAAACGTGAGTTTCAATTTGCTCCGCGGACCTTAGCCCATACGGTGTTGAATGAGAATGGCGCAGAAAAGTGTAGTTTCAGGCAAAGAATCGCTGCATGTTGACATGGAATCACGATTTTACGATGAATTATAATTCTTTAGATAATTATCTAAAGTGCGAGGTAATGCTGAGGAAAACTGTTTCTCTAACTGAAACCACTTGGTCATGGATTCGTGAGGTGCATGTGCAAGACCAAGTCCCAAAGTACGAAGTGCTCTTGTGTGAAATGACAATTAAATGCATTTGAAAATTCCTTTCTAGCCTTCCTTGTTACCACAAGTAGGTTAGTGCTAGTCGTTTTCTCTTATTCTTTTATTACGAAAGTCGTATACTTTACGTTGTACTTCTTCGTTAATTTTAATATACGTTTTTTCAATAAAGACTTTTCAAGAATCAATTTTTATGCTTTCCGTAAATAATCCTTGTCGGTTTAAATAATGGCTAGAATTATATAAAATGCCTAGGACTATATAAAATAACTAGGACTTATATAAAATGCGTAGAACTTATATAAAATAACTAGGACTTATAAAAAATGTCTAGGGAATGTATATACAATATTAAAGTAACTTATGTATTTCATGCTTTGCCTAAAAAAGTCTCGCATTCTATAGATTTCTTAGGCATTCTGTACAATGCCTATTTTTCCCGCATTGCCGGTAACATATATCTTAATACATTTGTTGCTTTGACAAGTTTTATTTAAACATTTTTTTCTGGTATTTGTATTATCCTTTCGAATTTAGCACTCCATCTTAGTGTCTAGATATACAGAAATTTATTAATAACTGTGCTGAGGATGTGAAGAATGAGGCATTTATTCACAAATATGTGATAATTCTTTTTCGTTATATGGATATCAATTTCAAAAGAAATAATTAGGTATCACGGTTTTACGTTTTATTAGAAGATCACAGATAATCATTGTTCTCAGGCAAGGACCTTTACTTCTGCAACATCACAAGTATTTTAGCATTCTTTGGATTTACGTTTTTATAATTTTTTTCAAAAATATTGAAGCTTGAAGTCTTTGTCCCGGATTTTAAGACATAGATGCAGACCAACCAAATTTAAAAACCTGTTGTACATTAACGTTATCCATTTTACTGATAAAATAGTAAAAGTTAGTATTTTTTGAGTGTATTGTCATATAAAAGGTACAATGGCGATCCTCTAATCTTTTTAACAGAATTTGATTTTATGTGCAATGTATTAATATTAAAACGTAGCCAAACTATGTCGGTAAACATTGGACACTTAAAATTTAGGAAATCGTCAGAAAAGAAATTATTTCTTTTTACTTTGGAGCACATGAGATCGGTAAATATTAAACATGAACGTAAATAATTACACTCAACTGAAAGCTGAATATGGAAAACGCTAAATGCGTGAACAGGTTTTCTTTTAAAACAAACATCTGTAATTTAAAATTTTGGAAACTTAGGTAAATGGGAGTTTAATAGAGCGTTGAATGTTCGAATAGTAATGAAACTTCACAATATCCATTAATTAAAAAAATTGCAATGCTTAGCAAAAATAACCGTTTCTAAAAGCAGAAATTACAGTAGTAGCCAAAAGTGTGGAAATCTTTTCGAAATAGTGTATTTTTGAGGTTTGATGGCTCATAACACTACTTTTGTTTGGAGTAATACCATAAAATTATATATAAGTGGAAAGATAATTTCATCAAGAATGTAATGCAATAACTTTTATGAATAATCTTGTATTAGAACAGAAGTTATAAAGAAGAAAAGTGAAACACATAGCGAAAGTGACACATACAGAAATTCTCACCATGTCATTTAGTACTTACTTGGGTAACCTTTAGCGTTAATTACGGCCTTAAAATGCGTTGCCATGGAGGGAACCAAGATTTGTAGTTCTGCAACTGTTATAATGTGAAACCAAGATTGAATTATTGTTCTATTAATTGAGTTTTATTGCACGGTTTCTTCTGACTAACAAGTTTCTTTAGTCGGCTCCATAGATTTTCGACGGAGTTAAGGTTTGGGGTATTCCCTGGCCATTCCAGCAGCGTCATATTTTTATCTTGAAATCACTTTTTGCGCACAGCATTAGCATGACATGGAGCTGAATCCTGTTGAAATATAAATTCTTCATTATTTTGGAAAACTTCACGTGCGGAAGGTTTCAGTTTGGGACCAATTATTTCATTAATGTATTTTTGGCCCTTTATATTCCAATTAATCATTCAAATTCTGCACACACCTTTTGATGCCATACAGCCTCAGATCATAACACTAACTGGGTATTTCACGGTACATGTATTGCAATCAGGATGCAAATCTTCTCCGATTCTTCTCCTTACGTATTTTATGCCATCACTAGAAAACAGAACGTGTTTGGTCTCATTACTCCTAGTAACAGTGTCCCATTGTTCCGCTGTCCAATTAACATGGGTTTTAGCCCAGTTTAATTATTTCAACTTTTGTTTGAGAGATAAAAATGGCTTTTTCGTGGAATTCTAGCTTTTAGACCAAATTCCTGCAGTCTTCTGCGAACAGTCTTTGCACTCAACTTCACATTGCATTGTGTCATTTCATCTTGTATACACCCAGATCATTTGCTTCTGTCACCTAGGCACAGTCTTTTAGTTCCTCTATCATCACTTGCTCTTGTGTACCTTTTCCTGCCTTTACCTGTCTGGTTTTGAAGTGACTGAGTCTCCTCATACCTCTTCAAAAATTTAGAAATGACACCTTTGTTTAAGCTTCCACCAATTTTTCTTCTAATTTCTTCATAACATGAAGTCTTTTTAACTTAATATTACTATTTGACATCACTTTCTGGGTGACCAGTCAACTCTTTGCGCCATTTCTTTAATTTTATTGCGTTTTACAAGCTCTCTAAATGAAAGAACACGAAAAAAACAACAACTTGATAGCAATCACATAACACACCGACAAATTTCTTCCTCTCAGCTCCAATACATGACATCAATAGCTGAATCCTACTGTGGCCTGATTGGCGCATTACCAATACAAGATGAGATCTGATTGGCTCTCTAAATACTCATGCTCATTGGCTACATTCAAATGAAAGAAAGCTACGTCACATCAACCTAAGCAAGTTTTGCTTCCTTTTTCTGGTTATTTGGCTATGACTTTTCATAAAATACAGATCATTAAACAAACTTTGTTGCATTACAGTCTTGATGAAATTAGCTTTTGATTGATATATACCTTCTAGGTATTACTGCAAAAAAAGTGGTATTATGAGCCATTAAACCTCCAAAATACACTTTGTCCAAAATGTTTCCATATATTTTGCCACTACTGTACTTGTGATGATTCTTCCAAGGGTATCCTTTGTCTAAAAAGACCTACGCGTTTCGAAAGAGACCGCAAATCACGAAATGGTCTGTTGAAGCTCCCTGATATGAAATTTTTCCCGAAGGTGGTTCTTACACAGGGAGAAAAGAGAGCTACGAAAATCATATCATTAATTTCAAAACAGTAATATTGTCTTAGGCCAGTTGACGTAACGCGTATTCCTAGTAGCTGCTTTTGTTTTAGACTCACTACAGCTCAGTTTTTTCTTGCTCCTTAATAGTAATTTAAGCGTCAGCTACTCTGACAAAGAAGCTAATAGCAAACCTTTGAATAATATATCTATAACATAGTAAAATACCAGAAGCGTGCACGCAGAGCTCACTGCATTCGATCAGCACGGAATACAACAAAAAATTGCTGAAATATCTGGTGTACAAATAAGTTTTATAGTTTTTTTGTGTGTGACGTATACCGCTAATATTTTATATTCGTCTTTCTCCCGCGTTGTTGTCATGTGACCGTAACTGGTCAGTGTATAAAATGTGACACAGAAGTGTGCCCAAAAGTGAAATGCACTTGCACATTGGTTAGTTAAAGTTGGTGGCAAGCAAAGCTGCATTTATTCGACACTGCATTCGTTACGACTTTCATCTAGAAAAAATGTACTCCAAAAGCATGTGCATAGATTTGTTCTGTTTCGGGGTAGAATATTGTATCGAAAAGCACGTGTGAGTTTTGGTTTAGAGGTTTAAACAAGATAATTTTGATGTTAGCGATCGAAAACATAGAGGCGCCCCGTAGAAGGTTGCACATGAGGAACTGCACGCATTGATATATGAAGATTCGTCTCAAACTCAAATAGAAATAGCTGAATATCTCGGGATAACTCAACAAACCATTTCCAATCGTTACGCGCAGTGGGGAAGATTCAGAAGGAATGAAAATGGGTCTCATATGACCTGAGCCAGAGGAACAATGATGAGCGTATCATGAAGTGTTTGAATCTGTTGAATAAACAATACAGATAGTATTTCCTGCACAAAATCGTTACAGATGATGAAAAATGGATATGTTACGATAGCCCAAACGCAAAAAAAACACACTGTGTATACCCCCTGTGAAGCAATGACGTCGATACCGAAACGCAATATTCACTCCAATGAATTTGTTCTGCTGTAAGGACTTCGACACCGAAACACAATATTCACTCAAGAAAGTTGTTCTGCTGTGCATCTGATGGGATATGAAGGATATGCTCTATTATGAACTGGTGGAGCACAGGTCATACTGTTACTACTGATCGCTACAAACAACAATTGAAACACAATATTCACTCAAGAAAGTTGTTCTGCTGTGCATCTGATGGGATATGAAGGATATGCTCTATTATGAACTGGTGGAGCACAGGTCATACTGTTACTACTGATCGCTACAAACAACAATTGCTGCGATTGAACCAGGAAATTTGTAGGAAGCATTCATTCTTAAGCAAAGGATTACGTATCGTAAAATTGCTCCATGACAAGGCTAAGCCGCATGTCGCGAAATTGGTTAAGGAAACGTTATTGAAGCTTGGCTGTGACGTTTTAAACTTCCCGGCGTATAGTTCCGACATAGTCCCTTCAGACTTTCATTTGTTCCGATCGATGCAACATCGTTTGCCTGCTGTACCGTTTCGAAAATGTGACGAAGTGCAAAAATAAGTTGACGGCTTCATCGCGTCTCACGACGAAGTATTCTTCAGGGCTGGAATCCGTCAGCTGCCCGACGATGGCGAGAGGTGATAGAAAATGAGAGAGCATATTTTTATTCGTAAAGGTATTGTTATTTTCTTTCAAATTACAAGTTGCGTTTTCTTAAAAGGCTTTAAAACTTATTTGTTCACTTCACATTTAAGTGACTACTCTTACTTTACGCATTTATCACCCTCTCGGTTACACTGCTGACAGTGCTAGATTGTTTTATGCACTATAATGCAGTTACTGAAATATATTCCCTGAACAGAAGCTTCATGGAAGTTAACTATTTTTTCTCACTAAGATACTTCATTGTATTCATTATACGCATCGCAAAACTGTTTTATTATCCCGATCTGATCACAAAGAGAAGAAGAACGCGAAAAAGGATGAAACAGACGTAAGCGAAAGGAAGGTGAAGAGGGGGAATACGCACGCAGATTATAGTGTAGGTTTTATTGTGTGCTCTGATTAAAAAAGAAAGATTCTCTATTGTTATGAAGCCTTTCAAAAAGTTTCATCTTATAAGTTTCTGATTTTTTTAAAAACATATACCGTTCTGACTGAAGAAAAACGGTGAATTAAACTTTCATTAGACTTACAAATATTTTCGAAACAATAATTGATGAAAATTTCCTCCACTATTCCGCAGACTCTCTTTCCGCTACTGGGATATCACGATAACTTCTAAATCATGCATCAGCTTTTGAAATTCTGTTTGATATCTCCATAGGTCGAACCAGTCGCTTGGTGTAAAGAAAACAAAAAGACTCCTACTCCGCATGTTCAAAGTTCGTTCTCATACTTTTCTTCTAATAATTAGATGGTAAACCGGAGAATTTATGTATCGAATGTTAGAAATCTAACTTTCAGTGCTGTGCATATCAGTATTTCTCTTGAAGTTGAGTTTTCCATTTTGCCTTCCACTGCTCTCAAATTCCGCGCCATATTTTAAATATTCAGAAATGGAAGTGTTTTTAATGAATAATGGAAAAAATGAGGGTGAGTTGAAATGTATTTATTTAGAGATGCAATAAACCAAACTGAAAAAAAAAACACCTTGGCGGACTACATTTGTGAGAAATTTGTTTTTATTGCTCTACAGTAAACCGTGAATTTCACCGCTTAATCTGGTTTCACTGTCGAAAGGGCCTACACCAGACAAGCGAAAATCATAGCTGGACGTAGAATGACTGGAAGACAATCATTTGGTCAAAATTCATAGAATGACTGGAAGACAATCATTTGACCAAAATCATTTGGTTCTGTTAATATATTTCATTTTGAGTTATGTGGATTGGAGTGTACATGTGTGTCGTTGGAATGCGAAAGTACTGGCAACAGATTGCATCATGGGATGAGAAGACCCTGGCTAAGGCAATGGAATACTTAGGGCAAAGTTCTGCTTGGAGACCCTGGGTACCGTCATTCATGTGCCGGAAACGAGGAAGTCCAATATGTGCCCTAAACATCACTGCAAGTCAAGAAGGTAATTTTATGGCAATGACACTCCACTGTTGTAATGCATTATTGCGCAACGCCGCACTGCGCGGAATGTTCGAAAATTGTTCGCAGAACTCAAGGAAGGAACCCAGGTATTGCTCTGGGTGCCATACTTAAACATCAATTCAACCGAGTATCTGCGTTTTGCATTGAAAAAGCAATTCCGATATGCAGCGGGATATGTAACTTTTAAAATAGTAAACATGTAAAACAACAGGAATGCCACCCAGCTTGCAAGAATTGAAGAAGCTTCTGGTTACGTGCCAGTACCAGATACCCCAAGACACCTTTAGAAATTTTATAACATATATTCCTAAAATAGGAAGCGCTGGTTTAACCTCGCGCGACTGGCCAACATGGCATTAACCAGGTTAAGAGGTTTCGGCTCTTTGGTTTATTTTCTTGCACGCTTCAAAAAATAAACAAATAATTTCTTTCAACATAATAGTTGAGATCAACTTTCTCTGCTAATAACGCAAAATGATTTCCATAGAAAAATGTGCAAATGTGTGTTGCAAAATTCAGTAACGATTTTTTCATTTTTTAAAATCACAATAATTTTTGGTATGTTATTATTAACATTTAATATAAGAATAATTCATAAGTTATTGTTTCCTAAATCGTAGTTATCTGGTTTTTATAAAGAGTAAAACGATTATGTAATTTTTGAATTTTGTCGAGCAATGTTTTAGGTGCCTTGCATTTCGTTTGAAATGGTGGACAATGCAGTTGTACATGTCCGAATATTCCTTCGAAATATTTCATTGAATATATGTGGTTCAAAGCATAATAAATTAGAAATTGGCGGTATTACACTGCTTTCAATAACTTTAGGTAATGCATCCATACGGATGCAATGCGGCAGAATTACTTAAAGTTACCGGAATGACGAGAATAGTTTTGTTTTTGTGTTGGGCCTACAAATGTAGTACATTTACTGCTGCACTGTTCTCCGAAATCTTCAAGTTTGGTAAGCCGATTATATATTTCATATCTTTAAATATGAATAATGTATCCCAATAGCTTCTACATTTTCCCTTTTAGTTTAAGTTCAACATTTTCCCTTTTAGTTTAAGTTCCTCTTTCGTTCGATGCCGCAGCATGTAGCGGCCGTTATTGCCAGCCATGGTGGCCACACGAGCTATTGATGTCTGCGTGTTTCGCAAGTCGCACGGGCCTGTAAGCTCAATCGTTTCATCTTTGTATCTGTTGTTCTGTGTCCAGTAAATCTGGCTTTGCTATCTCGTGTCTTTCTTTGTGTTGTATTTTGGGTGGGTCAGCAGTGTATTTAAACGATTATATTCGTCTTTGACGGTCATTATATTTAAAGAAATTTCTACGTGCGATATGGAATTTTCTTCAAACTCAAGTTTGCATTTCATGCTTTAATTATTTTTTCACTTTCTATTAGATTATTCAAGGTTTCGCTATTCCTCATAAAATGTGTTTTCAGCTTTTCAAACACAACCAACCATTTGTGAGAGTTATTCGTACTTTCCCCAAAAAAGTGATGATCACGAACAAGCTTTGGACGATTTATATTTGTTTCCTATTTATTTTCCTTTTAACCTTTCATTTACATACACGTTTCTAGGAAGCGAAGGCCACAAAATCTTTGGTTGTGCAGTAGGTGCTCCTGCAGATATTTTTATGGACTCGGAAATCATGTACGCATCATGTATTTTTTAATATGAGCCATAATCCTGGGTAAGTGGAGGTATTTTCGGTGTCCCTTTTTATGAATTACTTTTCTCTGATGTCGGTAATTTTATTAATAGTTGGACTACTTGCACCATGTAGATACTTGTAACATCTCAATACAGACGACACGCAATGAAACACATAGTTCTCACTTCCAACGTATGGAAAAATGATGTTCACGAAGCCTGAGGCGCAAATTTACGGTATTGGGAAAAATGCCTGTAGCTTCTATTGTAAAACGAGGAGGAAACAAAAGGATATTTCACAAAAAGGTTATTACTCTCTACATCCTGACTTACAAAAAGTTGAATTGCGCACTTGATTTTGGAGATATGCTCGTGATCGTGGAAGATTACTTGCGAATATGCCTTATTTGTTAGCAATGTGAGCTATAGTCACATTGCTAACAAAAGGTTAAAAAAATTATAAGGTTAAAAAAATGTAAGGTTAAAAAAAGTTATAACAGGTTACTTACAGAAGCAACTACATAAATATACTACTCATAAAAATTGAATTGCATAAACAGTTCCACAGATTTCGTTGCCGTCGTAGTAATTTGCATACGATATACCTTCTGTGCCATTATATGAAATTCTATGCATGTTAGATTTTAATAAAACCAAGAGTTATCCAAGAAAACTTCTAAAGAAGTACACATTTTATTTTCCAAACTGTTACTGCAGATTAAATACTTCGGAATAATTTAGATTCCTTTCACGTAAACTAAACTGCTGAAATCAATGAAATGGTACATTAGTTAGTAACGGGAAAATTTGGCATGTTCTATTTTCGGGCATCACATATACGTAGTTTTCAGGCATATTATGTAATACTTCTGGCTGTGGTTGAACTTAACATATACTTATTTATATATTCTTTAAATCGTTTGCTTAAAATCAGACATTACATTAAACAATTCTTCCAGACATCAGTAGTTTGTACTTTAAAATGAGAAACATTTAATACAATTAGTAATTTACTAATTTATTGAAGAATATCCCTGGCACTGTCCCCCCGGTAATAAATACGTGCGTCTCTCCCACCCCCTTTTCTACCTCGCTTCCGTGTGACTTTCCTATCGGGCACTCTAGCCCAAATCTTCTAGCTTCCTATGTCTAAGGGTTATTTAAGACCTGGGATCAGACACTCCCTTCCTAAAATCCTTTACATATGATCTGATCTATTGAAGAATATATATTGGGTTTTTGTAATTTTAGCCGAACGCTTGTGAGTAGGCTTACATGTAAAGTATTTGATTTGGTGTACTTGACTTTGAGGAAATCACGAAAAATTAGAATGTCCCCAATTGCGAAGTCTAAAAGTTAGTTTCATGGAATATAAATCTATAACAAAAAATTACTTCAGTTAATGCTCTCCGATGAAAAACTTTGACCGTAATTCTGTGTTCAAAGTCCTGCAGAGGTTTCACGTGTGGTATCGTACACGAATGCTTGATTGTTTATGTTTAGGCTTTTCTAAATTCCCCATTTCAGAAGTTCTGTTTCAATAAGATGGGGAACAATGGCTATACATTGTCGAATTCAGTATAATTCTCAGTTCTGAACCTAGATGGCGAAAAAGTGTATTTGTTTTTGCTACAATGATTTCTTTTCTCGAAATTACATTACACAAATTCATTTTTATCTGTATGATGTTCGTTGTCGTAACGATTGCTGGCGTTATTCACTTCAAATTACCCAAAGTTACCCCGTTAAAATTTGAATAGGTATTAAATATATTTTAGCTAACTTTGCTTATAAGTGTGGCTTTGAAAAGAAGAACTACGGTGGCTTTAGAAAGGAAGAAACCTAACGGATAGGCATTTCTTCTGCGATGAAGATTGTTTTCGAATAATAATTTCCTATTTTCTAATAGAAACTGTTTTGCCGTTAGGAATGCCTTATTTCGTTTCAGTCTGAACAATTATATCGCACTCTGAAAAAAAGTTAAAACATTTTTTCTTCCTTTCTTTCTTTCTTTATTTATTTCTCTATTTTCACGACGAAGAACACTTTGCGCTAAAGTTATACATTCTATCGAACATAAAATTATTTAATACTATACCTCCAGTCCTGGCCCGCTGTTTCCGAATTATGTTGTTTTATTGTGATTACAGGTCGACCGAAAGGGGACAGCGTGTTAGTTTTTTCGTGGCTGCGTTTAGCACGTCAGCGCTGTTACTGGCCAAGTAGCTTTCCGTTTCATGGGAGCCTGTAAGTCCTTTTTTTGTTTCGGACGACGTTTACTATTGTGAGATGCGGAATGGAAGAAATGTTTCAAAGAAATCGGTTTGTGGTGTGATCGCCAATGATTGTTTCCAAATTCAAGATGTTCAGTGGGTGATCGGATGACTCACACAGTGGATACGTCTCATTGTTCCGAACAATTAAGATGTCGAAAGAAGCACGATTCAGGAAGGGATGAGCTGTGTCCCCGTTCACTTGGGACGTGGTTCTATGATGCTCATATTGTTCTTCTTCGTTAAACAGCAGCATACTCGAACAAAAGTCAGAATACAAAGGTTCAATTCGAGATCCAGTTCTCTGAGGTTTCAAATCTCTGAGGAAATATAACCGCAGAAAAATCACACATGACTCTGTATTCTATCTCATTCCTTAAGTGATTTAAAAAACTGAAAATCTTTAAATAATTTAAAAAAAGTGATTTTTTCAGAAAAAGGAAATAAAAAATGAGCATATGTATTTCTAAATATCGTAAAATATATATTTTGCCGCAAAGTACTTCCGAACAGGAGAATTACCGTATATATTTATTTTTATTAGAATCAAAGATTTAAATATATATATATATATATATATATATATATATATTTATATTTATCAGATACAACAGTTTAAACTTATTTAGAAAACCTCCGGGTTTCATTTTCTTAAATGGTCCAGAAAATGTGTATTGAAATTACAACAATCTGCCCTAGATAAAACCAGTTTTTATTGTTGCTGCTTTTAATTGCTGATGCGAAAAATTTACCAACTTACGTTTACATTTTTTGTCGTAATTTTGATCCACACATTGTTGTATTATTTCAGCAGTGCTTGTGAATGGTTTGTACAATCTATCGCAAAAACAGCCTTCTTTGGGGAAAGGTTTATGCGCACTGCTCGATACAATTTGCACACAACCAGTATAAGTCTTGGAGGCTTTTTGTGTAGAACCACTTATTTCTCAAATTTAAAAGCTCATCATGAGTGTTGTATTCCACTGTGCGTGTCAAATCCCGGTAGAATAAATCCCTTGATACTTAGTACAATAGACGTTTATGTTTTTGTGACGTAGTACAGAGTGTACAGTGATATGAGTTAAGCTTGTTGTAATTGTTTTTATTTGTGATAAGAGCAGCCTCTTTTCCGCTCTCCAGTCCTAAGGCAAAGGTCTTTGTCACCTAAGTTACAGTACATCCGACAAACTACAGAACAGACACTTAATTTTTATCATCAGCTGTTTAGGTCGCGCTCAACAGTAAGCAGAAGGAGAAATGGATTCACAGAAAGTACTCGGAATAAATCCTTCGGCAATTTTACTAAGGATTACTGTTTCAAGGGTCCTTTCCCCATGAAAATCAAATACACTCACACACCAATAGATGAAAAAAGGTAATTTGAAGCTTATGCTTTTATACCCAAATAGCCATAGTGTCGTCTGCTAACGTACTACGTGTAATACTCAAAGCTGCAAAGGCGTTCTTACGTGGCAAGACCCCACTCCTCGAATGATATCAAAATTCACAAGGAATAAAAGTATTTTAATGATACAGTTTCGATGAAAAATGAACTAAAACTCTGTCAAGAAACATAGATAGAATGCAAGTATTTAAACAATAGTTAAAGAGATAATTCAGGCTCAATTAAAAGATGCTTGTTTTTTTATCACATTATACAGGGTGTATAGGAATGTCCTTAAACAGGGAAATAACCTTTGAACGCAAAATGCTAGAGTTGTGGAAGTAGTATGTACATATAGTAAAGTGACAATATTCTATCAGATGAGACCGATTGCAGCACCCCAGAGGCGAAGTTTGGAAGTGAAAGATCCTATCGGGAGAACCAAGAGAGATAGCGAAAGAAAGTCAATAGCAAACGTGTAGAGCGTCACCGATTTATTGTGAAATGACGTCCTACATTCACCAAACACTCCAATAGAAGTCCGGAAATGCATATCTCTCGGTATCCGATCACTAGCATAAATACGTCACGAATGACATCGATCGTGTAAAATCTGTAAACGAATTTTTCCTGTAAAACAGCGAAGGATGGATCAAAGTCTGCAAATGGAAACGCTAAGTCATACCTGATCGGGAAGCATAAACTGGCCGTCAGGGAAGGTTTGCCAGACAGTGCGTGGACTGGATCTTTGAGTCTACACATGGCTACTTATTCCAACGAGAAGTACTGAGAGATGGTTATGTTGTACGGGGAATGCGGTCGTCGGGCTAGAGAGGCAGCACGCCAATATGCATTACGTTTTCCTAATCGTTCTCATCCTACTGGGGCTACTATCATCGATGTCGTTCGCCGGCTGAAAGAAACCGGAAGCATTACAAGTAGTTCCCGTTCAGGTAGGCCAAACACTTGCAGGTGCGCACGTGTAGCCAGTGGACGTCCTGGTCTATGCGCTAGCCCACACACACTGCAGTACCAGAGACATCAGTGCGACGTGTGGCCTTACATTTGGTCATGTACGGCAAATTTTGCGTGAATTCCGTGCTCACCCGTACAGTGTAACACTAACGCAACGGTTGCTGGCAGGAAATTATCAGATACCTTACGACTGGTGCAACTTTGGCATGAACACACTCGATGAACAACCGGATTGTTTGACTAAACTTTTGTGGACAAACGAGGCAAAATTCGATCGCAGTGGGGTCTTAAACCGATACAACGCGCACTATTGGGCCCTTAAAAACCCATTAAGGCAACAAGACGTTCGTCATTAGGAGCGGTGGTCCCTCAATGTCTGATGCGGGATTTGGAACACTCGCTTCATAGGACCTGTGTTCTACGACGGAGCATTCACGGGACTAAGATACCTGGAGCTATTGCGAGCTTTGAAATTCAAAACTTATATTACGCCTTTAAGTAGTCTCAAAAGTAACTCACATTGCTTCTCTAACTCATACCGTCGGGGAATTCAGTCTCGGAATTCGCATGCATCCCATTGTATATCCTTTTGTCACAGTCGGTGTTTCCATTTTTTATACAAAGCCGTGTATGTTCAACTCCAGGAAAAAAAACATAAATTTATCACCATATTTTAATAATGAGCATTATATTTGGTTGTAACAGTGAAATATCTGTTAGACTTAGCATAAGATTGGCTTATTTGATTTCTGAGAATACGTAATATTCTGGGTGTTTGGGAATTAAGATCGTATCAAAGCATGCCTCATTTCTGCGCATTGGTTGAGGTTATAACTTTTGTTGTGACTCCAGAATATCATTTTACGTCTTCCTAATGTTTAATTACATCATTTGAATTCTGACAAAAAGTTTTAAATTTTTCTGTGACTATGAACAGATGCAGATAATATATTGTGAATTCCAATAGTTCTTTATATATTTGCAAATACCTTAATTTTATTAAACACTTAGTTAGCTCACGTGGGACTCTTGGTTAGTGCTCTAAGATATTGAAATATTTTGCAATCCAAAGCATATTAGAACTTTAGACTTCGGTGTGTATGCCTCGAAGTCTTACTTTCCTGTGTGCTGGTGCATATGCAGAAAAGTGCTTCTTCGGTAGGATAATATCACAAATGTACATTAGAAAGAGTTTTTGAGGGCAGTTACTTTCACGTGCGTCACCTTGAGTCTCATGAAAGTGGTAGCTCTCTGAACATTACTGGAAAAGGTAACACCTACTTTTGACCCTACTTAAAGGCGAAATACAGTTTTTTAATTTAAACATAAAAGCAGTAAATCATATTCAATAAGTTTTATGTAATTTATTTTATGAAAAAATAACTGTAAGTTTTCAATGAAACTTGTATCATTCATAAAACCAATGTTACACTTACATATAAATGTATTAATATATAAAGGGAAATCTGCTGTTTAATGATGGGTTGCATGACACAAATTGTAGGGCATGCAGCAACTGCTCAGAATCAGAGTATGCAAGTTTTTACTGACCAGATAATTCAAAAACGTATGTGACTTATGTTTACTGGTAACTATGCAAAATGTATTCAACGATACTTCGTGTGACTTTTTCTTTTAAATGCTTTTGGTGTATGGTAATAATTTTCACCCAAATTAACAATTTAGGGTATTGACAAAGGGAATACGGCAATAACTTTTACTTTTGGATTCGCTTCGAAAAATTTCTGTATCTAGTGTTGATAAATTTTATATAATTGGGGGAGGTGGGAAACGTTACAAAATCGAGTAACGCCCATAATATTACATAATGAGGAAACTCCCGCAGCTTTTATTGTAAATGTTACTGAAAAACCAATAAGTTCAAAAAGTTCACGTGTATCGAAATGTAAAATTTAAATACTGCTTAATATCTTATGCTATCAAAATTAAGTTTCTTTCATTCTTTTTCGCTTCTCCATGTTGTGTCTTCAATACTGCTTCTATGATAGTTGCTTTCCAACTTTCTGTTTGCTATTGGAAATGTATTGTGGCGTCCAATATGCGTACTAAAATGTTTGAAATGCAATAAAAACAGCGGACAACTTCCTTAAAACATTTCAGTAGAATCTTGCATTTCATTTATCTTTTTAGTTGCCAAGTGAAAACACGCAATCTGTAATAATGCATATTTGCGGTGAAATTGATATGTTGTATATAGACTTGATTGTGAGTGTTTACATTTATTGATTATTCTGAATATGCTTTTTTTAACTTTTGTTGTCATTAAATTACCATTAGACATTAAATTCCATAACTATATGATGGGAACTTATTGGTTAGCCGCACTGTAGATGGCTTTACATATATAGAGCTGCATTATAACATGTAGTATCACAGAATTTGGCATTCGAGATTTCATACAAGAGCTCGTGGCACATGATATTCACAAAGAAAAAAGGTTTGATTTGTGTATTTCGTTTCTACTTCAGACGAAGTAAAATATATCAGTTCTTCCATTAAAATTTAGGCTGACATTGCAGTATTAAAGATAACACCAAAGACATCAACAATGAAAATAAATTTTAAAAAATTTTCTTTATAGATAATTTCCCTTCTTTCTCTTCAACCATGTTTTGTGCGTGCAGTTAAAAAATATATTTAAACACTTTGAATTTCCTAAAACTCTACAGTAAAACGTTTTGTTCCCAAACAAATTATCCTAGAATTTGAAAATCACATTGGATTATCAGAACGTGGAAGAAAATTATTTCACAAACTTGGATGAGGAATTGTACGTAACAAAGATATTTATTTTTCTTTTATCATAAACTAGACACTGAAGTTATGAAATAGTCTATGCAATATGATTTAAAGCGTGTAACAACTGTTTCTTACACCTCATTTCGTGGAATTAATTTATGCTACATTATTAGGGGGAAGCAATACAACTGGGAGTAATTTAATGATAGCATATTTATTACCCGCTGCAGCAACCTGAAAAAGAGCAGCATGTATTTGGAGAGATGCAATGTGAAGTTTTAGAATTTTGTGATATTCTTGAAACACGTTAAGAGCGATTTTTTTACAATAAAATTATATTAAAAAGCTTACAGCAAAAAAAATATTCTTCTGAATTCTCCAATTTTGTTGTAGAACGCAATTTCTATTCTCGTTTTCTTCTTTAACAAACTGTAAAGAATTTCTGTTATATCTTTTATTGATACTGTTTCCATTTTGATAGCCCTGTTGCATATCTAAAATAACGGTTGTCGCAGACAAGTATACCCAAGTCTTTGTCAGATATATATTTCATAACACATATTCGTTTGACCTGAAGCCTTCCAAATATGGGTCATCATTCGCCCCTTCCTTTAATTTCTGGTTTCAGCAGCAAATACACAATAGCTTTTTTATTACAATTCTCGAAATTTAGTAAATGCCGTTTGTGCTGAACTTTGAAATGTACAGCTAAAGCTTTTACTTTCAATTTTTCAATGTTTGTGATTTTTTTACTTACAAATTCCACCACCTCACGGTTTAATAATGGAGATAAATTAGCATAGATTTTATGGGAAAAACCAACGATCGAAGAAGTCATGAAAAAAGAGCATTATTATTTCTGCTTTACCTAGCATTACACTACCGCGGTGAAATTATTATTGCTATTGATGTGTTTCGGGGAAGGATGCAGAACTCAAGAGCAAGCACTGAAAATTTTAAATTGCGATTGTTTCAATAGTGTTATCACGTCTTACCTTATATGTACGGCACCATCACACGTTACACCAACGGATAGAGCAGGGAAGCTTATGCGAAAATAGCTTTATTTTATATTCTTTCATTATACAGAAAACATCACCGTGGATTACTTTCTTACCTTGATCTCTATTTTTCTCTTTATAAACTCAGGTTAAATCCTACGCTGTATGGTGATGTTTGATTAACAACAATCCTTCAGAATATTATATTAAACCGATGTTCCCTTAGAAGTACTTCCAGATCATATCGCAACTAAAACAATGTCCAAGCACATACCCTACGGTGTTTATTAAGATCATCATCATCATCATCATCATTGTCAACAATTATCAATCCACTGCTGGACGAAGGTCTCACCAAGTTTCCTCCACAACGATCTGTCTTGTGCCAGTCTCCTCCATGTCCCTCCCGCATACTTTCGAATTTCATTAACCCATCTCCCATGTGGTCTTTTTCTGGGTCTGTTCCTGTCCCTTGGAATCCAATCTAAAATTTCGGCTGTCCACCGATGGTCTGTCCTTCTGGCAGTATGTCGAGCCCATTGCCATTTCAGGGATTTAACTCTGATCATGATGTCTTCCACTCTTCTCATTTTTCGGATCCACGAGTTCCTCTTCTTATCTCTCCTGGTTACACCAAGCATGCATCTTTCCATGCTGCTTTGAGTTGTCTGCAGCATTTGTATGTCTCTTTTAGTTAAGGTCCACGTCTCTGCACCATATGTAAGCACTGCAAGGATGCATTGATCAAACACTTTTCTTTTAAAACATAATGTCATATTGCTCTTGAAAATTATGCTGTTCCTTCCGAAAGCTATCCAGGCAAGTTTTGTACGCCAATTAATTTCTTCATCAATGTGACCCTCACTTGATATCTGCTCTCCAAGATAAAAGTAGGTGTCTGTTATCTCCAGCTTTTCTCCATCAATCGATAAATCTTCATTTCTTGTAAAAGCATTGAACATCAATTTTGTCTTCTGAAAGTTCATTTTTAATCCCACTTCTTTACTCTTGTCCGCAAGTCCCTGGATCATACTCTGCAGCTCTGGTGGGGTAGTTGCAAAAATTACTACGTCATCAGCAACGTCATCAGCAAAACGAAGGTGGGTTAGATAATCTCCATTAATCTTTATTCCTTTGTTTTCCCAGTTCAGTGATTGAAAGACGTTTTCCAATGTGGCATTAAATAGCATCGGAGATATGGTGTGACCTTGTCTCACTCCTTTTCTAATTTTTATGTGTGTTGTATTTTCAAACAGCCGAATCTTTGCACTTGCATTTTCATAGATGTTATAAATAATATTAATGTATGCATCTTCAATACCGCAGGATTTCAGGAGCCATTGTAACTGCTGATGGTTTCACCGAATCAAAGGCTTTTTCATAATCGATAAAAGCCATGACAATGGAAGTTCGTATTCCCTCCTCATTCAATTAGTTCTCTCAGTACATGGATATGATCTATTGTGCTGTAGCCACTATTGAATCCAGCTTGTTCTCTCGGTTGAGCCATGTCCAGTGTTACCTTCAAGCGGTGTGAAAGAACTTTAGTGTAGATTTTATAAACCACTGATAGAAAGCTGATAGGTCTGTTGTTCCTGAGATCCTCAATGTCACTTTTTTATCTAGCAGGATCATTATAGCGTTGTTCCAATCCTCAGGAATATTCCCTTCATTAAGGCATCGAGTGAAAATTTGGGCGAGTACTGTTTCAATTTCTCCACTTGCTTCTTGTATGTTGTCTACAGTAATTCCATCTTCTCCTGGATTTTTACCCGCTTCATGTTTTTGATTGCATGTGCAATTTCCGCTGGAAGGACTGGAAGAACTCTGGTACTGGTACCTTTCATGATGTCTGGAGTACATGCATCATCCCTTTCTAATAATTTGGAGCAGAAATCATTCACTCTTGTCAAAATTTCGCCTCCATTTCGTGTTACAGAACCATCTTCTTTTCTCAGTGACATAATCTGTTTTCTTCCCTTACTGAGATGCCCTTTGCTATCTTTAGGCTTTGGTTGTTTTCAGTTGCTTTCCTCACTAGTTCACAGTTGAATTTCCTTACGTCTTCAGTGAAACTTTTTCGTACTGTTGTTCGTACAGTTGTCCTCAGCTCTCTTCTTTTTTGCATCAACATTTTGGTTTTTCCTTATAATTTGTTCACATGCAACTTGTTCTTAGACCCAGCTAGTTTTTTTGCTATTTCCATAAGAGCTTTGATTACTTTTCTTTTAACATCAGAAATATCCACTTCTTCCGATGTTAGGCCTTTTAAAGCAGAGGATCTGTTCTTCAGTTCCAACTTGAAGGTATTATGGTGTTTTTTAAGGTTGGTTATGTCAATAAATTTTGTTTGTCTTATGAGCTTGCCACGTTTGAGTTTTGTGTTGAGGTGCATCTTACATCTCACCAATCCACGGTCACTACCTGTGTTGAACTTGTTTAGCACACTGCAGTCTTCTATGACGAATTTTTTGTTACACATAATAAAATCAATTTCACTTGTCGTCCCATTTGGATGTCTCCATGTCCATTTCCTGTGTGGCTTTTTCTTGAAAAAGGTGTTCAAGATGAAAAACCCTACTGCCTCTGCAAACTCAACGAGAGTATTTCCACGCTGGTTTCTGTTGCCATGACCGAATTTACCTACTGAAGTTTCATTCTGTTGCTGTTGCCCTATTTTTGCATTGAAATCTCCCATAATTATCTTCAAGTGTTGCTTACCTTTATTATTTAGATGACAAATTTCCTCATAAAATTCTTCAATTTCTTCTTCAGGATGACTTGTGGTTGGTGAATAAGTTTGAATAATCTGAGCCTGGTATTTTCTCGATAGTTGCATAACGAGTCGTGCAGCTCCATCGGAGGAACTTTCAACTTCTAGAACTTTCTCCGTCAGTTTCTTGTTTATTATAAATCCAACACCACTTGTTCTGCCAGTATCTGTCACACGATAGTAGAAGAGATGTCCACTTTTCAGTTCAATGAGATCTTCTCCTTTTCTCCTTACCTCACTTAGCCCGACGATGTCCCACTTGATCCTTTGTAGTTCCTCTTCCAATTCAAGAAGCCTTGAATCAGAAGATAGGGAGCGTCCATTATACGTAGCCAAGGTCAGCATCAGATGGCAGCCTAGTCCGGTCGTCCGTAAATTCTTAGCACCCTCTGCCTTCATGTCGTACTGGCCGCTGCCTTGGCCAGGTACATTCCAGCTGCCGGAGTCTGAGGGCCAAGATTTAAGTTGTGGAGTCATTTTGGAGGGGTTTGGCCGTAACTCACCACGCTGGCCAAGCGGGTTGGTGAATGTGGGATAGCATTTTCTCTAATCCCGCTGGTATAGTTATACCGCTATTATCGGTCGTCAGAGCCCCTTTAAAAGTGGGAACAGGATGCACCACGAGAAGGCGGTGTTGACATTTGTCAAGGAGAGGCTGTGATGTTGCGCATCACCTGACCTTACATCCCTTTATTAAGATATTTTGTTCCCAATTATTTCGAGTAAACACATGTGCAGGAGTAACTTTCAAAGAATATTTTCATTATTTATCTATTTCATCTTTGTAAATGCATTCCACGGAGAAAGTCTTTATTTCTTGTTATCGTCATATCTACAGTTTTTCCAAATCTGTTCCTCGTAAGTATATCCTATGATGAGTTTTGTGATTCGTTGTGATTTGGTTATTACCTATTTGTTATTGATTAGTATTAACATAAATATGTGGTTATTATTTTTTAAATTCCGTAATTACGGACAGTACTTGAAATTGGATGCCATTAACATTTATTTGCTACCTCAGAGGTTCAAATGGGTGAATCGTCTTACTATCATAATTTCTCTCGTATAACATTTTACCCGGAACTGAAGTCTCCTTGGAATTTAGTTCTAATGAGCTTTTATATATCTTTTGGTAGGATACTTTGAAAGTTAATGAGGATTTTGATTTTCTTTTAAGCGAAGCGTTATATAAACGCAAACCACCTTTCACAAGGATAATGGATCAACATAAAGTTACGAAGTCTTGATAATAGGGTTGTGGCTGAATGTAATTTTTCCTTATTTAAAAGACCAAACGCAGCGCCATCAATTCTTGAGTGAGGTAAATAGAAACTAACAGCAGAGGAAACGCGAAAAATCATGCATTCAACTTACTAAAAATCAGTTATGTAGAATAAAATGCTTTTACATTAAGAATTCGTGTGACATCTTTTTTTTTATTGGAGGTTTAACAACCACCGTGAGCAACTCAATGTGCTATAAGCAGTCGCCCGTCCCTAATTTAGGGTCACTGTTTCCAGGGAAGGGAGAGAACCAGTGCCGTAAGACAAACACAACCTCCATGCCTCGCCGGAATTCGAACCCCGACCACGTTCGGACGCATGATCAGAGGCCATCGCTTAGACCACTGCGCCACCGGGCGATGGTCTGACATCTTATGCCTTCTGCTTCCCGAATTACGGACAGCACCGGGCGGTGGCGGCTGACATCTTTTGCCTTCTGCTTTTTGATCTTTTATATATGCTTTGATAAACTCGGTTTTACCTGACAGGAAGGAAATAATTTTAAAAATTCTGCATTAACCAATACCAGAATTAAAACGTCAAAAAATTGATGTTTTTCTTTTAGTTTTATTCCAATTATATGTAAGAAAAAAGTGTGCTCCGATCGAAATATCCTGCAGATGTTTGTAAACTTGAATCTGTCAACCATGTTGGATAGGGATTTACTATAAATATGTGTCTTTACAGAAAAAAAAATGGATACGCTTTACTACACTCCCGGCAATCACAGCGTTTCCATTTTATTTAAGCAACATTAGGTTTTATGTTCTCAGTGAGGCAACGTAAACGTCTACACTATTTTTTCTAGGGAGGAATATTTCTATTCCTTCATTATTTGTAATCCACTGTAGTGAAGGCAAACAACAAAGTAAATATTATGTAGATTATATTTTTTTTCTAGAGAAATTACTGTGATGTTTGCGTCCCTGACAAGTTAAACAATACTTGTCAGGAACTTGGATTTTTCAGTTCTTATTTTATCGATTTCAGATTAAAATACTTACTTAATAGCGCGTGACTTAACTTTTTAACGACCATGACCCAAAAATCTTGTATTACTCTAAATAGCATAACGCCGTAAACTGTCTGTTGGTTCACTTCTTTGTTTAATAACAACAATAGCGACTGAAGGTGACCCCTGCTAATCTGCCATAGGTCGTGAAAATTTGTAGAACGGGTAAGGGTAGGAAATCTAACTCAATTTAGACAGGCGTTTTGGGTAGCTATGGTCGTTTCTACGTACGGGCGTTTTGGGCGTTATGGTACTTAAAAGGTAATTTGATGGTACGGGTTTCGATTAAAATAACTTAAAAAGATTTCATGAAAAATAAGTAGCAGCAACAATGCATCGTTAGGTACCCAAGGATTCTGAAATGTGTTTTCTACGTGTTCGTTGCGTCTGGTTGGAAGTTTGATTTTCTGTGAAAACCCCAAATTCCAACTTCAGAACTTTCTGTCAATATGACGCAAGACATGCCCACGTTTTTATGCAATTTAGATTTTTTTTTACGCATGGAATAAGAAATTCCAACAATAGCTTTACCAGTTTTCTCTATTTTTCAGCTATGAAATGCGTAAGAAACTCACAACAAACGGATAAAACTGAGAATTGTTGACTCCCAAAGAATCTCTGTTTCGTGCTATAGGATGTTAATTTTTTTTGAGGAAATTTTCCAAAAAATCGTGTGTAATGAAACCTTCAAAATTTTCTAGGGAATGGGGAAGGGATTTTCAGGCTCCGAACAAATGAAAGACTCACAACTGCGTGTAACATTATTTCATTGTGACCATGTCCTTATAGATTAATGCGTGTTCTTTTTTTTTTTTTTGATTGAAGGTTTAACGACCACCGTGAGCAACTCAATGGGCTATAAGCAGTCGCCCGTCCCTAATTTAGGTTCACTGGTTCCAGGGAAGGGAGAGAGCCAGTGCCGTAAGACAAACACAACATCCATGCCTGACCGAGATTCGAACCCGGACCCCTTACGGACGTATGGTCAGAGGCCAGCGCCTTAGACCACTGCGCCACCGGGGCGGCTAAACGCGTGTTCGTAGCAGCTGTTTCCCGCGTTTACTGAAACCCATAAACATGCTATAAAAGGAATATGTTGAAAGACATGAAGTATCTTGTTTTCTATCGTCTCAAACTAGATTTTGTTTTCGGAGGAAATAAAGTTCTCCGTCACTTGGAAGTATTTTTATTTCACTTACAAAGAAAGCAATGAAATTGATCAAAATATCGATTTAACTAAGTGGACCTGCATCGCTATTAGCACGAGAAAGCAAGTTACTGTTGGAATCACAGCCTCTCAGCGATAAAAGAAGCAAAAAAAAAAAAAAAAAAAAAAAAGACGCAGATCGTCAGACGGAAATTTTACAGCGCTTCAAATGAATTGTCACGTATCAGGCGCAGGTGTTGTTTACTACAGTACACGTACTTTGAAACGTCACGACGCGTGGATCTCTCTCGTGATCTGTGACGTAAGCGAAGTTGATACGAGAACCTTCTTCTGTTTACAATCTGCTGTGGTCTTTGCTTGTGTGCGATGGAGTGTCAATGAAATTCTGTGTGTATGTTCTTTCAAATAGAATTGCTCTTTTTCATTAGGTTGCAAATTGTTTTGCAAGAAGTTCTTTATCTGTAAATATTAGAACGCTTCATGATATGTACATAGAGTCTGTCACCAGCAAGGGGATTAAGTGTGCAGGACTGGTGTGAACTTTATTTCTGCAAACATGGTGTCAGTTCGAATCAACGTTTATTACAGCAATGGTTCATCTACGTATTTGTCAACACATTTCATCTAATGGATATCATCGTGTCATCATTTATAATTTTATTAAATATATTTTATTGCATACAACTCAGATCTGTATATGAATTTGTTATGGCTAGCATGAAGTTCTCTGTTCTGTTTTACTGTTAAGCTTACACTCTTCTACCATGAATGAAGAATAGCGAAAAGTATTTTTATTACTGCGTGCAGAGCAATTGGGGTGTTAGTGTTCTTTTTAATTTAATATTTCCACCTCTTTAAAAATCACAACAGTTACGAACTCAATGAAATAATTACGAGTTTAAGGAGTCGGTTAATATTTACGGGAGTTCTGCTCTGCTTTGCTCTCATTATGCCTTGAATCTGTTTTTCGGAAAAATGTGTTCAGGATAAGGAATTCCAACGTATTAGAAAAAACTTTATTGAGCAATACAGTTAGCAGAAAACTTTCAAAACAATCATTTTTACCCTAGAAATGAAGTAATAGAATACGCACACTGTGAAAGTTTTGGGCAACTCATACTGTCGGTATGCTAGTTGTACACCACATTCCTTTGCCATGACTATGAGATAAAGAGGAAACCACGTTTAGGCACAATAATTTTTATTTTCTTATCGATCAAAATTTCACTGTGCTGTGGACCCAGTTTCTTCAGGACGAATATCACATAAATGTTCCAACCTCATATGACATCATTAACTGAGTTGACGGTCACCATTATTCTTTTGTTCCCCCATTTTCTTCCGTACGCTCGACAAAAGTTGGTAGATGCCATGTCTTCAACAATCTGCCAAAAATTTTGATGTACACATATGTTGCTTTATCTACCTTCTTCTAAGGACAATGCAGAAAACACTCTTCAATTTTACGAGGACATTTCTAATTTTTATTTCTAAGCTCATCTCCTGGGCTATTTTGAACGGAGATCTGATTTAACGTAAGTGCCTGTATATGGAGTTAAGCCTATTGTACCAGGTGGAGATTTCGTCGTGAAGCCACTGGCTGTCTCCACTTTAAAGTCAGACGGAGTTAAACAATATTTGCAGAGCCAGCGTACCAACATCTATTTGTGAAAGAAATGTGCTCTCCAGCCGAAATATTCTGTGTTCCAACCTGATGCATAAAACAGTAACGAGAAAAATTCAGCTGCTTTTGTTCGATATTTTTATTAGTCGTGAGATATGTATTAAACTTCCACAATGCGATATTTCAAATATATTTCGTAAATTACAAAAAGAGGGGATTAACACGTCTGTGACAAATTGTTACTGAAATGTTTGCACTGTCTTCGAATAGTATTTGCGATATAAGCACCGGTTCCTTTGCATTTGCTACGAAACTGAATGACATTTACAGATTTTCAAAATGCAGCGTTTGGTATTTTAATATGTAACGATTATGAAATTTTTTCTTGCATGTTTTAAGATATGCATTTCCGACGACTACTCTTCATATTCAACGGGGTTATACCCCCTATCTGAAAATTCATTGCACTTCAAACGAGGAAAAACACAACATTATCTTGTTTCTCATTTGCGAGGACGTAACTTCGTTCAATTTGCTAAGTGCTGCAAAACATTATTTTTGAGGACTGCGGGCAAACAAAAACTGGAAAAATTCAATTATCTCTAAGATAAAACGCATGAGGAATCGTGATGTGTGCCAATAAATACCAGTAGAAAACTTAAAGAAACGATTTTAATTATCTATTTTATCTCAAAAAAGTACGTTTTTCGGAAAACATAATATAAACAGTAGCTTGTCCTAATTTCGGGTTTTTCAGACATTCCTGTTATACTTTTGTATGAGGAAGAAAATTACTCTTCTCAAAATTCCACAAATTATGGATATTTGTGTGCTAAAAAAATGGCTATATTCAATGATTTGGGGAAACCAAAAATTTAGCTAATATCACTTGAATTGAAGCAGTCCCATGTAATGAGCATAATGACAATATTTTCCCAGTTTCTTTCTTTATACAGGGACACCAGGTGTACTTCTATTTACGGATGATTCTACGATCCATACTTAACAAAAATTATTTAGAGCGTTTGAAGTTATTGGGAAGACGAATTTATTTAACAAAATATTATTGTGACGCATGAGCGGTCTACTTATTAAATTTGTCGATAGCTTTAACTGTCGACACGTATGAGATTTCGGAAGGCTCAACTGTCCCTACTCCGACATTTGTGTTTATTAAATTCATTCCCACAGAATTCCTGATAACTACTGTTATTTTAAGTCTATCATACCCATCTGAGGATAGCTTTTAAGATCTATAAAACTCAACTTTGAGAACTTTTCCTTTTAAACCTATGACGGTTATCTGACGATACTTTTTCAAGACTTATCTGTAGCAATTTACAATATGTAGTAAATATTTAAGACAATTAACTAAAATTAAAATGCCATGTGACAGGCGGAGATTAATTTGGTTTCATTTTGATATAAATCAACATATTAAAAAAATAAATCTGCTTCCGATTTTTTCCATGCATGATATACATGTGCACATAATGTTTATGCCGTGTGTAAAATATTAAGTGATTCCACAGTGGAATTTTTAAAACTAAAAGAAACATAATCCGATTCCAATTTGTAAGAGAGTTACAAACATTAAATTCCTAGCGAAATAACATTATATTCAACTGGAAACATATAAGGCCGCAACATGTTCACTTTAGGTTTTCCGGTAATGTCCTAATAGAGATAACTATCAAATCCACCGGTAAAAGCAGCATTGTCTGGTGGCGTAGATAACTGTCAGACTCCGTAGCTTTCTCGGTTGACGACCTCTGGATCCCTAAGGGGAACGTCTTCAAATTTCTACAGAAACTTAGGAAACCCTGACATGATTGTCTGGGTGCGGCAGGCAAATTTAAATATGCCATACTAAATTGTTAGGACACCATTTACACACTATTATAGTGGGACAACGTTTCTCTCCACACCGTTGTGTATGTGTTTCTCGTTTCTAACATAAATCATTTCAACCGCCCTTGTGTGGTTTTGGTCCACATATAAAGTCTAAACAATATTTGTAACGCAGAACATGCCCCCAATAATTATACATCCTATCTCCAGCATTGTACAACACCCAGAGACTTATTATACATCCTATCTCCAGCATTGTGTAACACCCTAAGAAAGCGGGCATCACTAACGACCTCTATCATATTTCTACAGAAAATATGTCAAATTCTTTAGATAAAGTGTAATGGTATCCGAAACTATAACGTAACAGTGATTTTCGACTCCAAGCATTTTTTTTATTGGAAGTTTAACGACCACCGTGAGCAACTCAATGGGCTATAAGCAGTCGCCCGTTCCTAATTTAGGGTCACTGGTTCCAGGGAAAGGAGAGAGCCAGTGCCGTAAGACAAACACAACATCCATGCCTCACCGGGATTCGAACCCGGACCCCGTTCGGACGAATGATCAGAGGCAATCGCTTAGACCACTGCGCCACCGGGGCGGCATTGTTACCGAATGAGCCACGTGAAGTAATTTGCTAATACCAGCAATGACATTGAGATTTTGAGTGGCCATCCCGGTGGCGCAGTGGTATGAGCGCTGGCTTGTGACCATTTATCCGAGAAGGGTCTGGGTTCTAATCCCAGTGAGGCATGGATGTGTTTTTTGCCTTATTGCATTGGTTCTCTCCCTTCCCTTGAACCAGTGGCCCTAAATTTGGAACGGGAGACAGCTTATAGCCCATCAAGTTGCTAATTGATGTCGTTAAACCTTCAACCAAAAAACTTTTTATGTTTGCAGTTGTTTTAAAACACGGTTTGAAGCAGACTTTGCCTAAGGAATTTTATGAATTTGTTTTATTCATTTAAATCCTCATTTCAATGTACCACTCTGCATATAAGATGTTGGGTGACTTATGGACCAACGGCGGAAAGTTTACAATCAGTGTTTTTCTAAATAAAATGCAATTGTGATCAGACCGGGAGTGTTTAGATCGAAACAAAACAAAAGTGACATTAAAGACAGTATCATACATAACGTAAATAACACGTCTTTTAATTTCTTAATATGAAAGTGTTCCGGAAACATTTTAAATATATGGGTGTATCAAAATATTTATAAAAGAAGCGACCGTCTGAAAAGAAATATCATGCAAAACGTTTTAGAGTGTTCTGTGCGAAGTGCAGTGTGCACTCCCGCTTTTACTGAATTTTCGACGTTTATTTTATTTTACTGCTAATTTTGTTTCCAACAAATTGCTGTTATTACATTCCTTTCGGTTTGTACCTTCCAAATAGTTGTGGAGGTTTTGCACACAATTCTGATTCAATAGCAAATTTGTAGGAGCCATCGTAATCACGTTTTCCACAGGAATCGAGTGATTCCTGTGTGTACTGCCCCGGTGGCCCAGTGGTCTAAGACGCTGGCCTCTGATCATTCGTCCGTGATGGGTCCGGATTCAAATCCCGGTGAGGCATGGATGTTGTGCTTGTCTTACGGCACTGCCTCTCTCCCTTCCCTGGAACCAGTGACCCTAAATTAGGGACGGGCGACTGCTTATAGCCTATTGAGTTGCTCACGATGGTCGTTAAACCTCCAATCAAAAAAAAATATTCCTGTGTTACTTTCAACCGGAAGCGTACAGATAGGCAAGGATCAGTTACATAATACATCACAAAGATCATTTAAATGTTTGTGTAGAAACAGGTTTGTATGCGCCTGACAGTGCATTATCGATTATCTTTCGAATCTTCAGTTTCCTGTACTTTGTTGTTTTGGAAAAGTTCCTGTATTTTATTAAAAACAGTTAATTTACAGTGATATCAACTTTACCTGAAAACTGTGGGTACCAGCCTGGTTAACCTGTTATTTCAAAACAAAAAAAACGTTTACTCGGGCATTCGGAAACAGGCGGATGATACCATAAATAAAAACATGAAGATATGATTAATACCAAAAGAACGATACATTTTTGCAATTGATAGTAGAAATTCAGTAAATACATGGAGGAAATCATAAATAAGCCTAAAAATACATCTGCAATCGTGATTATAAAACACAAAAAGCTGGTTTAATTCGAAAAATGTGAAACAATTTGGTCGAAAATAAAATTAATTCCAGAGGATGAAACACACCGAGAAGTGATGTGGAGCAGTAAACATCGTAAGGAATTGCAAAGTATATGCATTAAACGTTAAGGGTGTGACGACGTTTGCTACGTCAATTTTTGTGGAACCATATTAAGAAGTATTGAACAACGTCGCATTGGTACCTTGACGCTGTGCATCGGCTGATCTGGACGTCAGTCTGGATACAAACGTAGAACTCTTGTACAGGACGACAAACTGTGATTGTGCGTCAGCCATAGAACGACGGGAAGATCAAATGGAAAGAACATAATGAACAGCGGTGCATTTCTCGAGTATGAAAGTATATGTACTCAGAAGGGCAAGATAAAGAGTATTGCAGCCATGGGGAATAAAAAATTTGAAATAGTGGAGGGAATAAAAAATCGAACAGCATTGAGAAATAAAAATTTACTTGTTCAACAAGGAAAACAAAGTAATGGTCGCAGGACACGAATTATAAGCACGGGTAAGGTTCACAAGTAGATCTTATTTTTCGTCTACTTTGCACTTCTACAAACTTCCATCATAAAGTATTGAAAGATCTATAATCAATGTGAATTATTGTGGCATACTTTTTATAATACAAGGATGGTCCCAAAACAACTGACAATATATTTACAAAAAACTTTTGCGTACTTTAATTAACAAGGAAGTGGTCATCTTTTTCTAAATACTGTCCATTGAATTGGAAGCAGGTGTCCCAATGTTCCTCACACCTTTTCAATGTCTTCTGGAATTCTTCTTCTGACATGCTGTTGAAGCACCACTGCGCAACTGTAATAAGTTGTTAATCGGACGCAAATTGACGTCACCGTCATATCTTTTGGTAAGCTCACTGATATCTGAAATGCTGTTGAAGTGCCACTGCGCAACTGTAATAAGTTGTTAATCGGACGCAAATTGACGTCACCGTCATATCTGTTGGCAAGCTCACTGATATCTGAAATGCTGTTGAAGCGCCATTGCGCAACTGTAATAAGTTGTTAATCGGACGCAAATTGACGTCACCGTCATGACTTTTTTAAAATAAGGAGCAACCAGAATTCACATGGTGACCAGTCTGGACTACCACCAGGTTAGGGCTACAACTTAATACTCATTTTCTGCACATACTGCAAATAAAAAACGACAGAATTGGTCATGTGCATCTCGGATTGGGTAGCACATGAAACGAAATGGGAAATCTACGTTGAGGAAGCTCGCTTCATGCTAAATGCTCTGCTTAGATACTGTCAATTCATGATTTTGTAATGTGAACTATATCTTCAAGATGTTAATTGATAAATGTATATTTTCCAGTGTAGTAACACCTATCGTATTAATGTTTACATCGGTAACACACACTGTATTTATTCCTCCATGTGCGATTAAATCCACCGACCCACGATAATTCATAAATTCTTTATGCCCTCTGTAAATTGTTGATTTTCCTACAAATTCATCTTTCTAATTATCTTGCATGAGACGGAAAGTCCCTCCGACACACTTCTTAAGTCGTCAGTAAAATTTAATTGTGCATGTTTATTTCTTTGAAGCATCCATTGTACAAAAACACTCAGCGTGGATACCTTTGTTGGGTTTCACGAAACAAGGCTTATTAAACGGCGCAGTACAGACGTGATAAACAGGTTGGGCCGGTAGCCATACTTACTACAACAACTTCCTGTTTTTTCGAGACTCGTACCAAAACAAGCAGAGTATTGCACATTTCTAGTAAATGTATTTTGAGTTTTTTTCGTATGAGCTATTTGCAAAAGATAAATATCATTTGTAGTGTGAAATTGAAATTTGTTTTGTGTGCTGATTTCATGTCCTTATCGCAGTGTTTAAACAAAGCGTTTAACAAATTTGAATGAAACTAATGGTATTTATGCCGTCTCTTGTAGTGTTCGTAGTCCAGGAAAGTAATATGAATTATTTAACCCACCTGTTGTATTGCCTCCAATTAGTTGCGTTCGTTATAAAACTGAAAAAAATATAATACATATACTGCAAAACTGACAATCTGCAATTAATTAAGGTATTGGTAACCAATATGTTAAAAATTGCCGTTTGCTGAGAGTAGCAGATGGCTAATCCCAATTTGTCCTATTTCAAACGAGTGTACAGCAGTTTACCTAAAGTTTAGGCGTCTTCTTGTCTCAAGAAAATGACCGTGCTTCCAATTAAATGTGAAAAACGCCATAAACATACACCTGAGGTGAATCGAGAGCAAAGAGGTGCCTGCCGGCAAAAGCTTAAACTTAGTGATAATGCACATATTATAGTCTACATTCCAAAAAAATTTATGTTAATTTATGTATAAAAAGTGCTATATCTGTTCTTATTGTTTTACGTTTAAACTTTAACTGATCATTTTTCGTTATAACGCTCTTGTTGCAAATTATTTGACAGGTGTTTAAGGCAACGCCTGTTGCTCTCATTTCGTTCGGTGATCTGTCCACCACTGACGAGATTCTTTGTCGTTCGAAAATACCATATAGCTCATCCGGTATATTTATGTTGTCTGAGAGAAGCAGCTAGTGTTTCAAAATAGAACACTGACCTATGAAGTCAGTTAAAGGCAGGTTCTTACCATTAAGAACCTCTAAACTTTGTTGCATATTTTGCACAAAGGGTGAGTCGAAAGTTTTGCAAAAATCGGTGCACTTAATATATTCATAAGTACCTTTACGACGAAATCTGGCAAGCATTCAAAATATAGACCATCATGTTGCACGATCTTTAGCCATCTGTCTTCCAGTTCTTCAAATCCGGGGGCGTTACCAGTTTTTGTCCTTCGAGGCGAAGAACTCCTCAACCCAGCAGCTACATCTTCTTGGTTGTTGAAGGTCCGCCCGCTGAAGAAATATGGCATTGACCAGTATAAGTAATAATCCGACGGGGCAAGGTCCGGACTATATGCTGGGTGTGGCATCAGTTCAATGCCCTCATTATCCTGGAGTTTTATCTGGGTCGTTCGCGAGGTATGAGGCGAGCATTGTCTTGCTCTAAGAGAGAGCGCTTTCTGTTCACCAGTGCCGGGTACTTCTCCACTAAAACGGCCTGTATCAGCTCAAGCTGTCCAGAGTATAAGTTGGTGTTGATTGTCCGACCGTGTGGAACAAATTTGTAATGGATTATCCGCTCGAAATTCCACCAAACGCAGAGCATCACCATGTACTGGAAACGCCAACGTTTGGCAACACGTTCAGGAACCTGGACCGGGCTCAACCACTGACGTTGTTTGTTAAGATTACGGAAATAGACACATTTTTCATCGCACGTAACAGTTCTCTTGATGAATCGTACATCGCGCGGGATTTCTAGGAGTTTCGTGCTCATTTCGAACCGGAGGTTTGCTTCAGTTGGTGTCAGTTCGTGAGGGACAATGCTTCAGCTTCTGTAGACCTTGCCAAGATTCTGAAGGTAGCGAAACATAGTGGTCTGTGATATGCCCACTTCGCTTGGTAATCTCCGAGTGCTTGTTGTCGGATTTGGTTCTACAGCTTGTTGCACGGCCTCCGAATCCACGGTTCACGGTTTACCTGACCTTGGCTGATAGTCGATGTTTCTGTCTCCCGAGCAAAATCTCTTTAAACATCTGGTTGCGGTGCTACGGTACACAAAACCTTTCCTTTTTGCATGAAAAATGCTTGGCGTTCCTTGAGCAGCGTTATGGCCGAGCGCAAACTCGTAAAGCAAAAGTTCCCTAATTAGCTGGTTGCAGCTGTTTATTTTTTAGGCGTTCCAACCATAGTCAGAACAACGACAGCATCGACTATAACTTTATATCCTTTTCGAATGACTGCAGTGCGCGACTTGGACTAGTTTTAACACGTAACAAGGCCACCACAGCACATGCATTTACACTGAAGAGCAATTGAATTAGAGACAGCAGGCGTAATGCAAGTGTGGCGCTGTGGCCGGCCCTGTAAACAGAAACGACATGACATATGCAGCGATCCGACAATATAAGGAGTAATGAGACGGGAATCAGTAAGAGTCGGGCGCACTATGGGTAAGATGAAAGAACTAAGCGCATTTGATCGTGGGTAAATTTTCAGGGCCCGACGAATGGGTCACTCCATCGCGGAGTTGTGAAGGCACTAACATTTTTACGAGCCACTGTGTCACGGGTGCCCCGTGAGTACATCGAATCCGACAAAATCATACCTGCAAGGACCAACTACCGTGGACAACAGCGTGTGGATGAGCGGGGTCATCGTCCGCTAGCTCGCATTGTAACAGCGGATAGACGGGCCACAGTGCAAGAAATTACTCGGCAATTTAGCGCTGGTGCACAAAAACGTGTAAGCAGCCACACCATCCAGAACCATCTCCTCGCTATGTAGTACAGAAGCCATCGTCCTACGAGGGTACCGCTGCTGACCGCACATCGCCGAGTCCAAAGATTAGCATGGGCGCGGGAACATCGCCACTGGACCCTAGACATGTGGGAAAATGTTGCCTGGACTGATGAGTCAAGATTCACGTTGGTACATGCAGATGGCAGGATACAAGATGGCGCAAACGACTTGAAGCGATGGATCCTTCTTGCCAACAGGGTACCCTTCAAGCTGGTGGGGGTGGCATTCTCGTCTGGGGACTGTTTACATGGTCTGAAATGGGACCCCTGGTATGTGTGACATCGTCCCTCACATGTCAACGTTACCGGAATATCTTGGACGACCGTTTGCTCCCGTTTGTGCGTCTTTAACATCCAACTGGGGACTTCATCCTTCAACAAGACAAAGCACTGTGCCATCGCTCCCGAATTGTATCCGAATGGTTGAATGAATACTCCGCCGACGTGAACTTTCTTCCCTGGGCTTCTAGGTCACCTGACATCAATCCCATTAAGCACATCTGGTATGCCATCGAGAGAGATATTCACTGCTCTCAGCCCACTTCATCAAAACTTCGTGAACTACAGGAGCTTGTTCAAGGATCGTGGATCCGTATGGCTTCCCAACGCTTCCTGTGTCATGTCGAGTCCATGCGGAGACGAATCCCCGCCACCGTCATCAGGTCGAAAGGCGGAGCTACGCGTTACTAGACAGGTATCTCTAACTCAATTGCTCTTCAGTGTATTCAAATATTGCAAAACGTTCGACTCACCCTGTGTAGGTGCATGTTTTAAGTGTCAAATTTCTAAGCATTTCTTTGGATTGATGTACAGGTGATTGCGAGGTGTGTCTGTGGTGAATCGGGAAGATTTGAATACAATTTTTAAAAACTTCTTGTTAGGCAAAGTCTTGGTCATCAGCTCTCAGCAAAAATTAGAGGCTAATGAAAAAACATTTATGTTGTTAATAGGAAGTAGCGATTTTAAAATATTGTACAAAGTGTAGTGAGCTTATACATGAGGTATTTCTGAAGCCCCGATTTTTGGTTTGGATGATACATGCACATCTGTCCCTTTAAATAGAGAACTTGCTTCTGAACTATATGACATTCAAAATTGGCATAGGAATACCGATATTATCTTGGTCTCATCGACAATGAATTTGAAAAACTGAAAGGAGAGTGTAAAACAGGAAAGTATACCAAACTGTACTTCCCGAGTTTTCATGTCCGTTCTTAAATAACAAACGAACACCCGCTATTGCATCCCGCGCAAGACTGTAAGAAAAAGCCACATGCTGAAAATTATCAATCGGCATACCAGTCTTTCCTTGAATTCGAATTAATTTTTCTTGTTCATGTCTGTTGGCGGGATAAATTCTTGCTTCTCTTGAATGAACCATCAGATCACTCTGTTTGATCAATAAACGATGTATATAAGAATTATAGTATTTTTTATAATGATAAAAATATAAGGAAGAACTATAAATCTCTTTGAACAATAAAGCATAATAATTGATAAAATAATCAGTTTGAACGCTTGCTACTGTACTAGGTGAAAGCACAACGACATTGAAGCCTTTAATTAAAAATCTCAAAATGTAAGTCTTTAATTAAAATCTCAAAATGTTTAAGAGCAGCGGTGTAAGATGTCGTTTTGAAAACACAGGTGCTCAATTCAAACAAATTCTACCAAAAAATTGCGAAATTTATCTTCCAGGATTTAACTTATACATTCCTTTTATTTTTTTTTCTGAGAATTTTGAGAGGTAAATTAATATCAGAACTTTCCGAAATAAAAACGAAGCTCATATAAGTCATTCTCACACCGTTATACTGTATTTCGCAGTATACAATTTTTTTGTCCATGTTTACAAAAAAAAAGTTCCGTTGCTCTCAATTACGAGTTATATTTTTTGGCTCAATAAAACTGCTTAAAGACTGCGTTTCATTTCATACAGTATAATTCTTGTGCAGGACTCACAATTATATCGTATGTTAATTTACGTGGAAGAAAATGCCATTTTATGCAACTCATAGCAGCTTATTAAAATGGAATATTAAATTCAACTCCAAATTAGGGTTTAGTTATCTATATAAAGACTTTTGCTATAGAGTTCCACACAGATTTAAACTTACGAAAGGTCTCTCAAACACAGCATTGCAATTCTTCTAACACAAGAATACGCAGGCTGTGATTGAATGAACACACAGCAACCATATACAATATACTTATATAAAATATTCGAATCAACGTTTGCCGTCGGCATGTTGGTTTGAGAGTTTCAGATTACATGACTCATGAAAAAGCCGCGGCACAAGCTCCCGTAAATAAGCAGTAGCTTGAGCTTTGCTCCCAATGGTGTCGTTTTCTATTACGATGCAGGTAACAAAAACCACTGCACTCAAAAAAAATGTACAGATTAATGCGTGAAAAAATATAATATCTCGAGGTGTAAAGAAATGTTGGTTTCTCCAATTTCAGCAATATTTTCAACACAACCGACGTCCAGCAAATTATTGTAATTACCGATCTGCCGAGAGATGGCAGCATGTCACCTCTTTTGTTGATATGTGCTTTCCCTCTTCCTAACTTTTTAGCGCCGTTGTATTTCTTGGGCATACGTGTTGTCCCCAGTTTGATATTTTTCTGTTGCTGGTGCCTTTTTGTACTGTGCTCCAAAATGGGGTATTCGAATTTTTTCCCATAAATTTGAGACTACTTGTATTTCGTGGTGTGAGCGTCAAGGATTGCTTCCAAATGCAGGACGATGTTCATATGGTCAGCGAACTGCTATTTTCTGGTTGAGGTATTCTGCACCCTTGGTACCTTTGAACAATATATCAAGCGATTCAGTATGGTGAAAACAAAAAAAAAAACGCTGCTGTCTCTCATCCAGCAGCACGGGCAGTCTCAGTCAAGACAGATTATTGCGCAGCCTACCATAACCTGTGCGACTTAGGCTTTCAACATCGAACGGTCAAGAAATCTTTTATTTTGTTTATCCTCTTACAGGGGCTCACACTCAAGGTATAGAGGGAAATTAGCCTCCCCTCAAATGTAAACTAACAGAAGGAAATTAAAATATTCAGTTGGCGAATCAAATTCTGGAATACTTCTTCCGACAGAATTTGTAGTCTTTTCTTAGGACGCTGCTTCGAGATGTTAATTTGCATCATCCAACATTTGTTCCCTGGCCCGTAATAAATTGATCTTATATTCCCGTAAGCAATGTATGTATTTATTTTGCCCGATAAAAAACTTATCATTCATGAGGAAACAAAACGTTTCTGTCTTAATAAATGCATTTTGGAGTAAGGATTCAATTAACATTCATAAATGTCCATCGTAATAAACCTGTCAAAATGATCATGAAATCCGATTTTTAGACATCACATGTGCAGCATCTTTGACAGAGGCTGCTAGATGGCAGCACGTAAGGATTTACACCTAAATTGCAGAGGACGTTAAAGGGTTGAAAGTAAAAGCCAAATGTAATGTAATATTTTTTTGCAAAGTAAGGAACCGACATCTTACAATATTATCATGGGCTACGGCTTCTTTACCACTACCAATGGTAATACCAAATGCTTAAATCGCCTACAAATGATTGGCAAAACCTATCTCCTAATATTTAACTGCTGTATCATTAAAAATTTGCTGGTTCTGGAATAGAGCGTAATTTCAGAAAACAGTATGTTTTTTCTAAATGATTAGTCATGACCTCATGTACATGCGCTTGATATACGTAGAAACCAGGCCAAAATGAAGACGTCAAAATGTTAGTTAAATACTTGTTGGAAACGTATAACAATCCCTCAAATAAATCCGATTCATCAATTACACTATTTGCTGAAGGAGTTAATGAAACATTTTCTTTCTTTCCCTATGTACGAGGATGGATCTTAGCGAAATTGCAGCGTCTTTCATACATTCTCTCACACATGAAGATGAGGTTGTAAATGATTTCCAAAAGCTAAAAGAGCATGTCGATGCGTGTTAGACTAATTAAACGTTATTTACAACTCCACAATGCGCCTTGAAAGAAAAAAAGTTCGTTCCCGAGAAAACCGAAATAAGTACGACCCTTTCCTGAATATATGAATTTTTACTATTTTCTTCAAAATCAGCTCCTATTTTATTTTAGATTGTCAGTTTTCGTTCGTGGGCTGCTTGTATTCAGTAAGAAATTCTTCCTACCACAAAAATCTTATCAGCTTATGTCTCTTCAGATTTAGTGCAATTTCATACGTTTTCAGATACAGGGAATTTTATCTCTAGAAATGTGTCACTTAATTTATATGCACATACTGAACTTCAAATTTCTCAGTGCAACCCAGTGTGGCGCGATATCTTAACAAACTGATGCAAGAAGTTGTTAGTTTATTTACAAAAAATGGAATGAAGTTTGCGTAAAATTTTCGAAAAAAGTGGATAAAATGGAGCAGTATTTTTAATATAAAATTTGAAAGATCAGTTATCAAGATTCAGAGGAATTCAGAACAATCCAGTAACCGAATGCTACAGTCATTACCAAAGAAAGATAATTAAGCAATATTCGGTTGTCGCTAAATACATAATTTTGCTGTGCTATTTATTCTGATCATCCTTGAGGGCGACCCACCCGTTTCTCCCATTTCCAGGCACAGGCCATAGTAGATCTGCCAAGGCATGTATCACTTCTTATTAATCACAAATCTTGTGTGAATCTGTTGTAAACCCTGAGATCCATGTTAAACTATAAAGTTTCACTTATTTCTTCCAAAAGAAATTAATATTTTTTCGGTGTTATTATTAATTATACACTGGGTATTTCATTGCAGACTGAATAAAATTACTCCACCTCTTTAATGCAGGAGTGGAAGTAAATTAAAGGTCATGCTTTTTTCTTAAACAAGATGACTGTTTTCAGTATTGAACCAAATCGACGAAGTTTGAATAAAAATGTACTTAATGAGACAGCATGTTTTCAGAATATTTCAGCCCTTTTTACGTTCCTTAGTACAGATGTCCATGATTTTGTGTATCATTAATTACACACAGTCTATTAATCTGCAGGGATTTTTACAATTTATCTCACTGCAAGTCTTACACTATGAGAAAGTGGTGTAGCGTTATTCACCGAGTGGCCACTTCATTATGACCATCTGATAGGTTTAAGCAAATCAGCTATGGCTGCACGCTGTTTTTGCCAGTGGGCGAGGCTAGTATAAAAAGGGAAAGCTTAGTGCTTGCGACAGTAGTAGAAGTGATTTTTGGGTGACGAGATGGGTAAAAAATGCGATTTGATGGACTTTCAACGTGGGATGACTGTAGGAGCTCAGAGCAATGGAGCAAGTATCACCGAAACCGCAGCATTCGTGAAATGTTCCAGAGCAGCTGTTGTTAAATATTTTAAAGAATGGACTGTTAGCCAAAAAACTGGGTCTCTACGTGCAACGTGTGGTCGTCATCGACTAGTGAGTGCTCGGGTGGAACGGAGAGTGTCCAGACTGGTAACAGACAACAGTACGGCAACAGTGCAGAAAATTACAGACCAACTTAATGAAGGATCTCCGCAAATGATCACTGCACCCACAGTTCGCAGTACACTGCATCGGACGGGATATGGCAGCCGAAGGCCCATTCCAACACCTTTGCTGTCTGCAGTTAACACGAGAAAACATCTCCAGTTCGCACAGGAGCACAAGGATTGGGCAGTCGATAATTGGAAACAAATTATGTGGTCCGAAGAATCACGTTTTCAGTTGCACCATGCCTATAGCCGAGTGAGAATTTGGTGGAAGCAGCACGAAAGCATGGACCTCAAATGCATTGCTACAACCCTGCAAGCTGGTGGAGGCAACATTAAGGTTTGGGGAATGTTTTCCTGGCATGCTTTGGGACCTTTAATTCGTGTTGATCAAAGTCTGACTGGCACATCATATCTAAACATCGTTGCGGACCAAGTGCATCCTGTCATGTGGATGGTTTATCCCAATGTCGATTGCTACTTTCAACAAGATAATGCGTCCTGCCATAGTGCTCGTATTGTACAGGATTGGTTTCCAGAACATGTCAGTAAGTTTACTTTGCTTAGGTGGCCCCACGATCTACAGATCTCAACCCCATTGAGAATTTGTGGGATGAAGTTGAACGAGCCTTCAGACAGCTGGATCCACAACCCTGCAATCTCACACGCCTGGAAAGTGCTATTCATCCAGCATAATCTCAGATTCCACAAACCACTTATCAACATCTCGTGGAGTCCATGCCACGAAGAATCGACGCAGTATTACAGGCAAAATGTGGCCCAACGAAGTACTGAGGGTGGTCATAATAAAGTGGCCACTCAGTGTGTAACGAAAGAAGTTACTCACCGCGGTATAAAACGTCTAGGATTTAAAACGCAATGACTAAAAATCCCTAGGACTTCATTTACTTATTATTCCAGTGGTTAGGAATTCTGAAATAAATTTATGACACCTAACTTCCGTTTGAGATCAAATACTTGTGATACTCTAAATTATGTGTTTGCTATTCCGGCACAGCTAAACATCCTTCCACGAAGCCAGAAACATTGAATGGAAAACAAGTTTTCCTACAGGGTGATTTTAAAGCAAATTGTTTTCAACATAATCATGAAAAAGAGAGGACATGAAAAGCGATTTTCACAATTTTTGAAATGATAAAGGTATTTGAACTAGGGAATTATATCTGTATATGGATGGTGTGCAATCAAATTAGCTTTTCAAAAGGTAAAACAAATAAAATGAATCATGGTATCTTGCATATACTACTGGCTGTTACTTTACGTCATATAAGAGTACTCAAATAGTCAGTTGTCCACGACACTTGTAAAATATAAACAGCAACGCAGGTGGTGATGTGGTGAATACATTCTCGAATGCCTCCGAATGTTGCTATATCCTTTTCACAGATCACCATGGTTACATTTAAACTTGAAGTACAGAAAGAAAGTATTAAACATGATTCCAACATGTAGAGGCTGTCAAAGGTGTGTGGCACCGTTTGAAATTTTTCCCATACAAATATGTCTCCTTAATATCACACACCAATGTACAGGCGATATGTGTACATGGCATCCTATGAATATTCCAATAAAGTTATACCATATAAACCTGTATTATACTCAGGTGCACGATTTTTTTTATATAAAGACTTTTTTTTATTTTCTTTCATTTTAAGTTCTGTGAAATATCTATTCTGAATTTAGTTTTAACATTTTACTATCCTTCGTTTTTCTAAATACTAATGTTTTTGAATGGTATACAAGCTTTTCTACTTGAATTAAAATGTAAAAAGAACCACAGATTTCTTTTTGAATTATCTTAAAACAATCACTGATTACCTTGTCTTTTCTAATCAACACCAAAACAGCAAAGTTCTATTTTGGATAATCTTATTTTGCGTGCCTGTTCGTCAGTTCGACTTTATATTAAAATTATATTGCACAAAGTCAATACATGTGGTACAGCTTTTGTTAACATACTGCGAAAATGGATTTTTCAATATTTGTTCCACACACTAATATTTGGGAAGTTTTAAACCAAAAAAATATATATATTTGGTGAGCTCATTTTATTATTTCAAGTAAGTATGCCGATAGTTGCGTTTCTGTTTACGGTGTGTTCATAAACGCGCTTTTAGGTACAAGAGTAAGCTTTCGCAGGGTACGCTATTTCTCATACCCAATCGTTTCATTATCTATCCCGCGGTTGAAAGTTAGAATGAAAGGGTAAAAGTTTTCCAAGATAGTGAGATTAATATAACGATACATGGCTTTCTTAAGCAATAGTCACGGCCTTCTTTCGCCTTATCTCACATGGCCACATTTCAAATGTATCCCTGGAAGCACTATTTCGTTTTTAAGATCATTGAAAAGGAATTTGAAGATATATTTTTTGTTTCCCACGCTTTCAACGCAGCGTTGGTGTTGAAATTAAGGTAGAATAGCCGAAAAAGCCCTGCTTGCTAATTTGAAGGGACAGGATTCGTTAAAAACAAATTATGTTCAATGAAAATCCAATTTTCGACCGTATCGCCTTGGTATTTGGACTTTCCTACAGCTCAAAAGCTGCAAGAATAGTCTTTTACATTCGACAACAAAAGTGTAGAAAAAAAGCGATTAAAAAAGTGTGCAAGAAAATAATAAAACAAGTCTTGGATTTCATTGGAAGAAGGGTAGGCATACAAAACAGGTTTATAAAAGCAACCCTGTATGGTTGGAAAAAAACAAAAGAATCATCCATGGAACTGTTTACAAACCAAATCATATGGTGGTGAGAAAAGTTACATCAGTTTGAAAAAAATAAAAGCACACTTTAGAAAATTAAGCTAATGATCAAGTAATAGTTTCCTACACAAGTACCTGGTACAGAAATTTCCAATGTAATACTGTAGATGATGCTACATTAATTTATGGAAATAGCTTTGGTGTATATCTATCTCTCTAATTTAACTAAAACGACTTCTTTGAGAAAAACAATTCCAAACAATTTCTTCATTTGTAAGATCATGGCCATTCAATCTATACGCTAGGGAGAGAGTTTTCCTGAGATGATAAGAAACATTACAAAAAACCAGTGCACCTTCTTCAGAAGTAGATTCGTCGTCAAGAATTGAGCTTCTGCATAATTCACAAAGAGTGAAAGTGTGCTAATATTTCCACATTGTGCCTAATCATTTTAACGGGAACGATGATCAAAATTGTATGTTTTATGGATAACAACTCATAGTTAACCTATAGACCAATCTAGCTAATTAAATCAATTTCAAAGTAGACAGAATGAAAATTCGTATTCGGACTTCTTGTTTTAGAGTTAACCTCCCTGACTTGGTCGAGGCAAGGAACTAAACAGATTTATACCATGTTTCAAAGATTTCAAAGTAGTCGTGGACAAGCTCTTGAATCTAATGTTCTTGCCACTGGTATCACAAAAGTGGGGTCGAGTAAGTTAGTTACATACCCGATGACGATAGATGGCGAACAAAATGCGAAAATGCATTCAACAGCAGCAATTCCCGAACTGTTATCTCTATCAGATTTTGGTATGCCTGAAAGCTCTTGAAACATGAAAATCATGAAACAAGTGACAGTGAATAAACGAAAGAAAATGAAAAAAAAAACATGAGAAAAAAAGACACACGATACTACACTGTTATGGGAAGCCTATTTCATATTCGACCCTGCAGCAACTTCCGAAGCCGTATATGCAACCCTCAAACCACACGAGTGACGGCAACAAAGGACATCAGCACAAAAGCTGGTGGACAAATAGCCAGAATTAATTGTTAGCATCTGACGACCACAACGCGCATCTATTCTAGAGCCTACTGGATGCTTCTGTGTCCCGACGATTCCATTATTAGAAGTTCAACGAATTTTCTTTCTTCATATTTAAGCAAGACCAGCTTATCTGGAGTCAGTCTGGATGCAATAATGCATGCGTTAGCTTCGAAGGGAAATAAACCAAAGTTTATCTTTCTGGACACAGCACAGATATGTGTAAATGGTTGATAAGGAAGCCGGAGGTGACGTAGAGTTCAGGATTTAAAAAACAACACTGAATTAACCAAGGCTTTTGAAATGGTAAATTGAATGTAAATAATCAAATCGATGTGAGGAACCCTCAACAACGATTCAAGTCAATAAAAAATAAGTAACTATTTTAGGAAGCGTGTTTCCTGCAATTTAAAACTCGGAGTTTCGTGAATTTAGACAAAAGCGGTCTGTGGACGTAATTCATTATTTGTTACGCACGACCAGTAAACGAGAGCATCCTGAAGCATCCAGATTTGAGTACCTAGCCGCTAAAGTTTTTCGAGAAACAAATTAAACGTTGGATGACAGCGAAAAGGAAGCTGCCGACTTTCATCAAACAAGAATGTAAATCCTGTTGTTCACTCTAGATTCCCGATTAAAGTGTAAATCGCGCAAGATGGTGAACTCCAGAAAATCTACTGACTTTAGGGTTTGTAGCGATAAAAATGCGGTTGGAGTTATTTTTGATGATAGGCACTGGAAAGAAATGAAAACGTATTCGCTTTTCAACAGCAAGGTTGTACGCAGAAACGATGAAGCATTATAGTTCACAGAAGAAGAACTGATCCATAGATTTGGTGCCAGTACTTTTTTTCTGCTCTGCATATGGACAAGTCTATGAATGCGAATGCCATGTACCAGCTCTTTGACTTTGTATGTTGCGTACGAAACAATGAACCGTATAAAGATTTGCTGTGCTGCGAACCAATTACTACTGGAGGTATTTCTTACATCATCGGTACTCAAGGAGTTACAGTATAATTCTGGCAAAAATACGTATATATATATATATATTCTTCAAGAAAAAAATTGAATTGCGATCAATGAAAGAAAACTTATAATTTTCCTTTGAATAGTGCTAAACCTTTTAACATTAAAATGATATCAAGGAAATGTACAAGTCTACTATCAATACGCTCAACCATTGTAGTATTACTAGAGTATCGGTATTCTTTGTGAATTAGTTTCTTAAACGTTCGCCAGAAACATTTGTTACCCCACTTGTTTTGCAATTTGTCTTAAAGAAAGAAGTTAAGAGGCTTCGACCTCATCCTGGAAATTTCGAATAGGCACCAAGGTGGTGAAATGGTCTAACACTGGCTTCTGATCATTCTTTCGGGAGTTCCCGGGTTTGAATCACTGTGAGACATGGATATTATGTTTGTGTTACCCCACAGATTCTCTTCTTTTCCTGGGACTGGTAACACTGAATCAGGGATCGATCATTGGTTATACCACACTACCCCGCAAAAAGACACATGTTTATTTTTTAGCGTATCTTTGGCAAAAGTAGCAGTGAGCTAATTCTTATTGTTATTGCTTGGTTGATACGTTCGTTGTCCTTGGCCTAATAGTGATGCAGTAATTTACCAAATCACAAGAATTATTTCCATTAGAAGCAGTTAATGTAAAAATGTTGTTTTACCGCGCATTTAGCATAAATAGCTAATATGTGACGTTGTTGAATTTCTTGTACGATTTCATTCATAAATGTACTTGAAAAATTCCTGATGGGAAAGAATAGCAATCTGTAGCTCTAAATTTGTAAGGCGAACTTGGTAATACTTTAACTATAAACAATGTGTAGGATGTACAATATGAATACAGAAGAATATTTTCGTTATCTGAGAATCTGTAATTCTAGGAATTCGATCTGAAGTTACACCTTTCCCGGTCATATCTTCCATTTTGTAAAAAAATGTTACTTACATTTCCTGATCTTACAGAACATTTTGCTACTGGTTCTAAAAATGACAGTTCCTTTCTCCTTTATTTTTTTTGAAATCCACAGGCCTGATAATCCGCATGGCAAACCGGTTAGTTTGCACTGATGCAATGCACCTTAAAAAAGCTACATATCATAAAAATGTCTCGGTCATTTATTTCTTACCAAGATATACATTCATGAGAGTACATGTCTTACCATTTGTTTGTTATCATGAGATAATTTCTAAAGCTGTGTCCCATAGTTGTTTCTGCTCTCTCCTCCGACGTGGGTGGCAAAACAGCATTTTGTGTGCTTGAGGAGACAGTATAAGAACATTTTTTTTAGAAAAGCCAACATTTCCTTCTAAACAAAAGGAACATAACTACGAACGCTGTTAACGTTTCTAAAAACGCTTCCCAAATATTTTAAAACTGCAACCGTAAATTTGGAATGACAAATATCGGAGTCACACTTAGATGTAGTACGCACCAGTGCAGAATTATTTTTCAATAATATTTATAAAAGGTGTCGAAAAGTATTTGTTTTTTTAAGAAAAATCGGTATTTCCTTCTTTACGACAGCAACAGATCTTCGAGTCCGGAACGAAATGCTGCTAACCTTTCTAAAAACGCTTTCCAAATGTTTTAAAACTGCAATCGTATATTTAGAATAAAAAGGAGACACTCAGTTTTAATATGCACCATGATGGATATATTTTTGATTTAAACTTTTTAATACACTTTTTTATTTCATGATTAAATTTTATTATCCAAAACACAGAACTAATTTTTGAATTTAATCTTTTTACTGATTTTTATGCAATTTTATAGAATCTAATTTGACAAAAAGATTTAACATTTCCCAAATGTGTGCGAAGTTTCCGCTGAGTTTGGGATTTCTGAAGATGACGACACTGGTCTCCTTGTTGATGGGAGTCATTTTCAGGTGAAAAATTTGGAAATTTGGAGATCCGTTTGGTATATTATTTAATTTTACCAGCACCGGAAACACAACTTCTAAGATATACGAAAATGTGAAAGGGAGTAGCATCTTCAAAACTCTAGTAAGAAGAGTTGGGTATGCTTTTTAAACACATAACTACAATTGCACCAATTTTTTGGATTGCAGCTTGTTTAGAACGACTTGTTTTGGTCAGATCAATACATTCTCCATCGGACTTTGTAGATATTATATCCCTCATGTTCTCGAAATCGGGTTAATGACCCAATTCCTTATTGACATCTTTTGAAGTCTTCAAGGAAGTGCATTTCATTCAAAAAACTAAAATATGTGGATGCCGTCCCAATGATTTGCTATGTTTTTGATTACAAAGCTCGAAATATTTCAAAACAGTCATATTTGCTGCTATTAAATTTAGCCCGTGTTTTTTGATAAACCCAGATGTTTTGTCGTGAACTCCAAATTTTTCTCGCATTTGTCTCTGTTTTTGTGTTTAGTTCTTAACAGAAATCCCAAGTGGGTAATCCCCGCAAATATATATAACGACTGTTTCAAATGCTAAATAGTCGAGGTTAATTAATGTCTGATTATTCTTACATCTCAGTTCTACTAAAAAAGTTTTCAGACTATGCAAAATCATTCGAATTTTTCAAAAAGAAAAAGAGGGAAAAGGTGAAAATTAAATTCAAAAATTATGCCAAAAATTTTGAAAGGAGAATGAACACAAGACAGTACTTCTGGGTCACTTCTGCTGCATGTTTCATATGGTACTTATACATATGAAACATGCAGCAGAAGTGAACCCAAATCTCAAAAATATAATTTTACTTGAAATTAATAGGAATAAGTATAATCACATCTTCTGGACATTACTCAGCGTGGAATCATTTAACAACACATATACTTTTTCGAAGATTTTGGAATATGTCATACGTACCTCAAAGCCTCAACAGCTTAGAGTTAATTTTAATACTACCTATCGTGTTCCAGTTTCAAATATCATGGCTGTATGTTAGAGATCAAGAAATGATATATTAATATCTTGGAATACCCCAGATGTGTATTTATATTTTATCATCTGTGTTTTATAAAGAAAAAGGATGATTACTGTATATGTGGAAATGTTCTTACATAACATAAAACATCAGCCAATAGTAAATATAATACAACAGCTGTTATTCATCGCATTTATTTTACCATTTGTAAAGCTAATTTGACAGGCTTCATAGAATAGGAAAATAGTGAAATATTCGGTATCCGTATACAGATATCATTTACATGTTGTTTCGGTCTTTCCTTTTTACTTCTTAACATGATAAAATTCACTTTAAGGTGCTAAAGGGATAATGTTTTTCTTATTCGAAATCCTTGTTCCAATGGAAGGAAGTCTCAGAGTGCCGGTCGAGTAAAACTCATAACTTAAGTTGCTTCCAGTATTTCAACCTAAACTGAAAAGTAAAACGAGCCATGAGTGCATTTTGGAAAGCCTGCCCTTAGGATGAAAAAAGCGTGCATATGATCCACAAGACGCAAATCTGTATATGATCCACAAGACGCACTCTAAGGACAAGGATTAGAGAGCACGAAAACAATATTTAAACTGGTTGAGTATCAAGATCATTATCAAGATTGGTGAACGAAGATAAGTACTACTCTGTTTAAGAGGAGGCCTCAGCCATCCCTACTCCACCGTCAAAATCATCTTACTTTTTAACAAAAAGTTTGCACATATTTTGTAATGAACATATATGTTCTAATGGCAATATCCCTTCATACATACCACAATCGTTGATATACTTGTTTTTGAAAAGCAATCCCAATTATCAAGACGAAAATTAAAGTAGATATTGTTTTCGTTAAACAACTGAGATATTTGTTTTTTAAAAACAATCCCAATCATCAAGAAGAAAATTATGTAAAACATTCACATAATAACAATATGCGTTATATTTACATAATTGTATCTATTGCCGATCATGTTTTATTCTCACAAAGCGCATGCACTATGACACGACTGCGTCACCTAACCACTAACGAGTCAAAGTATAAACGATTTGTCTCGACCCACTCAATATTTAGTTTAACGTCTAATGATGATCCTAATGCAGGGTTGAAAGATCTTGTGTATTTTACTTATTTTTAAAATAAAGGTTTTAACCAATAAGATTTTTAAAATTATGTAGTAAAAAAAGAATCGTGTAAAGGCGGTGTTATTTTTAACACTATACGAAGTTTCCAGAATTCAAAAATATTGAACAGTAGATTATTTTGTTTTTCGAAATTCTCTGCCTTGATAATGGATCGGTATGTCACGGTCACAGAAATTTTAGGACGAAAGTTTTCCACTGCATAATGTCGGTCCATTACAGTGTCTAAAGGCGCTTTTTGGTAAATGTGCAGATGAGCGTCCTTAATTATGTGGGTTAAAAGTTTTGAAAAAAATGTATGTATATATTTTAAAGTCTTTAAATTCATAGGAAATGGTGAAAAAAAATTCATCTTTAGATTGAATTTTAAAACTTGCACCGTAGCATTAACCCAAGACCAGCTTACATAGATATGACCTGCCCATTTCACGCAGCTCCATGACCGCCTTTGCGAATAAATTTGCATTCAGATGGCGCTGCATTTCGGCAGTTTTAAGAAGTTTGGCATGGGCGATAAACGTCAGTTTCTATTAACTTCTATTAGAATTTTTCCAGTGTTAGCGCAACAAAATGTCATACTGTTCAGTGCCATTCTGTAAATCAAATAAAAAAAAAAGATTGTTAACGACATTTACATTTATTTTCACAAGTTCCCCTGCGATTATGACCAGCTTAATTTCCCCTTTTCATTGAAAGAATGGCACTGAACGGTGTATTTTGTTGTGCTAACACAGAAAAAAATTCTAACAGAAACTCGGAAAAGTCATCTTTCCTAAAAATTTATAGTTTGCTCGGAAAAGCAATTTTTCAGAACATGTGCTGATGCACACAGGTGAAAAGCCATAACAATGTAATGCATTTTCCAAGCAATTTGCTTGAAAAAGTCATCTTTCACAGCATATGGCTATGTACATAGGTGAAAAGCCTCATCAATGTGATGTGTACTCTAAGAAATTTGCTCAGAAAAGTCATCTTTTAAGGCATAAGCTTATTCATTCAGGTGAAAAGCCAGTAAATATGTAGATTACCGTCCTAAATTATTTCGTCAGATAAATGTTAGTACTTGGAAGAAGTGCAACGTACAGATTTTAGAGTATAGAAATTTCATACTTTAAATGTGTTTTAAAGATTTTGATCCTAATATTTACGTATAACTGCGGTGTTGTAAAGAGACGCTGCGGTAGGCCTAACGCATCGCTACTGCGATGATCCTTTGCTCCGTTAAAAGAAAGGTTCGTTATGCACCGAAATGACGAGCGGAAGGGTACAAGATAAAGCGGTTGCGTTGTTGGCAGGATAAGAATAAATGCTGTAATGATACGCTACAGAAAATAGGTCTACATGATCCTCCTTTATTTTGTTGTATCCTGTACGTTGTTGGCAGGAAAAATCTAAAAAAACTCTTTGATTTCCAAAACATACGGATCAGTGAGATAGAAACTGACCTGCGAAGAAACCATTAACAATAGAACCAAAAGTACAGTGGCACAGCAAAACAAATACGAATGGAAACCGTTTAAAGCAGAACCAAAAGTAATACTTCCACAGTTTCCTTTGCAATATAGAAAGGCACATTCATACTTTCTATTTGGAATCATGTGTGAAAGAACGAAGCGTTTCTAAACATCCGTTTTAAAAACAATTGCAAAACATGAACGAACTATATTAAGTACCGTATGAGTACATTATGCTTCGCTCCCCTGGCAGGAACGTACGCGACTGTACTTGTAGTCATCCGCTCTTGAAATACACACAGAAGCGAATCTTCCTTTTAACGGAGCAAAAGTTGACATCGTTTCCGAAGCGATGAATTAGGCCTACATCAGCGTCTCTTCACAGCATCGCACTTACTGGTAAATATTACGATAAAAAAATTTAAAAGACATTTAAAACATGACATTCCAGCAACGTTTCCGATCAATTTCTATACTCTAAAATCTGTAAGTCGCACTTTTCCGAGGTACTAACTTTTTCCGATGAAATAATTGAGGACCCTGATCTACCCATTAACGAAAAGCCTTACTAATGTGATGAATGTTTCAAGGAATTTCCTCGGAAAGTGTCCTGAAGTCAGCGGTGACTTGTAGTTTTTGTTACATTAATTTTCAAATAACGCACCCTATTTTCAAAAATAGAAACATAACTGAGGAAAAGAAAACTTATCCTGTGCTTCACGACAAATTTGTAAGCACAAGACCAGTAAACACTACCAACTCTCTGCCGTAACTCGATTAGAAAACTCGTCTCGTAGTAAATTTGAAACGTATCTGCCTTCGCAGAAAGCACAAGTATTACAACTGATAAGTTGGTCTAGTTAGGCTCAATTGTTGTGTATTTTTTTCATTTTTATTTTGCTTTATCGCGTCGGACATAAATCAACAGCTAGCTTCAGTAACGTATAAGTACACAATATGATACTACGAAAGGTAGCGCCATCTGGTGACAAATAAATGCTACAGGAGCGGCGCAGTTTCAGGAACGGAGCCTCTGAGTAGGCAGGTCATAACTATATAAAATGGTCTTTCATCAACCAAGAAATGCGACCATAATAACTAACAGTGGGACAGACATTGCACAGGGGTACTGCGATGACTTCAATCTTTGCGACGCTGATAGCAGGGACATGTCGAGCCAGTGATCCAATGGCATAAACTGCGCATTTCTTATTTTATATATGTTTTGCTTTTATGTTGAAATGGTAAATTTATACACTGAACTTCTTAATCTACTCAAATCAATATGTTAGAAATCCATCCCAGTGAAAGTAAGTTAATCAGACAACGATCAACAGGAATAAATATAAAATACTACAGTGAGCTCCAATTACGAATACTCCTTCTTGAGGTTATTGAATTTATGCTATCGTAAAAAAGGAGCCGCCCCGGTGGCGCAGTGGTCTAAAGCGCTGGCCTCTGATCATTCGTCCGTGAGGGTCAGGGTTCGAATCCCGGTGAGGCATGGATGTTGTGTTTGTCTTACGGAACTGGCTCTCTCCCTTCCCTGGAACCAGTGACCCTAAATTAGGGACGGGCGACTGCTTATAGCCCATTGAGTTGCTCACGGTGGTCGTTAAACCTCCAATCAAAAAAAAAAAAAAAAGGAACTGTTTTAATTCTTCTTTCTTCAAAATTGTCTCCTTGCACTTGACTGCTATAAACAAACGCCACTAAAATTGTGAAAACAAAAATAAACAAAACTGCTAGAATATTTCATAAAATAAATTTATTAATCAAATGTCGATTTGTAATTTTTTGCTTAATATTTCCAAAAAAATATTTCATGAAGCAGCAAGGTTCCCAGCTGAACGTTGCTTAAAAGTCTGAATGTAGGCCTTTTTTTTGGGTTATTCATTTTATGCCTGTATTGTTCGGTAGACGGATTTTTAAAGAAAGGAGTATCTAACGGGCAATGCAATGACATTTTGCAAAACAGACGGCATATTTCTTCGCTGAGGACCGTCTGCTCTGATTACAAATTGGGTTTGTAACAGTAACATAAAAACACAAACAACTGTAAAAAAGCTACAATGACATTGTATTTTTATGTATATATGTATTTTAATTTGTTTCTCAAAATTTCAACTCGAGTGCGCCAAAAGCTCATAGGTGATACAGCATTTTGGATTTCAAATACGAAATCATGACCACTCACATTGAAATAATTAATGATTCGGTCTCTTCTGTTACATTGTACTATCAGGAAAATAGCTCGTATATCTTGATTTTTGTTTTTATGTGACTATTAGACAATCCATCGTACCGTCTCTTATTTTGTCATGCAACTTTCATTTTAAATAACACTTAATTTAAGGTGCATTTCACCAGCCCCCCACCACGGAATTTTTTAATTTTTCAGACACCATTCGTTTGTACCACGTATGAACCGGAATGAACTCGGTTTTTTTCGTTTGAACCGCAAAAGTTTTGGAGATATTTAAAAAACAAAGTGGGGGGGCTGGTGAAACGATAGCCCCCACCATGGAATTTTTAATTTTTTTTTGCACCATTCGTTTGTACCACGTATGAACCGGAATGAACTCAATTTTTTTCGTTTGAACCGCAATAGTTTTTGAGTTATTTAAAAACAAAGTGGGGGGCTGGTGAAATGGTACCCCCCAAAAATAGATATTTCAAATTTCAGCATAGCCATTCGTTAATAAATCGTATGAACCGGAATGAACTCCATTTTCATCGTTTGAACCACAATAGTTTTTGAGATATTTAACAAATAATATTGAGAATTTGCATATAAATATAGGAGGCAGACCATTTCACCAGCTCCCCCACCATAGAAATTCAAAATTTCGAAATAGCCATTCGTTAGTAAATCGTATGAACCGGAATGAACTCCATTTCTATCGTTTGAACCGCAATAGTTTTTGAGATATTTAACAAATAATATTCAGAATTTGCATATATACAGAAAGACCGACCATTTCACCAGCCCCCCACCATGGAAATTCAAAATTTCAAAATAGGCATTCGTTAGCAAATCGTGTGAACTGAAAAGAACTCCATTTTCATCGTTTGAACCGCAATAGTTTTGGAGATATTTAAAAAATAATGTTACAGGCCTATCATTTCACCCCCCTCATCATGGAAATTCAAAATTCCGAAATAGCCATGCGTTAGTAAATCGTATGAACCGGAACGAATTCCATTTTTATCGTTTGAACCGCAATAGTTTTTGAAATATTTAATAAATAATAGAATTTACATATACGCACAGAGACCGACCATTTCACCAGCCCCCACCCCCATGGAAATTCGAAATTTCAAAATAGCCATTCGTTAGCAAATCGTATGAACCGAAAAGAACTCTATTTTCATCGTTTGAACCGCAATAGTTTTTGAGATATTTAAAAAAGAATGTCATAGGCCTACGCCATTTACCCCCCCCCTTCATCATAGAAATTCAAAATTCCGAAATAGCCATTCGTTAGTAAATCGTATGAACAGGAATGAACTCCATTTTTATCGTTTGAACCGCAATAGTTTTTGAGATATTTAACAAATAATGTTACAGGCCTACCATTTCACCCCCTCATCATGGAAATTCAAAATTCCGAAATAGCCATTCGTTAGTAAATCGTATGAACAGGAATGAACTCCATTTTTATCGTTTGAACCGCAATAGTTTTTGAGATATTTAAAAAATAATATTGAGTTTTTGCATATATACAGAGAGACCGACCATTTCACCAGCCCCCCACCATGGAAATTCAAAATTTCAAAATAGCCATTCGTTAGCAAATCGTATGAATCGAAAAGAACTCCATTTTCATCGTTTGAACCGCAATAATTTTTGAGATATTTAAAAAAGAATGTTACAGGCCATTTCATCCCCCTCCCCCTCATCATGGAAATTTGAAATTCCGAAATAGCCATTCGTTAGTAAATCGTATGAACAGGAATGAACTCCATTTTTATCGTTTGAACCGCAATAGTTTTTGAGATATTTAAAAAATAATATTGAGAATTTGCATATATACAGAGAGACCGACCATTTCACCAGCCCCCCCCCCCCCCCCCCATGGAAACTCAAAATTTCAAAATAGCCATTCGTTAGCAAATCGTATGAACCGAAAAGAACTCCATTTTCATCGTTTGAACCGCAATAGTTTTTGAGATATTTAAAAAAGAATGTCACAGGCCTACACCATTTACCCCCCCCTTCATCATGGAAATTCAAAATTCCGAAATAGCCATTCGTTAGTAAATCGTATGAACAGGAATGAACTCCATTTTTACCGTTTGAACCGTAACAGTTTTTTTTTTATTGGTGATTTAACGACCACCGTGAGCAACTCAATGGGCTATAAGCAGTCGTCCGTCCCTAATTCAGGGTCACTGATTCCAGGGAAGGGAGAGAGCCAGTGCCGTAAAACAAACACAACATTCATGCCTCACCGGGATTCGAACCCGGACCCTGTTCGAACGAATGATCAGAGTCCGTCGCTTAGACCACTGCGTCACCGGAGCGGCCAACAGTTTTTGAGATTTAAAAAAAAAAAGTTTGAGAAAATTGGGGGACGACCATTGCACACACCCCCATGGAAAAATTCAAAATTTCAAAATAGCCATTCGTTAGCAAATCGTATGAACCGAAAAGAACTCCATTTTCATCGTTTGAACCGCAATAGTTTTTGAGATATTTAAAAAAGAATGTCACAGGCCTACACCATTCACCCCCCTCCCCTTCATCATGGAAATTCAAAATTCCGAAATAGCCATTCGTTAGTAAATCGTATGAACAGGAATGAACTCCATTTTTATCGTTTGAACCGCAATAGTTTTTGAAATATTTAATAAATAATATTGAGAATTTGCATATATACAGAGCCCGACCATTTCACCCCCCCCCCCATGGAAATTCAAAATTTCAAAATAGCCATTCGTTAGCAAATCGTGTGAACCGAAAAGAACTCCATTTTCTTCGTTTAAACCGCAATAGTTTTTGAGGTATTGAAAAAAGGATGTTACAAGCCTACACCATTAACCCCTCCCTCACCATGGAATTCGAAATTTCATAGCCATTCGTTAGTAAATCGTATGGCCGCCCCGGTGGCTCAGTGGTCTAAGGCGTTGGCCTCTGATCATTCGTCCGTAAGGGGTCCGGGTTCGAATCCCGGTCAGGCATGGATGTTGTGTTTGTCTTACGGCACTGGCTCTCTCCCTTCCCTGGAACCAGTGATCCTAAATTGGGAACGGGCGACTGCTTATAGCCCATTGAGTTGCTCACGGTGGTCGTTAAACCTCCAATCAAAAAAATCGTATGAACCGAAAAGAACTCCATTATTATCATTTGAACCGCAATAGAGTTTGACATACCTACAAAAAAAAAAAGGATTCAGAAAATATGGAGCCGACAATTCCCCCCCCCCCCCCATGTAATTTCAAAATTTCAAAATGACCATTCGTTAGTAAATCGTATGAACCGGGAAAACTCTGTAAGAGCGAACGTGTCGTCACGTGACTTAGCGCCGCCTCCTACTTAAGCATCCGAGGAGCACGCGCAGCGGGCTCACAACAAGCAGAGAGTTCGTTTACTCTTCCCGGAAGTACACACTCTCTCTCTCTCACTCTGTTCGAGCGAACAAACGAAACCTCCCCCACTTTACTATATATATATATCTGTGAATCGGGGAGGCAGAGCGACAACAGCTGGTTATACCGAAGTTTATCCACTTTCAGACATAATTTGAAAAGAACGCTTGGTTAACACATATACGAAACACTTATTCTTCATCAACTAGAATTTTGATGGCGGCGGATTACTCGCTCTTGAAAGTGACCTCGTTATGACTGGACCTGGCAAAGATCGTGGAACGCGCAAGATAAGGTGATCGAATTCTGTAGAAATCTCACCCTGCGTTGGCGTCCTAACTTAGGGTCTCCTTGACACTAGATATACCTCTATCTTATCGATGCTTCAGGACTAGTCTTCTAGCTATCCTTCTCTAATCGATGCTTCAGTGGAGTGTACTAAGTCCGTAATTCAGTAGTATATCATCAGCTACTCTACCGGTATCCTTGACTCGGGTAGATTCCTTCTGTAGCGGCGACCTACTTCATCTAGGTCGGTGCCCGCTCTTTCCCCGTGGACTCCGAGAGCCCACCACACCATCGACGCAAACGCGTTCCTTTCTATCGGAGGACTATCACCTTCGCTCTCCGAAGACAGACTGCTCCAACAGGTCCACTCGGAGCGACCTCTTCGCCCCCCCCCCCCCTTCACGCTGCTCCTTCTTCAAGGGCGACGGCGCTGACCTTCAACGTGCTGCTCTCCTCTCGCGCCACGTGTCACCTCTCGCGCCCTTCACCTGCCCCATCCCTAGTCGTTTTCCGGGAATCGGGCTCCTAGACCTTTAAATCTACCTTGCGCATTCCTCGCTTATCCTCAGGCTATACATTATTGAGTGCCTCCTTCCGAGAAAGCAATCCTATCGTCGTAGTACATCCGTAGCAATACAATACACATTGTTATAACTATACAAAAGAGTATGTCTGCATTTCAGACTTGTATGCGCCTAGTGAAAATGAACAATGTATCTGTGAAAGTCACAGCGTCCTTGGCGATACTTTCAGTTCGTAGAACAAGTCCTCGCCCTTTCTAAGGCGTGAGAACCTGAAGTCTTTTGTCATACATCTCGCCTTCCCCCCCCCCCCCAAAAGGATTAAACATATTTACGAATTCTCTGTCGCCATTTTGGGAACTTGCGATGTTTTCTTTGGTCAAAAAACCACATAATGTTTATCATTGAAATGAATTAACATCGTTAATGTGTCCGTTCTTACAAACTCCATGTTTATTTTTTCAACCCCGATAGTTTTTGAGATGTTTAAAAATGTTCCACGATTTCAGCTGCCCCCACCCCCACCCCCGGACATTTCCTGTTTCAGAATAGCTATTCGTTAGCATCGTGTGAACCGGAAGGAGCTACATCTTTATCATTCGAATCTGGATAGTTTCTGAGATATTTGTATAAAGGGTAATGGAGGATGATGAAGAAGTAATTTGTTTTCAAAAAGTCTTGTATTCGTTCCTGTCATTATCTTAAAGATCTCTCCGTTTCTAGCTTTGAACCGCAGCAGTTGAAAAGACATTCCAAAAAGAACGTGACGGTTTCAACATTTCTTCAATGTGTCTCAAGGACCAGAACACAAGAGAACCGGAAAATGCATGGCATAGTAAAACAGCCAAAATCTCGGAGCTGAAACAAACGACGCAATCCAGTCTGTAATAAACATACAGTACAAGGCATCACAGAAAGAAAGGGAGCATGGCAGAGGCACAAAGCAGTCCGTTACATTACAATCGTGCGCTGTAGTCGGTGGCAGATACAACACGAGGCAAAGCACACAGGGAACAGTCACTGAGCAGAGGAACGGCTGAGCCAGCAAATAGAGAAAGCACCATACCTGGAACCAGGAGCAACATGATGAGTAGAAAACCCAGGAACTATTCCTTCTTCCTTTTAAGGAAAACGAAATTATTGGTGCGAAATTATTGCTGTCCATCTGTGGTTATTGGGCGCCATCCTCCGACAAAAAGAGAAATAATGGTACTAATGCCACATTGAAAAGAAAAACATTAAGGAAAAACTATTACTTTCTTTAAAATTGGCATTTTCTGTCTAACAGTGGCATAGCAGTTAGACATACTATACAAAACATAGCAGGGTAGGAAGCAACACATGGCACTCCGGGAAAATCGGGCAGGGGGCATGCTTGAACCACAGAAAAACAGAAGCAGAACGAACGGTGCGAGGCAGTTGGTGATGGTCATGTAAAGCGGATGCAGGCAGGACATCGTAAGACAAAACACACAGAAAAAGGTCACAAAGCAGAATGATGAGGGGAAAAAAACGAGGCACGAGGGAAAACACTTCACAAAGAGGAGAACGAAACAACAAGGGCTCAAAGAGACAGGGAGAAACATAGCTAAGAAAACACAACAGAAATCAATCATCAAACAAAACCACACATGAGCTAATCAGGTGGACACCGAAGAAGGAGACGATGTTGAGCATGACAAATGAAGTGGTCAAGACAACCATAGTAACATTCAACTTCCGGGTAAGAGCCCGAAAGGTGAAAAAATGCAAAGTAAAAAGCGCTAAGATTGTCAACCAGAGATGAGTAAACTGCCGGATCGTTGGAAGCAATAAAGTGATTAAGTGTAGCATCGTGAGAAGAGTCAAAGAACAATGGGAAAGCGGCATCTAGAGAAAGAGTCTGCGTAAACTCGGGAACAACTTGAAGGCGAGCAACAAGATCAGGCACAACAGAGGGACTGTCAAGAACGCGAGCAAAAGTGACGGCAGCAGGATCAGGAGCGGTGCCTTGCGAAGAACGATGAGGAGGAGACATAATCACAGCGGCATCGCTTAGCGCGAATCTTGCGATTAGACCGATGACGACGCTTCTTATTAGGAGCAATACCAGTAGGGAAATGTTGACGAAGAGGACGAGACGACGTAGAAGGAACAACAGGCGGCGTCTCGGGATTCTGGCGAGGTGAATAGGGTACAAAGTCGGATGACACATGTAAGGTGGTAGCTGCAGGAACAACAGAAGCCGGGGAGGGTGGGGTTTCAAACGAGACTAGAAGAGGAGCTGTGCGAAAGAGCGGGGACAGACCATGGCGACCAGAAGGTGAAACAAAGACAACGGCACTAGAAGCATCAGAAGAGCCCCGAGAAGGTGAAAAGGGCGGAGAGCACACCGGAGTACTGGAACCAGTGGAGGAAAGATGAGCGTCTGAGGGTGGCGTAGCCGACGTACGCAGCGGCGATGGTGGAGCAGAAAATCCCGAGATCGAGATAGACGAGGTGACTTGCGAAAACAAAGAAGGCAGCACCTGAACAGGCGGAGAAGGTGCAGCAACAGGATGTGACAAAGCGCAAACATCAGACGATGAAAAAGAAAGAAATACAGACGAAGGCACCGAAACAGGAGCAGTAGATCCAGATGTACCCACAACAGACGATGCTGGCGAGGAAGGAAAAAGACCAACGGAGGCAGATGATGGAGATGGAGACTAAGAAGGTGTGAACTGATCAGGCGAAAGCGTGGTAACTGGAAGCGAAGAAAGAGGTTCTGTGACGGGAACTTGAGCAGCCGTTGAAGAAGACTAGGAAGAAATGAGGGGGCATTGCGAGAAATGGTGACCAGGCTGTTTACATGAGATGCAATGATAGGCAGTGAATACGTTGAATGCGACGTTGTGATGACAACAAATCACCAGAAAAGTTGTGGGGCAGTAAGAAACAGTCTGTGTCAGGGAAAAAAACTAAGTCTTGGCGGCGGAAGCCAAAATAAGGACGATCACCTTGATCAACATGGGCGGCGGGTATCTTGCGGATATCACCAAGAACGCGGCCACACCGAGAAGGAAAAGCATGTAAAAACTCATCGGAAACGTCCGGAGGTACAGGTTACAAATTAAGAAAAACGGGAGAATGTGCAAGGAGGATAGGAACCAAGCTATGATCTCCAACGGAAAGGCTAGTCGATAGGACTTGAGGAACAAACTCAGGTGAAAAAATATATACAAGAATGGACTTAGGCTTGCTGGCGAAATGTGTAATTGCACCGGAAGGGAGAAACGACAATGCAGACATACACTGTATAGACGTGCAACTTGACATTGGGTAAGGTTCGAACTTGACACTTAAACTAAGAGTTGAAAGCATTGTACGTGTGCAATAAGCGTGGAACCTTGACATGAAATATAGGAGTCCAAGGCTGTCGCGAGGAAAGTCGGAGACGTTGAACACGGATCTGTAGCAGGATGAGGAGAAGAGCAGTCCTGGGACGCATCCAACACACTTGGAGGACAAGTCATCGAAGCAGCACATAGTGACGTGAGAGGGAAATAGAATTTAGAAGCAGAAGCACAGGCCATGGACAATGTGTAGAAATGCACGGCAGAAGGGCACACAGATCCACTATAACAAGGTGGGGCACCAGGAAGGCGATCAGCATACCGAAGAAGGCAGCGCAGAGAACCACTGTCAATGGGTGGAACACAAGGAAGGTAATCCACACACCGGTGAAGGCAGCACAGAGAACCATTAACGATGATTGGAGCGCAAGCACGGAAGGCAAACGTAGACACAGCAGCAGGAAGGCTACTACATGCAGCTGACAGTTTTAGAGCAAAAAGTCAAGGCGAGTCACGATGGGCAGATTGTAAACAGGCCCAACGAGATGAATTGTAAACAGGCCCAACGAAATGAATTGTAAACAGGCCCAACGAAATGAATTGTAAACAGGCCCAACGAGATGAATTATAAAGGAATATCGGCAAAATATGCATGTACCAACTCGAAAGAATGACTAGGAAGAGAGCGCAGACATTCATGCACGAGAGAAACACAAATTAATTCGGCGGTGGGCGCTAGATACAGGCGGAGCACAAAATGCAGAGCTCGAAAGGGCGTGGCCAGCAGAGCAACGTGACGGGATGCTGTGTGAGTCAAATATCGTACAAAGACAATTGTTTGGATGGGACCATTTCAAGAATGTTTGTTTTAAATTTAAGGGTGCATCTGCTTTGCACTTCCTTTCGACCGAAGCGTGTTAAAGTGGAAAAGTTTCCTGCACGTTCTTTGAAAACTAAAGGATGTACTTATACCTTCACTATATACATGTATCTGTCTGTATACGTTTATTGTGTACCTCTAAGTCTGATTTAATATCAGCCTCTTTTTGCTTTGGGAAGCTAGAACAGTGAGAACGATGATCCTAGCATTTTAATCTTTATCTGATCCATAATTTCGCCGCCAAGAGCGAAATGCAAATTCCACCGATTTCAAAATATATTTTGCTTCATATCGTTGCTCAAAAATCAGATTGAAACACTTTCGACGCCTATTGAATGTACCATTTTTACGTACAGCTTATTGTATCTTAATATTACCGAATTTTTCTGTTACGACGAGCAAATGCGTACATTACTGTTTGTGAAAATTGCAACGCCAAAAAAGAATCGCACTATTCAAAAGAAATTTATATCACAGATTCCTCATGTTGCAGGAGATAACTGATTTTATTTTTAGATCTATAGAAGATTTTGTCAATTCAAATCTCAGTACTATTTGTTCAGTTGCTGCCTACCAAAGATGTTAGGCAGCAACTGAACAAATAACTAGTATACGAATGAATAATTAATACACACAATTGACGTAGATTTGGGACATCAAACAGATGGCATGGCTCTTTCCACGGTTTTAAGTGAGTCACGGGAAAAGTATCATCGGCCGCCAACGGAAATCGAACCAAGGGTCTTCCAGTTACTCGCTGGACATGCTACCACTGCACCAATTGCTTCTTACCATCTTTGAGGAATCCCCACCATTGTGCGGGTCTCCAAGAAGCAACCAGCCATGTGGTTTGGCAATTAATCACATGTGAGTCTGGAGAATTCGAGGCCGCTGCGGTGCAGTGGTAGCATGTCCAGCGCGTAACTGGAAGACCCTGAATTCAATTCCCGGTGGCGGCCGATGATAGTTTTTCCGTGACTCACTTAAAAACATGGAAAGAGAAATGACTTCTGTTTGATGTTCCTAATCCACGTCGATTGTGTGTATTAATGCAGGACAATTACAGAGGCATCTGTGGCACGTAGTCCGGTCATATTCAATAGCGCGTCGCACCGCTTCGTGCGGTGATACATGTTGCAATATGGTCCAGCATAGAGGCGAACAGACGCCTGATGTCCTGCTGAAGAGGGACCACACTTGTTGGACGGTGTGCTCCAAATCCCGGATAGTGCGGCACAGAGTCAACCGGCGTTTCAACTGGTCCCACGCATGCTCGATAGAGGACATGTTCGGTGAGCGGGCATGCCATGGAACTGTATGGACATGACGTAGGCAGTCCTAGAAAACCCGAGCAGTGTGCGGGATGGCACTATCCTGCTGGTAAAGCGCACCTAGAATTCCGCCCAGGAGTGGGAGCACATGGGGCCATATGATCTCATCCACATACCGCTGGCCCGACAATGATCCACGTACCACTACTAGAGCTGATCGGCTATCGTAGGCAATAAACCATAAAGGCTCCCTAGACCGTAATGCCTGCAGTGGGGTAGGTGGGACGCTCGATAGCAAGGTTGGAACTGTGCCGTTGACCCCGGGACCTCCACACCCGGACACGATGATCATCTGTCCCCAAAACGAACCGACACCAATCTCTGAACACCACACGTCGCCAGTCTGTGGCGTTCCACGTTGCTCTCGCCTGGCACCATTGCAAACAGAGCCGGCGATGATCCGGTGTTAATGGCAGAACACGTAAGAGGCGCTGGGATCGCAGATTCGCTTCCGCGAGACTTCAGGAAATGGCTCGTTGGCACACAAGAGCCGCTACATTTGCCTGGGGAGAGGACAGGGTTCTCGTGGGATCCATTCGTGCCTGCCGTACGAACTGTCGATCCTCTCTACGGATGGTCCTCCTGGTTCGTTCGGAGACACCCGCCGTGCGGCAGTGCCGTCACGTGTCCACTGCTCCCAACACAGTCGGACAGTATGGTCAGAACGATCCACGTGGTGGGTTATACGGCGCGCCGACCGACCTGCTGTTTTCAGCCCGATGATCAGGCCTCTCTCAAAGCCCGTAAGTTGCGTACATCGACGTCTCTGGTGTCTACCCGGCATTCTTGTCACTCTATACTCTTGCTTGCGCCGGCCGGTGCTTTTCTCTTTCATGGGGCATCGACTACACGCCGGTTTACAAGGCTGCTGGTTCGTGCTAGCAGCGCCGCCACAAGGTGTGCGCTTATGCGCACTCGCACCAAACGCACCCTAGCTATTTGCAAAGTTTCGCGGTTGTAGCATGTTTTCTTCTAGGTGTGCAAATTTTTTGTCCACGAGTGTACAAGAAGCAAGTGGAAGAATTGAAACTTCACTCGCCCAAGTTTTCACCAGCTGTCTCACCGAAGGTAAGATTCCTGAGTATTGGGATAATGGTACAATGATCCTGCTACATAAAAAAGGTGACGTTGAGGATCTCAGGACCTACAGGCTCATCAGCCTCCTATCAGTTATTTATAAAATTTTCAATTAGGTTCTTTTACATCGCATGAAGGTAAGACTGGACATGGCTCAAGCAAGAGAAGAAGCTGAATTCAGGAGTGGCTACAGCACTGAAGATCATGTCCATGTACTTAGAGAACTAACTGAAAGAACAAGAGAGTATGAACTCCCATTATGCAAGGCTTCTATTGATTATAAAAAGGCCTTCGATTCCGTAAAACCATCAACAGTTACAACTGCTTTGAAAACCTGCGGTATTGCAGATGCATACATTAGCATTATTAATAGTATCTCTGAAAATGCATTTGCAAAAGTTTGGATATTTGAGGATGCAGCACTAATAAAAATTGGAAAGCTAGTGTGACAAAGTAAAATCATATCTCCCAAACTCTTTAATCCCACATAGCAAAATATTTTTTAATTACTGAACTGGGACAAAGAAAAAAATATTTATGCAGATAATTCAAATCACGTTCGTTTTGCTGATGACGTTGTCATTTTTGCAACTACGACTTCTGAACCGCAGAATACGATCCAGGAACTTGCTGACAAGAGTAAAGAAGTGGAATTAAAAATGAACTTTCAGAAGGCAAAAGTGACGTATATTGCTTTTACAAGAAACGAAGATTTATTTATTGATGGTGAAAAGCTTGAGACAACCGATACCTACATTTATCTTGGGCAGCAGATATGAAGTAAGGATCACATTGATGAAGAAATTAATCGGCGTGTAAAACTTGGATGGATAGTTTTTGGAAGAAGTAAAATTTTTACGAAAAGTATGCCATTGTGTCTTAAAAGATAAGGGTTTAATCAGTTCATCCTGCCAGTGCTTACGTATGGAGCAGAGACATGGACCTTCACTAAACAAGTTAGTAAAATAATGCAATGCATTGAATATGATACGCTTTCCAACATACCAGAAATAATTACTCAAGATATGAGAATAATGGCTGTGGAATAAATCTCGGTCCTGTGCCCTGACCTTTGATCCCATTTCGATGATATTCAACAGAACCGGTTCGGTATACCTCCGAAATAACATGATAACGTTTTGTCGCAATCGAAGCATTTTTACGTAAGTTATGATGCATAAGGACTATGGAATAGATCCCGCTCCTGTGTCCTAACCTTTGACCCTATTTTGTCCATTTTCTATAGGGTTTGTCCCCAGGGGTTCCCTACCACATACTAAAATTTCACCGAAATCGAACCATTTTTACGTGAGTTATTATGCCGACAGACGGACGGAAAACGCTGAAGCATATACGCTTCTTCAACCTACGGTTGGAAAGCGTAAAAAAGACAAACAAAGACTGCAGACAACGCAAAAAGCCCTGGAGAGAATCATGCTTGGTGTAAACAGGAAAGATAAGCAGAGGAACTCATGGATAAGGAAAACGACAAGAGTTGACGACATCATGACCACAATGAAATCACTGAAATGGTGAGGGCATGACATGTTGCTAGAAGAACGACCACCGACGGAAAACCGAAATTTTAGAATGAATTTCGAGGGACAGGAAAAGACCCAGAAGAAGACCCTATGATAGAATGATGCATGAAATTCGAAAGCATAGAGGTGTGTCATCAAGGAGACACGCTCAAGACAGACAATTGTGGGAGAAACTTGGGGAGACCTTCATCCAGTAGTGGATTCAAAGATGATGATATATATATATATCATTGTAAACCATTATCAATCCACTGCTGGACGAAAGTCTCCCCAAATTTTCTCCACAACGGTCTGTCTTGTGCCAGTCTCCTCCATGTCACTCCCGCATACTTTCGAATTTCATCCACCCATCTCCATGTGGTCTTCTTCTGGGTCTTTTTCCTGTCCCTTGGAATCCAATATAAAATTTCGGCTGTCCATCGATGGTCTGTCCTTCTGGCAGTATGTCCAGCCCATTGTCATTTCAGGGATTTTCTCTGATCATGGTGTCTTCCACTCTCGTCATTTTTCGGATTCACGAGTTCCTCTTCTTATCTCTCCTGGTTACACCAAGCATGCACCTGTCCATGCTGCTTTGAGTTGTCTGCAGCCTTTGTATGTCTCTTTTAGTTAAGGTCCACGTCTCTGCACCATACGTAAGCACTGGAAGGATGCATTGATCAAACACTTTTCTTTTAAGACATAATGGCATATTGCTCTTAAAAATTATGATGTTTCTTCAAAAAGCTCTCCAGGCAAGTTTTGTACGCCGATTAATTTCTTCATCAATGTGACCCTCACTTGATATCTGCTGTCCAAGATAAACGTACGTGTCTGTTATCTCCAGCTTATCTCCATCAATCGATAAATCTTCATTTCTTGTAAAAGCATTGAACATCACTTTTGTCTTCTGAAAGTTCATTTTTAATCCCACTTCTTTACTCTTGTCAGCAAGTTCCTGGATCATACTCTGCAGCTCTGATGGGGTAGTTGCAAAAATGACTACGTTATCAGCAAAACGAAGGTGGGTTAGATAATCTCCATTAATCTTTATCCCTTTGTTTTCCCAGTTCAGTATTGAAAGACCTTTTCCAATGTGGCAATAAAGAGCTTCGGATATATGGTGTCACCTTGTCTCACTCCCTTTCCAATTTTTATGTGTGTTGTATTTTCAAACAGCCAAAAATTTGCACTTGCATTTTCATAGATGTTATTAATAATATTAATGTATGCATCTTCAATACCGCAGGATTTCAGAGCCATTGTAACTGCTGATGGTTTCACCGAATCAAAGGCTTTTTCATAATCGATAAAAGCCATGCACAATGGAAGTTCATATTCCCTCGCTCTTTCAATTAGTTCTCTCAGTACGTGCATATGATCTATTGTGCTGTAGCCACTCCTGAATCCAGCTTGTTCTCTCGGTTGAGCCATGTTCAGTGTTACCTTTAAGCGGTGTGAAAGAACTTTAGTGAAGATTTTATAAACCACTGATAGGAGGCTGATAGGTCTGTAGTTCCTGAGATCCTCAATGTCACCTTTTTTATGTAGCAGGATCATTGTAGCGTTGTTCCAATCCTCAGGAATCTTCCCTTCATTAAGGCATCGAGTGAAAATTTGGGCGAGTACTGTTTCGATTTCTCCACTTGCTTCTTGTATGGTGTCTACAGTAATTCCATCTTCTCCTGGAGCTTTCCCCAGCTTCATGTTCTTGATTGCATGCGCATCTTCTGCTGGGAGGACTGGAAGAACTCTGGTACTGGTACCTTTCATGATGTCTGGAGAACATGTATCAACCCTTTTATATAATTTGGAGTAGAAATCTTTCACTCTTGTCAAAATTTCGCCTCTATTTCTTGTTACAGAACCATCTTCTTTTCTCAGTGCCATAATCTGTTTTCTTCCCTTACTGAGGGGTCGCTTTGCTATCTTTAGGCTTTGGTTGTTTTCAATTGCTTTCCTCACTAGTTCGCAGTTGAATTTCCTTACGTCTTTAGTGATAATTTTTTGTACTGTCTTGCATAGCTCTATATATTCCACTTTGGAAGTCACATCTTCTTTAGTTGTCCTCATCTCTCTTCTTTTTTGCATCAACATTTTGGTTTTTCCTGATAATTTGTTCACATGCAACTTGTTCTTAGACCCAGCTCATTTTGTTGGTGTTTCCATAAGAGTTTTGGTTACTTTTCTGTTAACTTCAGAAATATCCACTTCTTCCGATGTTAGGCGTTCTAAGGCAGAGAATCTGTTCTTCAGTTCCAACTTAAAGGTATTATGGTGCTTTTTAAGGTTGGTTATGTCAATACATTATGTTTGTCTTATGAGCTTGCCACGTTCGAGTTTAGTGTTGAGGTGGATCTTACATCTCACCAATCTATTGTCACTACCTGTGTTGAACTTGTTCAACACACTGCAGTCTTCGTTGACGAATTTTTTGTTACACATAATAAAATCAATTTCACTTGTTATCCCATTTTAATGTCTCCATGTCCATTTCCCGTGTGGCTTTTTCTTGAAAAAGGAGTTCAAGATGAGAAACCCTTCTGCCTCTGCAAACTCAACGAGAGTATTTTCACGCTGGTTTATGTTGCCGTGAGCGAATTTACCTCCTGAAGTTTCATTCTGTTGCCATTGCCCTATTTTTGCATTGAAATCTCCCATAATTATCTTCAAGTGGTGCTTACCTTTGTTATTTAGATGACAAATTTCCTCATAAAATTCTTCAATTTCTTCTTCAGGATGACTTGTGGTGGGTGCATAAGTTTGAATAATCTGAGCCTTGTATCTTCTCAAGAGTTGGATAACGAGTCGCGCAGTTCTGTCAGAGGCATTTTCAACTTCTACAACTTTATCCTTCAGTTTCTTGTTTATTATAAATCCAACACCACTAGTTCTGCCAGTATGTGTCCCACGATAGTAGAGGAGATGTCCATTTTTCCGTTCAATGAGATCTTCTCCTTTTCTCCTTACCTCACTTAGCCCGACGATGTCCCACTTGATCCTTTGTAGTTCCTCTTCCAATTCAAGAAGCCTTGAATCAGGAGATAGGGAGCATCCATTGTAAGTAGCCAAGGTCAGCATCAGATGGCAGCCTAGTCCGGTCCTCCAAGGATTCTTAGCACCCTCTGCCTTCATGTCGCACTGGCCGCAGCCTTGGCCAGGTACATTCGAGCTGCCGGAGACTGAGGGCCAAGATTTAAGTTGTAGAGTCATTTTGGAGGGGTTTGGCCATAACTCACCACGCTGGCCAAGCGGGTTGGTGAGTGTGGGATAGCATTTCCTCTAATCCCGATGGTATAGTTATACCGCTATTGGCGGTCGTCAGAGCCCCTTTAGTGGGAACAGGATGCACCACGAGAAGGCGGGGTTGACATTTGTCAAGGAGAGGCTGTGATGTTACGCATCACCGGACATTACATTCCACACACATATATATATATATATATATATATATATCATCATCATCATTGTCAACCATTATCAATCCATTGCTGGACGAAGGTCTCCCCAAGTTTCCTCCACAACGGTCTATCTTGTGCCAGTCTCCTCCATGTCACTCCCGCATATTTACGAATTTCATCCACCCATCTCCCATGTGGTCTTTTTCTGGAGTGAAAAAAAAAAAATATATATATATATAAACGAACGAAGAGTTACATCCGCAGGTGTGGCAGAATTAACACGCATCCCATTGCTTGGAAAGACGACGCATCCCATCGCTGGGAAAGACGACGCATACCGTCTGGAAAAAGGAACTTTAGTTTCTCCTTGAATCATTTGGATATGTCAACATGAAAGTCACATGTTGACAGATCCGGGCTATAGGCTGGGTGGTGCAGAACCTCTCACCCTTTCCGTGCTAACGCATCCTGCATAATGTGTGCAACAGAATCACACCACGCGAAAGCATGCCAGGTCACCCATTCTTGATTGCTTTATGCAGCTTGTCCGCTGTGTCGATGTAGTGGTTGGCATTGCTGTTCACGTGAGGCTCTTTAAAGTCCACCAACAAAAGCCCTTCAGCATAACCTCCCCGACGGAGTCCTGTGACTTGAATTTTATGTGTTTTGGTGATCCGGGATGTTTCCATTGCATGCTCGCTGGTTTGCTGGATGGCTCAAAGTGGTGGCACCGCGATTCGTCACCTGCCACTATGCGCGATATAAATGCATCACCCTCTGCTTTGTAACGCAGCAAGTGGTTCAAACTCCAACCCATACATTCTTCCTTATGGTGGTCAGTCAGCATCCGCGGGATTAATTGTAAACATACTTTCCGATATTGCAGTATCTTCGTAACCACAGTTTGAACTGTAACAAATGTCATAGCAAAGTCCTCCGTTTGCGAACGTCAGCCCCGACGACGGTTTTACATGCATTTCTTTCTCGGTGTGGGCGCATTGTTTGTGTTATTCGCACGCTCCCCGCCGATCAAGGTGATCGTCCTTATTTAGGCTTCCGACGCCAAGCCTTAGTTCTCTTCCCTGATATGGACTCCATTACTTCCTGCCCCACTGTTTTCCAGGTGCTTTGTGTTCATCACAACGTCGTTATAAACGTGTTCACTGTGTATCATTGCTTCTCATGTAAAACGCCTGGTCATCATCGCTTGCAGTGTCCGCTCACCTCTTCTTGCTCTTCCTCAACGGCTGCTCAAGTGCCCATCACCAGAACCCCTTCTTCACTTCCGGTCACCACGCCTGCGCTTGTTTCGCTTCCACCTTCTTAGTCTCCATCTCGATTGTCGTTGCCTTCCTCTGCAGGCCTTTTTTCCTTCTCCACTAGCGTTGCCTCTTGTGGATACATCTGGATCTACTGCTCCTGCTTCGGTGCCTTCGTCTGTCTTGCTTTCTTCTTCGTCGTCTGTTGTCTGTGCTTTGTCACATCCCGTTGCCAACCTTTCTCCGCCTGTTCAGGTGCTGCCTTCTTTGTTTTCGCACGTCACCTCGTCAATCCCAACCCCGGGATCCTCTGCTCCATCATCTTCGCTGTGTACGTCAGCTTCGCCACCCTCAGACGCTCATCCTTTCTTCAGCCGTTCCAGTACTCCGGTGTGCTCTCCGCCCGTTTCACCTTCTCCGAGCTCTTCTGATGCCTCTAGTATTGTTGCCTTCCTTTCGATTTCTGGTCCCGTGATCGGTCCCCGCTTTCCAGCACAGCTACTCTTCTGGATTTGTGTGAAGCCTTACCTTCACCAGCTCCTGTTGCCCCATCAGTTGCCTCTTTGCTTGCGTTATGCGCACATGATCCAGATCTTCCTTGTCAGACTTCTCACTTGCTGTCGGTTACTCCTTCTTCACCACGTCCCTGTTGGTATTGCTTCTAATAAGAAGTGCCGTCGTCGCTCTAATCGAGAGACTCGTACTAAGCGAACCGCGGTCGCTCAGCCTTCTCTTCATCGTTCTTCAGGTTCCGCTCCTAATTCTACTGTTGCTGCTTACGCCGACCTTATTGGTACTCCCTCCGTTTCCACTGCAATTGTCGCTCGCCTCCAAGCTGTCCCTGGGTATTCGAAGATTCTCTTCCCAGATGCTGCCAACCCTTGTTCTTTGCCTCTTCTTGTGACGCTGGTTTGGATCCCCTTCTTGACTCCCATGATCCAGCTGATTACTCGAATATGATCGAGGATATTCGCTGCTTCCTCCAAGTTTTCGTTGACCTCACGAGATCTTACCCCTGAGATATTTCGTTATTAAAGTTTTCTTAATTGCTACCTTGGTGATACTCAAAATCGCCTCATTGATCTGGTTCTGACCGATTAGTTTCTGTCTGCACTTGCATGATGTTTCGCTTCCTGCCGTCTTTGCCTTGCTGCTGTTCCGTCTTACTCCTTTGCATGTTTCTGGTATGCGTTGTACCCAACCTTTTTCTTTCCGTTGTATCCTATGTACCGCCATGTTTTCTCCACATCTCGGTTCTTTCAAACATCCGCCCGGTGCCTACTTCCGTGAATCCGTCACATCGCTTTGTTCACAGAGCTTCTTCCTGTGTGCATTGTTATGCGCGATTCTTCTCTTATACCTTTCGTCACTGTCCTGGATTGCCCTATGTTGCTGTTCGCACCCAGTTAGTTTTTTCAGGTGTTTTTCCTGTCTCGTCGAATATTTGTCTTATGTCATGCCATGTGCCTCAGCATACCTTCTACTGTTGTGCTACGTTACTTGCTCATCCAGTGTGACTCATCTCGTCAGATACTTACCGTTATTGCTTTGCCTCATGCTAATTGATTGTCCCATACTGTTACCTACACCATGCCATCTTTGCAAGTGTTATCTGTTGCACCTCGTTTTCTGCTTTTCATGCTGCGCCCCGGAGCATGAAAAGCAGCCTCCAGTTCGATGTATTCTCCATCTCCATGTCCGACGTTCCTTCTGCTCAGTGACTGTTCCAGTGTGCTTCGCCTATCACAGATTGCCTTGTGCTGCTCGTTCAGCTTCGTTTATCTTTGTATGTCCTGATTGGCTTTTACAGACTGCTTTATGCTGCTCGTCCAGTACCGTTATTCTTATTGTTTTATCATGCCATTTATTTTCCGTTCTCCTGTGTACTAGTCCTCGATACCTAATAAAGCAACGTCACGTTGTTTTTGGAATGTCTTTTCAACTGCTGGGGTTCAAAGCTAGAAACGGGGAGTTCTTTCAGCTAATGTCAGGAACGAATGAAAGACTTTGTGCAAAACAAATTACTTCTTCATTATTCTCCATTACCCTTATTACAAATATCTCAAAAACTATCAAGATTCGAACGATGAAGAAGGAGGTCTTTCTGATTCACACCATGCTAACGAATAGCTATCCTGTAATGGGAAATGTCCAGGTTGGGGTGGGCGGGGGGAAGAGGCAGGTGAAATCGTGGGCTACTAACATTCTTTTTTAAACATCTCCAAAACTATTGCTATTCAAACTATGAAAATGGCGTTTATTCCGGTTCACACCATTTACTAACGAATGACTATCTTGAAATTTTTAATGAATTTACATGGTGAGAGGGTGGGGGGTGATGGTCGGTCTGGAATATATATATACATAAGTTCTCAATATTGTTATTTTTTCTCAAAAACTGTTGCAGTTCAAACGATGAAAATGGATTTCCCCTCGGTTCATACGATTTGCTAACGAATGGCTATTTTGAAATTTTGAATTTCCATGGTGGGGGGGGGGCTGGTAAAATGGTCGGTCTCTCTGTATATATGCAAATTCTCAATATTATTTTTTAAATATTTCAAAAACTATTGCGGTTCAAACGATAAAAATGGAGTTCATTCCTGTTCATACGAATTACTAACGAATGGCTATGTCGGAATTCTGAATTTCCATGATGAGGGGGGGGGTGAAATGGTAGGCCTGTAACATTCTTTTTTAAATATCTCAAAAACTATTGCGGTTCAAACGATGAAAATGGAGTTCTTTTCAGTTCATAGGATTTGCTAACGAATGCCTATTTTGAAATTTTGGATTTCCATGGGGGGGGGGGGGCTGGTGAAATGGTCGGTCTTTCTGTATATATGCAAATTCTCAATATTATTTTTTAAATATTTCAAAAACTATTGCGGTTCAAACGATAAAAATGGAGTTCATTCCTTTTCATACGATTTACTAACGAAGGGCTATTTCGGAATTTTGAATTTCCATGATGAAGGGGGGTTAATGGTGTAGGCCTGTGGCATTCTTTTTTAAATATCTCAAAAACTATTGCGGTTCAAACGATGAAAATGGAGTTTCTTTTCGGTTCATACGATTTGCTAACGAATGGCTATTTTGAAATTTTGAATTTTTCCATGGGGGTGTGTGCAATGGTCGTCCCCCAATTTTCTCAAACTTTTTTTTTTTTTTAAAATCTATCAAAAACTGTTGGCCGCTCCGGTGACGCAGTGGTCTAAGCGACGGACTCTGATCATTCGTTCGAACAGGGTCCGGGTTCGAATCCCGGTGAGGCATGAATGTTGTGTTTGTTTAACGGCACTGGCTCTCTCCCTGCCCTGGAACCAGTGACCCTGAATTAGGGACGGGCGACTGCTTATAGCCCATTGAGTTGCTCACGGTGGTCGTTAAATCTCCAATAAAAAAAACTGTTGCGGTTCAAACGATAAAAATTGAGTTCATTCCTGTTCATACGATTTACTAACAAATGGCTATTTCGGAATTTTGAATTTCCATGATGAGGGGGTGAAATGGTAGGCCTGTAACATTATTTGTTAAATATCTCAAAAACTATTGCGGTTCAAACGATGAAAATGGAGTTCTTTTCGGTTTGTACGATTAGCTAACGAATGGCTATTTTGAAATTTTGAATTTCCATGGTGGGGGGCTGGTGAAATGGTCGGTCTCTCTGTATGTATGCAAAATCTCAATATTATTTTCTAAATATCTCAAAAACTATTGCGGTTCAAACGATAAAAATGGAGCTCATTCCTGTTCATACGATTTACTAACGAATGGCTATTTCGGAATTTTAAATTTCCATGATGAGGTGGGGGGATAAAATGATCTGTAACATTCTTTTTTAAATATCTCAAAAATTATTGCGGTTCAAACGATGAAAATGGAGTTCTTTTCAGATCATACGATTTGCTAACGATAGGCTATTTCGGAATTTTGAATTTCCATGATGAGGGGGAGTAGGGAATGAAATGGCCTGTAACATTCTTTTTTAAATATCTCAAAAATTATTGCGGTTCAAACGATGAAAATGGAGTTCTTTTCGGTTCATACGATTTGCTAACGAATGGCTATTTTGAAATTTTGAATTTCCATGGGGGGGGGCTGGTGAAATGGTCGGTCTCTCTGTATATATGCAAATTCGTAATATTATTTTTTAAATATCTCAAAAACTATTGCGGTTCAAACGATAAAAATGGAGTTCATTCCTGTTCATACGATTTACTAACGAATGGCTATTTCGGAATTTCAAATTTCCAAGATGAGGGGGAGGGGGGATGAAATGGCCTGTAACATTCTTTTTTAAATATCTCAAAAATTATTGCGGTTCAAACGATGAAAATGGAGTTCTTTTCGGTTCATACGATTTGCTAACGAATGGCTATTTTGAAATTTTGAATTTCCATGGTGGGGGGGCTGGTGAAATGGTCGGTCTCTCTGTATATATGCAAATTCGCAATATTATTTTTTAAATATCTCAAAAACTATTGCGGTTCAAACGATAAAAATGGAGTTCATTCCTGTTCATACGATTTACTAACGAATGGCTATTTCGGAATTTCAAATTTCCATGATGAGGGGGAGGGGGATGAAATGGCCTGTAACATTCTTTTTTAAATATCTCAAAAATTATTGCGGTTCAAACCATGAAAATGGAGTTCTTTTCAGTTCATACGATTTACTAACGAATGGCTATTTCGGAATTTTAAATTTCCATGATGAGGGGGAGGGGATGAAATGGCCTGTAACATTCTTTTTTAAATATCTCAAAAATTATTGCGGTTCAAACGATGAAAATGGAGTTCTTTTCGGTTCATACGATTTGCTAACGAATGGCTATTTTGAAATTTTGAATTTCCATGGGGGGGGGCTGGTGAAATGGTCGGTCTCTCTGTATATATGCAAATTCGTAATATTATTTTTTAAATATCTCAAAAACTATTGCGGTTCAAACGATAAAAATGGAGTTCATTCCTGTTCATACGATTTACTAACGAATGGCTATTTCGGAATTTCAAATTTCCAAGATGAGGGGGAGGGGGGATGAAATGGCCTGTAACATTCTTTTTTAAATATCTCAAAAATTATTGCGGTTCAAACGATGAAAATGGAGTTCTTTTCGGTTCATACGATTTGCTAACGAATGGCTATTTTGAAATTTTGAATTTCCATGGTGGGGGGGCTGGTGAAATGGTCGGTCTCTCTGTATATATGCAAATTCGCAATATTATTTTTTAAATATCTCAAAAACTATTGCGGTTCAAACGATAAAAATTGAGTTCATTCCTGTTCATACGATTTACTAACGAATGGCTATTTCGGAATTTTGAATTTCCATGATGTGGGGGGGGGGGTGAAATGATAGGCCTGTAACATTATTTTTTAAATATCTCAAAAACTATTGCGGTTCAAACGATGAAAATGGAGTTCTTTTCGGTTCATACGATTTGCTAACGAATGGCTATTTTGAAATTTTGAATTTCCATGGGGGTGGGGGCTGGTGAAATGGTCGGTCTCTGTGCGTATATGTAAATTCTATTATTTATTAAATATTTCAAAAACTATTGCGGTTCAAACGATAAAAATGGAGTTCATTCCTGTTCATAAGATTTACTAACGAATGGCTATTTCGGAATTTTGAATTTCCATGATGAGGGGGGTGAAATGATAGGCCTGTAACATTATTTTTTAAATATCTCAAAAACTATTGCGGTTCAAACGATGAAAATGGAGTTCTTTTCAGTTCACACGATTTGCTACCGAATGCCTATTTTGAAATTTTGAATTTCCATGGTGGGGGGCTGGTGAAATGGTCGGTCTTTCTGTATATATGCAAATTCTGAATATTATTTGTTAAATATCTCAAAAACTATTGCGGTTCAAACGATAAAAATTGAGTTCATTCCTGTTCATACGATTTACTAACGAATGGCTATTTCGGAATTTTGAATTTCCATGATGAGGGGGGGGTGAAATGATAGGCCTGTAACATTATTTTTTAAATATCTCAAAAACTATTGCGGTTCAAACGATGAAAATGGAGTTCTTTTCGGTTCATACGATTTGCTAACGAATGGCTATTTTGAAATTTTGAATTTCCATGGGGGTGGGGGCTGGTGAAATGGTCGGTCTCTGTGCGTATATGTAAATTCTATTATTTATTAAATATTTCAAAAACTATTGCGGTTCAAACGATAAAAATGGAGTTCATTCCTGTTCATAAGATTTACTAACGAATGGCTATTTCGGAATTTTGAATTTCCATGATGAGGGGGGGTGAAATGATAGGCCTGTAACATTATTTTTTAAATATCTCAAAAACTATTGCGGTTCAAACGATGAAAATGGAGTTCTTTTCAGTTCACACGATTTGCTAACGAATGCCTATTTTGAAATTTTGAATTTCCATGGTGGGGGGCTGGTGAAATGGTCGGTCTTTCTGTATATATGCAAATTCTGAATATTATTTGTTAAATATCTCAAAAACTATTGCGGTTCAAACGATAGAAACGGAGTTCATTCCGGTTCATACGATTTACTAACGAATGGCTATTTCGAAATTTTGAATTTCCATGGTGGGGGCTGGTGAAATGGTCGGCCTCCTATAATTATATGCAAATTCTCAATATTATTTGTTAAATATCTCAAAAACTATTGTGGTTCAAACGATGAAAATGGAGTTCATTCCGGTTCATACGATTTATTAACGAATGGCTATGCTGAAATTTGAAATATCTATTTTTTGGGGGTACCATTTCACCAGCCCCCACTTTGTTTTTTAAATAACTCAAAAACTATTGCGGTTCAAACGAAAAAAATTGAGTTCATTCCGGTTCATACGTGGTACAAACGAATGGTGCAAAAAAATTTAAAAATTCCATGGTGGGGGGGCTATCGTTTCACCAGCCCCCCACTTTGTTTTTTAAATATCTCCAAAACGTTTGCGGTTCAAACGAAAAAAACCGAGTTCATTCCGGTTCATACGTGGTACAAACGAATGGTGTCTGAAAAATTAAAAAATTCCGTGGTGGGGGGCTGGTGAAATGCACCTCTTAATTTACCCCTGCAAACGTGACTGACTCGAAATTGAAAATAAACTATTCTATTTGCCACTGTACTCCCTCCTGCTAATCAATGCATATTTAAATTCTCATATCATGTTATTTATTAATATTCTAATACAAGTCCGGCGATTTTTATATGTGACGATGTGAAAATATGCATTCGTGCTCCTAACGATTCGCAGACACCATGAAACTTTTTAATGGGACATTTCATCCATACTTAAAGCTTTCTAAAACCTGAAAAGGCTAATGCTACGATCCATTACTACTCGGAATGTCAGCGATAACGCCGTTAACATAAACGAACGTCGTGATACAAACTACTAATCTCTGAGTTTTTATATATTTTTAACTTGATTTACGTACAGTATCTCCAACAATTCTTTGAGTAAAAGCTGTTATTAAAATAAATTTCCAAATAATAGAGTCATAGCCCAAACTTTTTTATTCATTTATATCAGCTATGCAGCAACGATTTGTCACACGAGATATTAAAAAACCAGAGATTAAAGACATTTAGCACATCATGAAAATTCCACATCATAAAGGTTTCAAAATATTAAATTTAAGCAGCGCGAAAAAGAACGGAGCTGTTAATGACGGAGAAGAATTTTGCTGTTGAAATAATTTTAGAAATATATAACATGAATCAAAGAATTGTTATAATGAAATGATAATAAATTTTTGAAGTGGGTTGCCTGATGTTGTAGCAGAAAGTTATTTTAAGCGCAATAACTTTTGAACCAGAATCTTTCATGAGCGGGTTTCAGAACGCCTGCTGTTTTAATTGCAATTTACATGCCACATTTTCAAATATGGAACCTAAATGTGCTTGTATAAATGGAAAATTATTTTTAAAGAACATCAATCCTTACTCTTATTTTGCGCGAAATCTTATCTCTCATGAATTATTTACTATCTCATGGTTTACACTCTTTTTTCTCCTTCTCCTTCTCTTTCGTAAACGGGTTACACACGGAGTAATGTGAAGAATCTCTCCTACATAACTTATTTAAACCTTGGAAATACAGGAATGATAAGTAAAATATTTCATTAGCAAGCTGAACTCGAAAATTTGTTTTTCGTTAGAAGTAAAATAACATAATTTATTTCGTCTGAGATATAAATGAAGAAATGACATCAATATAAAATCGTTTCACCATACACATGTTTCTATCTGCACGACGTAAGTAATGAACAACAAAGAAAATGGTCAAGCATTTAAAACGCGTTCTTTTTTCGGCAGTTTTTAGGTTTACTTTAAGTTTAACGTTTTTGTAAATGTGTTTCATTGACGATAACAGAGAAAGAGAGAAAACATTTAGTTTATTTATGATGTATTTTTTTATTTTTTAGGATTCTGCTTTATTTAAACAAAGTTGAGTGGACGATCAATACTTTGAGCTTGAAGATCATTGAGAGGAGAGCAGCCTTAAACAGAAGTTCACCAAAATAGAAAAGTGAAATTCTTCTTGTTTCCTTTTCTTTTTTCCTCGTCTTCTCTGGTCATTGGATATATTAAAGAAAATTGAAGATATCAGGGTCCGATTTCCTTTTATCATCTCAAGAGAGTACCTATTTTTCTGGCTTATCACAAAGCTCTAAAACGCGCTTTTCATGCTTTTTAACGGCGATCTAGCTTATTTTTAAACACGTCCGTTTACACAGGAGTTTTGACTTATCTTAGGTTCCGAAAGAAAGTGCTGCGCCTGATTTGTAAATAATGAAGAAGCGTTTCTTCTTCCAGGTTGAATGGACTAAATCAAATTCCGAAGTAGCGTGCCGATTGACAGGAGTGGAAGAAATAGATTCTCCAGCGGAGTCATTTTCTTTACCATTTCAACAATATTACAGCACGAAGAAGGACGCGACTCAAAACTTTCAATATTACCATCAGATGCGGTATATTGAACACATTTTTAATACCCTCAGAGCCAACAAAATTTTAAATATTCTGAATTGCTTCTTTAAAATGCCTGTTGGAAGGATGACATTTACCTCTTATTATTTTAATTTTGTATAAATTCATGTCGGTGGGTACACTAGAACTGCTTGATTTCCACATAGTCACGGGCAAACGATTTTTAAAGATGTTTATGGCGTCAACTATTTTTTTTTTGAAATGTATACAGGACCTTGTACTTATAATGATGCGCTTAATTTATTAAGCGCATAGGCGTTTTGAATTAATATTCTAGCATTTCAAACTTGATATGAAAATATATTCAATGAGATCACCGTGAACCGATGTACTGCATAAAAAGTTATTGCATGTCCGCTTAAATACTTTTGGTTGAAAATCGTTGTCGCTGTTCAAAGCAGGATATTCATTACTGTTGCTGTGCTTTGACATTATGCACTCCATGACTGGATATTCCTTTTCACATGATATAAATCTTTAAAAAACTGAAGCCCAGATCTCTGATATTTGTGCGTTTTTCAGTAAAAAAAACAACAGTTCTGCAGCTGTCTGTTCTCGAGTTTTGATAGATTCATCTGCTTGAGTGTACGTAATTCGCCTTCTTCAATGAGGTTTCAACTGTGTAGCCATTCAGTGGATTGCGAAACAGACGTGTGCTTGGCAGGAATACCCTAAATTATTCATAACTTTCTTCTAAATCCTTAATGAGCGTGCAAGGTTCAGGAAATGTTTTGACATTTATAATGCCCCGAAGTATTGCCCAGATATATGTGTTTAAAGTAATTTCATACAGAAAAAAATGTCATGTTCGCAAATCATATTCCAAACCTTTTGCTTTAATTTCATAATATTAATTAATTTAATAATTATTTGCTACACTCTAGACGGGTTTGTATTTATTTTGTCTTTTTGATGAGATAAAGGTTTTCCGAATGGATGATTGCTGCACTTTCGGATTTTGTTTAAAAGTTTACGCATGGACTGGGTAGGAAGGGTCTGTTGCTGCTCTTATTCGAAACCAGGTTCAGTTTCTGCATTGACCGGGAGAGTTGTTTTCCAGCGTATCCGTCTCCACAGGACGTGTTCAACGATTTTCAGATTTATTCTCTATTCGCATTTTCGCTTTTTGTCTACGGTCTATTTGGGTAACTTACATTCATGAGAAATCTTCAAAATTATTACTTTAGTAATGCAAGAATTTTCCTTTTTTCTTTTTTTAACTCTGTCCCTCTAAATGTACGCGTATACGTGATTAGTTTTTATTCAAGGTTTAAGTACTACCAAGAGCAACAGAGTTGGTATAAACAGTTGTCGTCCCTAATTTAGGGAAGCTAGTACACTAAATTAGGGACGGCGACCCAAATCAGGGAAGGGAGAGCGAGAGCTCAGTAAGAAAAACAGAACATACATGTCCCACCAGGATTCGCATCTTGACCCTCGAGGACGAACGGACATAAGCAGGGCAATAATTAATAATTTTATGGCGGGAAAAATATATTGTTTCCTCATAATGCAGTATCAGAGGGACAAGCTTGTGGCAGTTGACAGTGATATGGTTATCAACAGACTGTGTGAACACAGTGAAGAAATGAAGCGACGTTTAGCACTGTAGAAAATACAGACTATCTACATAGTTATAATGAATAAAGCTTTTAACTAAGCTAGTAATGTTTTATAATGCTTCTGCTACTGAATTATATGCTTGTACTAAGCTAATGCTTCTTCTAATGGTTGTTGTTTGTTAATTAAATCATGAATAAACTTTCCTGCTAGTAGTGTAGTAACAATAATGAACAAGCTTTTAACTGCTAGTAATGTTGTGGTAGTTTTTAAGATGAATAAAGTCTTAACGCTGGTTGTTAATAATAATCAACTAATGACATAAACCTAACAGCCAGACAGAGATCTGACAAAAACTATGAACTGAGAAAGACGTACTTACGAAAAAGCTCTTTTATTTAATAACTCTTGAATCATCCAACGCACACACACTACTCGTATCACAATAATGAAGAATCAACCTAATCACATAGAACGAAGCTCTCCCTATCCAACAACAAACGCTCTGGCTATACAACAACAAACGCTCTGCGTACAACAACAAACGCTCTCAATAGGTATCGTTGAACGCGCCTATTTATACTGGCTACCACCACGTCATGACTTACACTCATTGCCAGATCTCATTCAGCGGGTGAAATAACATCTCATTCAGTAAGAAGATAATTTACATGGTAAAATAAAATAACAAGAGATAGTAAAAATCAAAAGGAAAGTGAATATAGAGTATACGTTACATAGTATATATGTTAATTGTTTTTCAGTGGAATTTGTATTCCAGAAGAAAAAGAAGAATTGAAGTCAGCTTCTTGATAAATTGTTTTTTGGAGGAAGCATTATACAAGAAATTTGATTTTTATAGTATATGCCTTTTTATTGGTGCGACAGAGCAAGTTATTTTGTAATGTGATGTTCAAATGTCTTTGTCGTTTTCAATATTGTATTGCCAAAGATTGCATAATCAAAAGTGAAACACCTGGGAGATAGAGTGCAAGGGCAAAGAGAAAAATATTGTTTATACCAAAATGTAGTATAATAACATTACATGCAGGTTTTCCTTAAAAGTTAGATGACTTTCCAAGTTTGTGAACTAAAATTCCCTTACCTCATGAATTTTTCTTTATTGGTAGATAAATACATATTTATGAAAAAAAAAACCTATCGTGATTCACAACATTCAACAATGCTTTGAGACCCATGGGGAAAAAAGGATGAGGTCTTGGAAGTTCTTGCAACGATATTGGAGGCTGCATTAATTAGAATGTGTAGACCCATTACGCGCATTTATAGTTGTAAGAAAAATTAAATAGGTAAGGAATTCTGAGTCGGTCTGAATATTTTACGCCCCGTGAGAATACAAGGTCTGCGCCCTTTTTGAGGGCTCAGATCCTACTCGTAAGTGTCCAGACGTTACTGGGTACTGACATCGATAGCAATGAACATTCTCCAAATTTAGCATTTGTCCATATTTCAGTGTTACTTTGTTGTGTGAAGAAATTGCCCAATAAACAGTTTTTCTAAACGCGCTCCTCACTGATATTACAGTACTTCAAAGTGTGTTATTTAGGTCATATACGTACATCATTTATTTATACAGTATCCCTAACGCTTTAGTGAAATCTGTATAACTACATCCTATGTGATTGATGATGCTGTTTGAGACTCCTTTCTTACAACCAGTAGTTATGCGTTTCGCTGCACGCTGAAGCTTCCTTTGGGAAGAAAAATGCACCGCGCTACACACTTGAAGAGTAGGTTAATGATATTTGTCCATCTCATTCATAGATCTATATGCAATCATCAAACAGTGAATTTGATTAAAATGATTTTATTATTCCTGGAAGCTAAAGGGATCAAAGGAATTTAAAGTCTTCAGATTTTAAGGAGAAAGCTATACAACATCTCACGAAAATCCTTAGCACTAAAAAAACCTCAAAATCACTTATATTTCACATAATGTAGAGCATAAAACGGTCAAACTCAAACGTTTATCATATTACTTCAAATCAGATTTTTATACTGTTGATATGGTATTTGTAATATCTTTTAAAGTATATATGTGAACAGTGTCAAAGGTAAACGCTTCAGACTCCTTAAACGAAAAGCCCCGTCAGATAAGCCTTTTTTAGAATACTAATCTACCACCTCCGTCTTTTCAAGAAAAAGCATTCCTAGTGACAAAAATCTTTTGACAAAGTGTATTTTTATTTAACAACTTTGCGAAGTATTCATATTTTTGAAAAAGCTTCTGTTCATCTGCCTTCCACATAGCATATATAAATTTAAAGCACACATTTGATGAACTAATAATAATTACCCTATACCAAGTTATGGGAACCAAACAATGGAGTTTCTTCTAACAACAATATTTAAGAACTTTTCAGGTCCTGTAATACACTGTTGGACAATTGCTAAGGACGGATCACAAACGGCTATATAGCGCATAAAAAAGTAAGTGTGGTTGGATGCCAAGTGAAATAAAATAATGTCAGAATGCCAGGACATTCCAAGAAAAACAATTTATTGTGCTCTGAAATCCAGAAAGCTTTGGAACGTGTTCAAGGGACAAACAGGCCATTTTGTGCAGAATACGTAAACGTGAAAAAAATGCAATTACCGTCCGCAGGCGTTCCGGCGTAAGATGTCAATACGGGATATGGCCACCATGGAGGGCGATGCAAGATTCTACACGTCGTGTCATGTTTTGCACAACATTATCAAGCAGCTGTTGGGGTAATTTATCCCATTCCTCTGTCAGTGCACGGATGAGGGTGTCCTTGTTAATTGGAGGGCATTGGCGACCAGCAAGACTCCTCCCCAAAGCATCCCACACATTTTCAATGGGATTCAGATCTGGAGAACGTGCTGGCCATACGAGGCGTTGAATATCCTAGCTCTCAAGACACTCCTGGACAGCGACTGTTCGATGACATGTTGCGTTGTCGTCCATGAAAATAAATCTATCACCGACAGCACCACGGAACATGCGAACATGAGGTAGCAGAACATCATTAATGTATCGTTGGCCAGTCACAGTACCAGTTGGAAGGACATAGAGGGACGTACGGTCAATGATCATGATGCCAGCCCATACCATGACACTACATGTCGGATATCGGTCCCTTTCCTGTATGTTTGCTGGACAATATGCAGTACCACTATCACGCCAGATCAGTTGTCGTCGACAATCAGACGATAGACTGTATCTACTCTCATCTGAGAAGAGGACAGCAGACCAGTCGTTATCAGTCCAATTGCGATGTTGATGGCACCATTGCAAACGGGCGCTACGGTGACGTCTGGACAATGGGATGCACACAACAGAAAGGCGGGCGTATAGTCCTCCTTCATGCAAACGTCTGGCGACAGTTTTTCGGGAGATCCGCTTGCCAGTAGCAGCCATAAACTGATTTGCTACCTCAGTAGCTGTGCTGCGCCGGTGTCTTTCTGTTGATAGCACTATGTACCAATCTTTTGCAGGTGTCGTACTGCTAACACGACCTCCCCCGTGACGTTTGCTACACTCTCCGTTTGTTTGAAATGATTTCCAAAGCCTTTAAACAACACTGTGGCACACGTCGAACTCCCTGGCAACATCTGTTATTTTTCGCCCTTCTTCAATCTTGCCAATAATACGGCCACGCGTAAAATCATCTAGGTGATGTCGGGAAGACATACTGATAATTTCAAGTTCGTCAATTGATTCTTTCCCTTTCAACTTTGCGTTTGAACAACAACGGTCAATACGCGTCAAATCCTTTATATCTCTTATCAGCGCTATGACGTCACGAACAAGTTCGGCAATGCAAAATTTGCGTACGCACAACACGTCTTACTGTATCCCGCACATATGCTAATTTCCACACTTTCCTGCCTTCCATTTTATGGTTGCTATCGTTGCTATTGTCATCCGTCCTTAGCAATTGTCCAGCAGTGTATTTTTGGAGTGCTGTTTGAATTTGGTCTTGCATGTATTTTAATTTTATATGTACAAATGTTTTTGAATAAAATACTAAAAACATTTTTCGAGTGAAATTAATAATTTTTCTTATCCTAATTGAAATAAACTAGAATACTTAAAATTTTCGGAATATGGTTAATAATTCGAAAACAAAAAAGGAATTAAAATGAATAATGTCTCTCATTTAAATATAATTATCATTTATACGCTTATTTTGTGCAAAAATGTGTGCTTCTTTGAGACTTGGTTTATTTCAGGGGTTCTTTTTCACTCTCAAAATCAGGCCTATCAATAATTTTCCTATCGGCAACGTTCTAACTCTAATCCTAGCAAAGACGGTAGGATGATCATTTGTTTATAAATAAAAAAATAAACATGTGTTATTAATCCTAAAGCAGCACGTGATACCAACTTGAAGTACAAAACCGCGAAACTGTATACTTTTTCAAATGCAATGCTTGTTATGAAATCAATTCCAATATTTTAGAATGGTTTCGTCAGATATTATTACTTAACTGCTTTTTGAAATATTTTATTTCCTTGCTAATTATAGTGTCAAAATAAGCTCCTCGAGAATATAATTTAGAAGATTAAATTATTCTCCTCATCTGTGTTTTGAATTGTAATATATAGAATTTTCTAAGATTCAAATAGTTGTCAAGATCTTTATGGAAAATAGTTTTATTACAATTTTGTGATGACGATAACGCTGATGACGCAATGATCTAAGCGACGGTTTCTCAGCAATCTTCCACGATCTATACATTTTCGTATTCTGGTAATCATGGATGTTGTGTTTGTCTTACAACACTGGCTCTCTTCGTTCCCTGGAACCAGTAGCCCTAAATTAGGGACACGCGATTGCACATAGACCACTGAGTGGCTCATGGTGTCCGTTAGATCACCAAACAAAAAAAATGTAAGCAGCGCGTCTTTATTAAAATATCAACTATAAATAAAGAACGGCACGTGTAAAGGTCATAAAACGTTATAAAAACATCTCTTTGAGATCTGTGAACAGCGTTTTTCTTCTACTTGAGGTCTAAAGAGCAGTACATTTAAAGGTTTATGGCAAAGGTCAAACAATAATGGCCAGATGATCGGCTCACCGAATTTCGCAGATGGTCGTGACTTTTGTGTGCTGTCAGTCAAGGGTGCGTAATACCTTTAAGAAGTATATTTGCAATTAAATAAAGAAAAACTCCGAACGCCCGAGAAGGAGTGTGCCCGCCTAGGCTTGTCACATGAATGCACGTGTGTCAAATCTTTTCCCTATAGTAGGAGACAACATAATATATAGTTGGGCCAAGTGACTTGTAATTTTAATGCCGGTGACGATAGTAATGTGTCAGGTCACAAATTACAACGAATACTCCTTAAAATGCATCTTTGTGGCAACAGACTTCTCCGAGTGCTCATTCTAAACACTGTTAGCCGACGAAAGCGCATACAATGGGCACTCAAGCAACAAAACTGGACATTGAATTATCGAAACGAAGTAGTCTCCTCAGATGAATCTTGTTCGCTTTTTCAGCATTCGTACTGGCGGTTTCATGTGTGTTGTTTACCTAGGAATGTGTTTGAACCAGGATGCACCCAAGGTTAGTTAGTCGAAGAGAAGGTTGTCTCGATCGCGGAAAATCTTGGTGTGGAAAGGGAGGAGAGGCGCGTGACGTGACTGACAGGCCCATCGTGTGGTTTGACTCGAAGTCTCGCCCGCCCGTCCAGCGTGTGGAAACAATTGAGTTTTTTTTTTAAGCCTGTTTATTTTGAAAAAGTTTTGGACCCTTACAAAAGACATAGCCATAGCCTGCTTTAGATTAAAGACCCTTAAAAGTTTAGAAAAAAGAAACAAACAAGCATATGTATTATAAAAATTGGACATTTTCGACTGAAGCATAAAGTTTATTATTTTGTATTTACGTTTACTGTAGTAGCAGTTCTGTTTCTTTGCCTTTTCATGATTTAGGAACATGAGTTATAATCCAATTAATATACTTATAATTGATTTAATCACACCAATCCGCAAAACTAGAGGTTATTTCTAAATAGGTAGGTCTAAGTTTTTTTATGCTTTTCCTAATTTACTATTTGCATGCGCTTTCTCTTCTTTGAGCGAATGTCATTTTCATTTCCGGTATTTCTTTTGGCAGTTAGGGTGGACTGCAGCTTCTCATTCAAATGTTTAATCCTAATTATAATTCTCATCCTAACATATGTCCTAGTACCTCTGTGGGAAATTCAGGAAACAAAAGACATGCTGTTTTGGTTAACGTTTTTACGATATAAAGGCTCTTTACTTACAGGGTAATTTACGTTTTGTTTAAAAAATTCATGTTCCAATTTTTTAGCGATGTTAGACCACTCAAGAGACGGGTGAATAAGTCCTCCAAATGACAGATGCGTAGCCATGATTCCTCAATACGTACAGTGTTATTTTTCGATGTGTATTCTCCCAGGTGTAGGTATTTTTTTATACTTTTTGGCCACCCAACTAGCAAGATACTCTATGCCATCATCTTCAGTTTCTGTGGTTAGGCATTGTTGTGTATTTAATACATTATCGTTGTCGCTTGCATAGCAACTATGAATACTTTCGTGTGTGATTTATCAGTCTGGGTCAGTGGCGTGAGCTCTGAATCTTTTGGAAAAGAACGATGCATTACGATTTTTTTATCAAGATCTTTTATAGTTTTCGACAAACTGTTGTTGTAAATTCCAGGAGTACATCTCATCCCTGATAGTCAGTCACATAAAACAGTATAATAAGCACCGTATAAAACTTTAGACATTCTTTCATAACTTTTGATTGCAACATGGAGCAGCACTTTTGCAACTATGAATTCTTTCGTGTGTGATTCATCAGTCTGGGTCAATGGCGTAGCCAGAAGTTTCTCGAGGGGGGGGGTCATGGGTTTGGTTCATTGGTGAAAGCCTCGTATGTACGTATCTATCGCTTTAAATTCGTTATGTTTACTCTCCACGGAGGGGTTCAAACCCCGACCCCCTCCCCCTCTAGCTACGCCACTGAACTGAGTATTGGTGTTTTTCTGTATGATGCCCGGTTTTCATAAGTTTCCGTATGTCCGTCATGGTACCTTGTTGGGGATTAATCTTGGACGCCTATTTCAGCAAAGTTGATAATCCAGGCAAGGCACAAATCAGTTCATTTTGTAGGACCTGTTACTCAAATATCGCAGAGTCAAAGCGATCGATATATCCTCATTGGACAAAATAATATTTTTTTATTCAAAAGCACATTTACTTGACCCCTTATAAACATCTTGAGTGGTATTGAACGAACTTGCAGTTCAACATTTTTTTAACAAATATTTTTTCGTTTCATTGCAACAATTTGATATTTCATTCTGCGTATTTTTAGAGCTGAATTCCTTATTTCTTTTTGTTGATTGCAACCTTTACGCCTAACGCAATATTTTTAGTCAGCAACTGCCTATATTCACACAATATTGCGCCATATTCTATATCTCTGATTTCTGTTACTCCATCGGATTCCACTGCGTTTTTCTCCTCAGAACTGTTATCTAAATGGTTTACTTGTAGCAAATCAGAAATCATATTTTTTTTCTCTTTGAGCGAATCTTTCAATGCGATTTTTATCGCAGTAATCCACATGATTTATAACCTCAGAATAGTTCAGCAAATTTTTTGAAGAGAAGGCAAAGCTTTTTAAACTTTTTTTATGTGGCAAATTTAAAAGCTCAAATTTGAAATCCCGCTCATAATCTTCGGGTTCAAAGTGTTCTGAACACACAGTACAGGATGCTGGGTTCCATTTCCCATCTCTGCGACAATGAATCCTCTTTTCGCTGAGCTCTGAATCTTTTAGAAAAGAACGATACATTACGATTTTTTATCAAGATATTTTATAGTTTTCGACAAACTGTTGTTACAAATTGCAGCAGTACATCTCATCCCTGATAGTCAGTCGCATAAAACAGTAGCTATGAATGTTGAATATTACTAGGTAACAGTTAATAAGATCACTCTGAAAAATGTAGCTACACAAAAAACTCCTGAGCTCAAAGTAAGATTACAATGGAATTACATAGGATCTAGCTCTTTCGGGAAGAGATGGGTGGGCGATATCCTTGACCGCGGGTCTGTCAGTGACGTAACTACCATACGCAAAATGTGACTGCAGTGACGTATAGCGATCGAGGCAACCTTCTCTTCTGCTAACCTTGGGATGCACCGTGGAACGAAACATGACGGTGGAGAAAGTGTATTTCTTTGTTATGTTAGAAAACATTGGGTCCTGGAGGGGTGGTCAAATACAATTCAGTTTTGGAAGGTTTTCTTGGATTCTATAAACCTAGCTGGAAATAATTTTCCCTTCCATTATGTTTTCCGAAGCGCGATATTTTTGCACTATTTCTAAAATTCCTTTGATCCCGTATAATTCGAAAGAACGGTAAGCAATTATTTGTGGTTTTGGAATTTTACCAGTTTGACTAAAACCTGATTGCATGTTTTGTAACTTCTTAAGTACACAACCAAAAATACCTAAAAAACTAAAACAGTGTGCACATAAGTCAACTGCGTCTTTCACCTAGGGAGCGCGAATATATTTTTTTTTACAATATATTATTCTTGTCCAAAAGATCTGATTTGAAGAATTATTTCACACGTCCGAAGTATTTCACATAGTGTGATATTTGCAAACGAAATGTGTCTGCTTCCGTCCGAATTTTCAGAGCAAAACATTATTTCAGAATTATGTTACACAACTGCAACACCAAAAATCATATTCTCGTGCTGTAACATGATCCAAATTAAATAGCAGTGAGTGAAACTTACAGCCCACGGCCGACTAAAACGTAAAACACGAAAAAACACGGCTGCGTAACCGAAGTTAATCTAGTACTCATGTAAACTACTAATATTATACTTCACTTGTGTACTCCCAACGTTCTGTCTTTAAGCAGTTACTTTGAGTTTCTAATGGTCAACTTTTCAGTTGCATTATGACTCCTATCGATTATTTTTTTCTCCCAAAATACTTATTTTTTTATTATAATTTGTGTCGGGGTGACATACATGCATGTTTGGATTTACTATGCTTAAAAGATAATTTTTTGGAAAAATATGAATGCTGTGGCCAATAAGTGCCAGTGTTTTCAAAAAGGTAACACTAGTAGATATAGATAAGACAGGAAGACATTTTTTCTATGATTTTCGTGTAGCAAATTTTCATTCAAATGATCTTTGGAAGACGTTTTTGCTTTGAAATACTAGACTTTAGCTGCTCATTTTTCTGTGTCTCTCTCCCTTTTTTCAACAATCAACAGTTTCACTTATGTCCTATGCATAACAGACTAAAAAGAAGTTACTGACCCTAATATACCAGCAAAATTTTAATTATTTAATAAATATGATTATTGGGTTTTGGCCGCGGGTGGTCCAGTGGTCAACATTCCTAACTGTCACGGAGAAGACCTCTGGTTCGATCCACTAAATATCCACAGTGCGTTGGATGGCTATGTTAAACCGTTGGGTCCTCTGGTAATAAATAAGGGCATCTTTTTATCTCGCTCCCGTGTCTCTTTCCTGTCCGGTTCTTAACCCAAATCTCGTAGCTTCCTATTTTAAGGGTTGTTTAAGAACTGGGGTCAGACACTCCATTCGTAAAATCCTCTACATATGACCTCAGCTGTTTTTCTACTTGTCTTCACTTCTTTCCAAAGATCGAGGAATCTGCAGAAACATACAGTGTTTCCGTTTCGGGGCTGCTGTAACGTTACAGTATAGACCTAGGTTCTCAGTCGAGTTGTAAGTTTATGGAGACCTAGCGCTTCCATTGTTTTAAAAATTGTTAAATGGTAACTTCATTATAAATTATTAATTCTTTATTTAAAAAAAATGTTCCCATTTTATTTATTTCTTGAGTTACAATGTACGCGTCGTTGTCAGAATCAAGATCTTCTTCCGAAGATGATTGAGTCTCAGTAAAATCCTCATCATGACCATTTCTTCATCTCCATTTATTTGTGTACACCTCATCAGTTGATACCTCCAATAACAGCGTTACTAGCCGTTTCGTTTTATGTTTATAGCTCAAGTGTCGGAGCTTTTTGCTTCGGTACGCCGCGCAATCATCCTCTGAACTAAGGACAAGAATACTGCAGCAGGGCCTGAATGACCCGAACAACAACTTTCCACACAACGAACAGATTCTGATTGATTGTAATTCCTGTGATCGAAATGTTAATGACCTTGACTACAGAAACCGGTGAACTGACCACTTTCGTTGAACGGAGGAGTAAGAGTTTCTAACATCTGCTTTGGTAACACACGGGCCAATAAGGCCTCCGCGTGTCCTCGCTGGTTAATAATGGGTACTATAAACCTTTACGGGGAAACCGTGACCCCTATCTTGTGTACAGAAGCGAAGAGTCTGAGGGACAAGAATGTTTTCCAAGGGATACCAAAATAAGGAGCTAAATTTTTTAATTACCAAGAGCCAATTAGGTCCCAATCAGTGGTTATTTATCGCCAGAAACTAAAATGTATTCAAATATTTTAATAAAATTAATTTTACTGGCATTAAACCAAAAGCATTACCAATCTTGATTTTTCGTAGTTGTGGGACAAACCCTAAATTTTCTCGAATCCGAAACCGAATACGAATCCTAAAACATTCTCGAATCTCTCGAATCCTTCATATAAGAATAATTATATGGAAAAAAGGGAAAGAAAAGCCTTCTACTTATAAATTTAAGGTTCTTAATTGATGCAACATTTGAAATAGGTTTTTTACGTAAAACAAATAAAGAATACAGTTTTCAAAAAAATATACCAAAATTTATTAAGATAGAAATGAAATTTAATTAATTAATAACGATTTAATTAATTAAATTTCATTTCTATCTTAATAAATTTTGATATATTTTTTTGGTTTATTTCCATTTCCTTAGCATAATTTGACAAAACAATATTTGAGTAACAAATCACATTTTTAATAGTTTTCTTTATTAAATAAAAGCTCCAAATCCTTTTTAAATCAAAGCAAGTGTAGAGGTGGGGAGGAATATTTCAAGAGTTAATGTAGATAAACTCTAAACATGGAACACTAAATTGAGTAAATTATTTCCAGGAAATTAAGACAAATCAAAGACATGTTTGCTTTAAGAGTTAATAAAAACACCAAACAGGACAAAGTTAAAATAATCAGAAAAACTTAATAGATAATTTTAATTTAAAAACACTAGCATTACTTTTTTTCATCAGCTATGACACCTAATGTGCTGAATTGTCTTTCTGATATTACTGTCAATGCTGGTGTGATTTAGATCGTTTTTAGAGAGGTTCCTGAAATTTTGATATTTTTTGTTATCTTTCCAATATTTAAAGTTGTCTGCCCATGAATCAAGCAGTGTTTCGGCTAAGTAGCAATTTATTTCTTCTTTAGGTGGAAAAACTGTAACTCTGCTCACCGTTGGTAGATGGTGTCCTCAATTCAGAATTGTAACTGGTCGTCCTGTGAACTCCTTTTTGTTGATTTAACGACTTTTGAGTAGTATCTCTTTGAGTTTGTTCTGATGACTGCAGATCACTATCATTCACTTGCAAAATACTAATATCAGAAATTTAAATGGCGAGTGTTTATTTAACATTCTCAAGGTTTACTTTGCTCAAAAATACATTTTCTTGGAATCAGGGATCCAGTTTATTTCTAAGTGCATACAATATTTCGGTCTCAGCAGACTGATAGCGCCGTTTTACAGATGCAAGCAAGGCATTTCAAAAACCCTGTACGGAAGCTAAAATTGATTTGAAATATTATACAAATGGTGCTATTCACTAAGGGAAGTATTTATAGAATTATTACTTCGCAGGAACTGGCCGCACATTTAGCTCTATCGAACACATCTAGGAGTAGTGTCACTTCTTCTATAATTCTCCACTGTCGTGCACTAAGATCTTCCTGAAAATTTAACTCTGAAGCAGATAATAAAACAGCTTGCTTTTTTTCCATGACACGAAGGAGAATGTGAAACTGAGAATTCCATCTATTCTGTTCGTTTTGCATCAAACGATGACATAGCTTCGCTTAAGAAGCTTGTAAGACATTTATGGCTTTAGAAGAGTGCTCGAAATGTCCTATAATACTCCGGCCGGTTGACTTTATTTCCTTAATTCCACTCTTGTTCAGTAAACCATCTTTGAGAACTAATTGAAATGTATGTGCAAGGTTGGAAAGTAGTCAAAGGTACTGCGTTTAATAGCTGCAATCATACGTATAAGGCCCATTGTCTCTCATGAAACATTTAACTTTTTCTAAGAGATTCCATTCTTTCGTAGTGCTGGTAATGAAAGCTTCTATTGCAGGTGCTGTATGTGAAACTTCGGCAAAGTGAATACATTCTAAGCACAAATGATGGTACTCAAAGTTTTCATGTATGAAGTGAACTGTGAAACAGAGGTAATCGTCAGAAGATGTTCCAGCCCACATGTCTGTTGTGATTGCAATAAACGTGGTTTTATCTACAATATTCTCAACTTTTATATTTTATTGTTCATACATCTCTGTAATTACATTGTGGGCAAAGTGTTTCTTGCTTGGGATGATATATCTCGGCTCAAGGTGGTTTATCAACTTTTCAAAACTTTATCTTCTACTATGGACAATGGTTTCGGCGATTTATCTGGTAATTGTTTTAAGTCTTTTGTCTTCAGTCTGAAAACTTTACGTTTTATCAATAAATGCTTTCAGAGTCGGTTGGTTAGAAGGCACTGCTTTGCGTTTTACTGAGGGGTGCTTCGAAAGGGCTTTGTTCTCCATAAGAAGAAGCTACTTAACCTGGACTAAGAATTGAACTAACAGATGCAAGACTCCCAAGGACAGCTGGATCACCTGGGTTATTATTGTTCTAAAATCGGGAGTCAACTCTGACAGTCAAAGGGCTTAAGGATAAAGCTGAAGTCAGTAATACGGACGGGGAACTTCAATCTTTCAGTTGGCCTTATACGTATGATTGCAGGTATTAAACGCAGTACCTTTGACTACTTGCCAACCTTGCACATACATTTCAATTAGTTTGTCCTACATGCATTTCAATTATTGTCCTCCAATCGGGAGTCAACTCTGACAGTCAAAGAGCTTAAGGATAAAGCTGAAGTCAGTAATGCGGACTGTGAACTTCTATCTTTCAGTTGAAATTTGGATGAATGTTTGGTTTTCAAATGCTTCCACATTGCTGAAGTAGTATGTGACCCTTTTACTCTCGATATTTTTGCAGAACACTGACTGCAATTCGCTTAATTTTAATTATCCGAAATTTGGAAATAGTTCTAAAACTTAGAAGATGCTGGAGATGATGTCATCTCATGGGGTGACATTCGTTGCAGGTTATAGGAGATACAATGGTTGTGTGACAGGACAAGATACATCGCTGTTACGTATACGTAAATGCTGTGTTTAGGTATAGAAACCACGTAGGAATACAAATAATAAAGCGGGAGAAACGCTGATTTTGAGACAAAAATACAAACCGGATAACGCCGAGCGTATACTGATAGCGCTGAGCTGTGGACAGGGTAACCTAAATCATGAGCGACGCTTCTGAAGGTGACACTCACCTCCCCCTCCGTTGTCAGGCTCTTTACCACGGTAACGCCTACCACGGTAACGCCTACCACGAATGAGATATGATATGGATAAGTATATTTTACCACTATACTTGAGTTATGGTGGCTACGACACACTCCGATGGGAGACGCCTGTCGCTTTGGCGGTTGCTCTCTGTGTTTGGAGACGCCTGTCGCTCCGGCGGATGCTCTCCTTCACTGTTGAATCCGGTTTGGAACTAACGAGCTATTTCAAATAGCTGTGTCCATACAGTATACGATGCTCTTCGATTGTTTCCAAATGTCAGAACTCGTCAAGCTGACATAAATTCGATCAAATATCGTTCCAGAACAAGCACAAAACTCCACGTTTTTTAGGTTAAGATTCGAAAGATTGGAATGACGAAAAAAGCGCGAAGATTCGTTTTCGAATCTTGAATCTTTTCAAGATTTGCGGTTTTCGAGGATTCAAATGTCCGATCCCTAGTTACATATACACTATCTACCAACAAGTAATTGGACACCACTGCAATCGACGATATCTGCGGTCCTGATATACGTCACGGCCGCCGCCGTTAAATATCGTGTGGGAAACAACAACGCAACCAGTCGCATGCAAGATGCCACGCAGTTCGGAGCTCTCTGATTTCGAGAAAGGTGTATTCGTCGGGTATTAGAGAAATGGCCGATCCATACGTGACATATCCAGCGAGTTTAAATACCTAAAATCGACAGTGGCTTACGTGATTGGCAAATGGAAGATAAGAGGAGACTGTCGGAATGTGCCCCGACCCGGCTAATGCACAAAACTGGGAGTTAGAGACCGACGGGTGCTGGCCAGAGAAATTCGGAAGAACCGCACCAAATAGATGGGCCACATCCACGAGGAGTTTCAACAGGCATCCGGGAGTGTTCTTTCGATGAATACCATCCGTAAGGAAGCCCATCTGCTCGGTTATCATGGACGTGCTGCCCCCACAAGCTTTTGATCACCAAGTCCAATAGCGCTGCTCGGCTAACGTGGTGCAAAAAACGTCGACAGTGGACCGTTGAAAATTGGAAATAGGTTCTCTGTAGCGACGAATCAAGGTTCACCCTCTACCGTTCGGATGGCAGGGTCTAGGTTTGGCGTCTGCCCGTAGAACGCCTCCTGCCGGAATGTATTGTGCCAACTGTGAAGTTCGGCGGCGGTGGAATTATGCTATGGGGGTGTTTCTCTTGGTATGGCACGAGACCCTTGGTCGCAATTCCTGGTAGACTCACCGCCATGACCTACTGCACCATTTTGGATGACCATGCGTTTCCTACGTTGTGGCAGTTTTACGGGGTGGATCGGCATGTTCTTCTATCTTTATGTACTTCAGCTTGGATTACATGTCTTCTTATCCGTCTCGAAGAATTCTATGTTTTTTGACCATCATAAACCTAATTTATTGTATGCGGTCCTTAGTCTCCTTTTCATTCCCCTCATTTCTTAGACCAGAATTATCCTCGAAGAATTTTGGTCTCTTACTAGCTTAGATGTTAGCTTTCAAGCTCATTATCACAATATCATACCATGACTAGATAATGTTCCTATTTCTTAGTCTGGTTTGTGAAGTTACCCGTATATTTTCTGATAACAACAAAATATATGGATTTATGCAATGAGAGATTTTCTAGTCAACATTGCAAATTAGAGTGTCAACAAGACACGGAAGGGTGCCATGATTTAATTTGTATGATGATACAAATTCTCAACATCCTAGCTTATAAGTATTACTGTACAGTTACGTGCATTGCCTTATTAAAAACGTAGGTCATTACATAAGTCTTTATATTCCTGTTCTCATAATGTGTTTCCCTGCTTCATATGCTGTTGCTTATAGCCCTTGATTTCGGTTTAATTTCTTCAACAGTAGATACAACAGTGTTGTGCCTTGGAATTAAATTAGAAATTTCAGCTCATACAAAATGTTTTTCGAATTTCCCATTTTTACTGAAATTATGTTACTTCAAATACAACTAGTGAGTCAGTGACATGCTAAAATGTTTCGTGCCCTCGTGCTTATGTATTTAGGAATGTATTTCAGTCGATAGTATGCTGCGTCCTTAAAATCTGTCAAAATTGTGACCTTGCCCACGGAGTTTAGCTGATACTGAGCATTTTACTCACAATCACGGCTGAACTTTTTAAATTAATACTTTTAAACTTTATTAATTAACATTCGATATTTCGTTGACTTTAATGTTCTTTCATGAAGCCTCCCAGTTCACCTGCCTTTTAGGACATCGTACATTAACATCAAGGTTACATGCAATTTCATGGATTTTAGTTTGTAATGCCGAAACATATGTACCGTACACGTTGATTAAGAACTGTGTTTTCAGGGAGACCGCCCTTTGAAGCGTTTCAAATATACTGAATTCTAACTTTTGGGCTGCTGGAGAGCCCAACAAATTTCGAAACTTCATTTTATGACAAACATTTTCTTTCAGAAATTGTAATAAACAAAAGGGAAACGTTTTGTCAGCTTTCAAGAATTTTTGAGGTGATTAGCAGTGAACTGAAAATTTTACTTTAGCTTTACTTTACGTATTGGGATTCGAGAGGTTATCAAGGGATTTTTTTTATATATATGCTGCCAGAACTGAAAGGCATTTGGCTAACGTCGGTATTATTACAAAGCCATGTGTTACATTTCGCAAACTCTTGAAGAACCTGTTTTTCTTCTCATCAAAGAACCAGTTTTTCTTGGTAAATAATTCTTAACAACAGTCATTAAATAACAAACGGAAAAAAAGAAAAAAGTCAGTTCAACACATCGGATGTATTGCAATCATGTCCCACCTTTTATGTTTTCATGGACTGAAATGTAAACATTTAGGTTATGACCCGATTTATGTTGCTAGTGGTTCTCCTGATTTTGTTTTTATTGTGGGTTTAACGACCACCGTCAGAAACTCGGTGGACAACACTGAGTGGCAACTTTATTAAGACCATCTGACAGTTTTACCTAAATGAGCTATGGTTCCCCGCTCTTGCCGCCAGAGGGCGAGGCTAGTATATAAAGGGAAAGCTTAGTGCTTACGACAGTATTAGAAGTGATTTTTGGTGACGAGATGCGAAAAAAATGCGATTTGACGGACGTTCAACGTGGTATGATTGTAGGAGCTCGGAGCCATGGAGCGAGTATCACCGAAACCGCCACATTCGTAAAATGTTCCAGAGCAGCTGTTGTTAAAGTGTTTAAAGACTGGACTGTCAGCCAAAAAACTGGGTCACTACGTGCAACGTGTGGTCGTCGTCGACTAGTGACTGCTTGGGCGGAACGGTGAATGCCCAGACTGGTAACTGACAACAGAAGGGCAACAGTCCAGTATCTTACAGACCATCCTAATCAAGGATCCACTCGAATGATCTGTGCACGCATTGTTCGCCGTACATTGCATCGGATGGGATATGGCAGCCGAAGGCCTCTTCGAACACTTTTGCTGTCTGCATTTAACAAGACAAAACGTTTCCAGTTCGCATAGGAGCACAATGATTGGACAGCCGATAATTGGAAACAAATTATGTGGACCGATGAATCACGTTATCAGTTGCACCATGACGATGGCTGAGTGAGAATTCGGCGGGAACAGCACGAAAGCATGGATCCCAAATGCAGTGCTTCAACCCTTCAAGCTGGTGGAGGCGAAGTTATGGTTAGGGGAATGTTTTCCTGGCATGCCTTAGGCACTTTAATTCGTGTTGATCAACGTCTGACTGGCCCATCGTATCTGAACATCGTTGCGGACCAAGTGCATCCTGTCATGCGGATGGTTATTCTCAATGGCGATGGCTAATTTCAACAAAATAATGCGTTCTGCCATATTGTTCGTATTGTACAGAATTGGTTTCAGGAACATGCAGGTGAGTTTACTTTGTTTAGGTGGCCCCCACAATCTCCAAATCTCAACCCCATTGAGAATGTGCGGGATGAAGTTGAACGCGCCATCAGACAGCTGGATCCACAACCCTGCAATCTCACATTCCTGGAAAGTGCTATTCATCAAGCATGGTCTCAGATTAACTAAACCACCTATCAACATGTCGTAGAGTCCATGCCACGAAGAATCGACGCAGTATTAAAAGCAAAAGGTGGCCCAACGAAGTACTGAGGGGGTGGTCATAAAAAAGTGGCCACTTGGTGTATAAGCATTCGATCGTCCCTAATCTGGAGACATTTGCGCCCGCCCATAAAACTGAAGTACTTAGTGTATTTTCACAGTTAAATACTACGCTTCACCTGGAAATGATCTAACGAATAACATCTGCAAAACCTTTATTGATACATGAGTGCAGCGACTTCTCCCCTGCTACCATAATTAACCACCTACTAATGTTTTCTTTTCAGATTTCATAAGTACCATCATTCTACTCCTTCTCAAGGACGGCTGACCTCAAGATATTAACATCTAGATGCAGTAAACAGCATTCTGCACATGGTGTAGTTTAAGTTTGCAATTAAAGCAGTACTGATCTATGAGTGTATGAAGATGTTCCTCAGTACGACACTTTAGTTAAGAGTACCAACTGATATATTAATGAATTTGCACTGCAAATTTAAATAAATAAATATGAGGGTGATGCAATTGAGTTCGGATAGCGTTTTCGTAAAGAGCATAAAATCATTTGTGCACCAACTACATTACTATTAGGAACCTACATGTACTTTATCACTTATACGTGACGTATATCACCCATTAAAAGTATGTATATAAAAGCAATACCTGATTCCATTAAGCCCTCTTCAACTCGAAGTTTTTTAAACCAATTTAGTAAACATTCAAGAATAAAAAGCAGCAAAAACAAAAGCACGAGGCTAGTGAAAAAATACTCATTTACAAGAGTACTTCTAAAACGCGTTTTAAAATATTTTTGGGCATTTTACGGTATAGTATTCACGATAGGCCTTCCTTAGTTATTATATATCATATAATACAATTAATTTTTGACACCGCTATTAAATTGAAACACGTGCCGTCCCGGTGGCGCAGAGGTCTAAGCACTAATTTATGACCATTCTTTCGAGCAGGGTCCACATTCGAAATCCGGTTAAGAATGATCCTGTCTTTGACTTATGGCTCTGGCTCTCTCCCTTACCAGGAACCAGTGGCTCTAAATTAGCGACGGCCGACTGCTTATAGCAGACTGAGTTGCTCATGGTGGTCGTTAAACCTTCAATTAAAAAAAAGAAAATAAAAAGAAACACCTTCGATTATATGATGACTTGCAACGCCTCTTTGCTGCGGAAGAACTGAAGCCAGGAAACAATATGCTGAGGTAAAGAGGGCATTGTTCGGCAACACGACGCTTTTAAGCTAGTCTCATATCCTACCTACTCGCTGACGATTTTTAATACCTCTTCATTCAAAGTCCCTGCCACCTGGATGGCTAAAAGAATATTAAGAACGTACTGTGTTTGAGGAACTAGCAGATCTCGATGTTGCGTTTTCGTGGCGTCTTGCAATAGTATGTAAGTGATAATACTGCTCAAAAAAGTAGGTTCGTCGGACAGTTATATGGATCCGGCTTCAAAATCTTGAGAGGTATGGATTTTGTGTTGGGCATACGGCAATACCTCCCTCACTTCTCTGGAATTATTTGCCCTAAATTCCGGGCGGTGTTGCTCCAGGAAAAATGTCCCTCATCCGAAACTCGGAGTAAGAAACAGTTTAACTGATCAGAAAGCATTATTTCATAACTCAGATGATCATGAATGGGATGAATTTAATTTTTTTTTTTTTTTTTTTTTTTTTTTTAAGGTTTAGGTCCAATTCACATTAAGTTGTATGGAGCGAAGAAGAAGTAGATAGATTTGGGGTAGGGTCCCCTGATTGGAAAGGTTGAAAGAAGAATAGGAAAATAGAGTTGTAGATTTATACTGCTAAAAGTGAGCGCAAGAGATTTGCACTTTTAACAGTTAAGAGAAAAGTAACAGCTGTTAATGCCATTATGATGTGAGGAGGATGAATTTAAAAAGCTTGACGCTTGGTATTGAATTTATTTTTGTGGATAAGTTTGTGGAAATAAGAAACATCTATGTTCCATCGCAACATATCAGACTAGAGATGATTGTCTAGGAAGCTGTGTTAAAAGAAATGAAAGACCTCCATCAAACTACAGACATGTAGTGAAAAGCACATTTTCTAACAATAAAATGCGCGTTTGGGCATTCTTAACGAAATCTGCCAAATACCATCCTGTAAAATTAAACAGCTCTTCCACGGTTGCAAGCTCCTGCATGTAAACTACGCTCTGGCTCCTTAAGAAAGGAAAAATATTTTTCTAGTGGATTGCTAAAGCATCCTTCAAGTTTAACTGCTCCGTTTAAATTCATCATTTGTAATTTTAAAACTTGTTCATCGTGTAATCTGTACTGTATCTTTTAATCTCTTAGAATTTTGATCCTAACAAATATACTTATTCTTGTGTTATATATTTCGCAATTTTTATGGTATTCAGGCAGAATTTAAAAGTAAACATATGCTCGCATGTCTTGGAAGTGCGACTTTAAAGGTATATACCTATTGTCACTATGAACATGATATATATCATGTTCATAGTGACAATAGGTATATACATATATATATTTTTATTTCACCACTTTTCGAAACGCCGTTTCGCAAAACAATAGCGCTGAGTATATAATATGTAAAAAAATCATAACAATGAGAAAACAAATTAGCCTGTTTGAAAGATTAATTTACAAAATATTGTATATTTTAGGTTGGTTTCAAAAATCATGATTTTCAGATTTTTGTGAATCATGCAGATGTAGTGGAAGTGTAGTGCCGTATAAGGAAAAAATGTTGCAAATGCAAATTAGGAAAAAATGATGCATACAGAAGCATCGTATTCGGGTGATCATAAGCAGGGCAGTAATGCTGCCGCGGTGCGAATTTCAGCAATTTTTGTCGTGAATTTTAAGGTTTTTTCTGTAATTTCGCGAATATCAAATAAATCCGCGAATTTCAGATTTTTTACCTAATTTCTATTTTAATTTTGTAATTACTGTATTTTTCAAAATTAAATAATTTTAATACTGCCTTTGTTAGAATTTACGCAAAAAATATACAGCAAAGTAATCCTACTCGAGAGTCCAAACCGTGGCTTAAAACTTTGAATTATCTCTCAAGATTGTTCGTTACGATGATACTCTTTTCGAACAAGCTTGACGTTTAATTGAAGGTCACATGCACTCGGCTGAAGAATGCACACGTGATCTTTCGTGATTTCCCCGACGCTACCGTTGAATGACCTTTGCAACTTGACTGACTGGTAAACCCTAAACCGGAATGGAGTCAGTTGTGTTACTAATTTTAGCTGGAAAAGTAGCTCACAAAAAAAATTTTTTCCAAGCGCTTAGCTTAGAAAATTTGTGCTTCCGTGTGAGTAGTTTTTGAAGATCCTAGATATTGTTTTTTAATTTTGAGAATGAGGCACGTGAGTAAAATGAGTGCATCTGAAAGATGCAAACATTACAGCAAGGGAACGTTTCATATGAACGAAAATCTAATGTTCTGTTCGTGTTGCATCATACCAGTGGAATTTTCAAGAAAGTACAGTTATGAAAAGCATTTAGCACGCAAGCTGCATTAAAAAAGGTGTGTCTAAATAGTGAACCGAAAATAATGCTGAAACGTGTTGGCTAATCAATTAAGAAAAGAACTGCAAAAGAAGTGCATCGCTCGATGGAACTTTCGAAATTAACTGGTGCCTTTTGTGTAGCTATCCACTTACGAAACTAGATAACCCTACATTAAAAATTACTTGGAAAATTCGTTGAAAAATCGTTGAAAGTTAATGGTGCCTTTCAAATCGTTGAAAGATATTGGTGTTATTCCAAATGCAAACTGGGTGCGGAAATGTTATTTGCCGAAAATATATGATATTTACAAGCAACAAGTGAAAGTATTTTTTAATCTGTATCCGGTGTAAGCATCGTAGCAGACGAAACAACTGAATCAGAAGATAGATACATTTTGAATATTCTTACTGTTCCATCGGCTGAACCGAATTTTGAAAGCTGCAATAATGAAACCTCTTTGAATGCAATCTTCCTTGAGTGCATCACTTTGGAATCCGTAAATTTTAAAGCAGTCAGCGAGGCAAAATTACAGTGCGTTTTTAGTATGAAATACCTTTTGCTAATATCGATTTTGTGACAGATAATGCAGTTTACATGTTCAAAACGTGGTGAAAGTGTCTGAAAGCCGTAGTTCACGTCACCTGCAATGCGCATTTTTAAGTATTTTTGGCGAAATCTGGCCGAATGAATTTGAAAATGTTAACTCTTTTGTAGTTGCTGTTAAACGTGTCTTCACACTTTGTCCCTCCCGTAAAGAAAGTTTCAGAATACTTTTGCAAGAGATGATCAAAACCACCGGGATCTGTGCTGACTACAGATGATGCTTACCACCGGGATCTGTGCAGACTACATGGAACACTTGGTTTGAAGCCGTGCTTTTTCACTGCAAACATTCAGAAGACTACACAGATTTTTTTGAAAAAGAAAAAGACAGCAGTAACATTTGTATTGTGGATAAAATCATTGGGTATTGTGAAGACAGAGATTTAAAAGAAAATCTGCACCAGTACCGCGCTTTCGTTCCATGAAAATGCTATAATGACACCGTCAAAGTGATCTTTGCTGCTTTTATCCTGCCAGAAGCAACATGTCAAATTCGCGAACCAATATTTATATACGAAATATTTCATTTGAGCGACCTACATTTTCGATTTCAGCAGCGTTGCTTCTGTTGTGAAACACAGAAAATCTCGTGTGATGGTTAGCACATATAGCAGATGTCCTGCAATTTTTGTAATGTAAATAATCCGAGAATTTTAATTATTTCTATCCGACACTCCTAATAGAGGACTTTATATTCTGAAACGCAAAGCCACCTTTACTAGATGCACTAATTAATGTCCCTTTTTCGGGGTCTCAAAAGTCCCTGTATCCCTCTCCTCTCCTCTGCAGGCAAGGGGACACAAAGATTACTGCTGTGAACTCAATAAAAATACCTTCCTCAACCATTCAACAATTGGAACGGCCTCAAAAGTCCATCACTGTTCAAAAACCAACAAAAAAAAAAAGAAAGAAAAAAAAACTCCTTTCATTCACTTAGGCGGGAGAGGTTGTGTTTTGTGAATAAATTCAATCAGCATTTTCTGTCAGCTTCCAGGACTAAATAAACATTCACTTTTGCACTTTTCAATTCCTTCATATGCCGTGAATCAGTTTAGCCAAGGCACCACCAACGATTAAGCCTGAAAGAGAGAAAGTTCCATAGTGGGAAGATAAAAAAACACTCGGCAAAATGACCCATAGTTTCATTCACCACGTGCCACTTAAAAATAACTTCAAAATTGACTTGTCTCTGATCACGTTCGCAATATATCTGAAACACATAGTTCCATTGGACATTTCCGTAACCTCTAATTCCTAAAGATGAGATTTCTTCGGATAGAAAATTTTCAGGCTACCATCAGGAAGAAAACTTAACTATGCATTTCTAGATATACATACATTTTTGCGAGAAATTGGTAAAAATTGTTTATGTCTAAAGTAGAGTATAGCATTAATGTCCTTTCTGTTTCCTAAGAAAGTAATTATTTGTATAATGCATGTAAAATTGTTTTACAATGCGTGATAATATATATTGGGTATTATTTTATAGACATACATTGCTAGTGATCATCATTTTCAACAAGTTAGTAAAATCATGCCATACATTGATTATGATACGCTTTCCTTGGTACCTGAAATTAGTACTCAAGTTATTTCCCAAATTATGAGGATAATGGCTGTGGAATAAATTTCGCTCCTATGCCCTGACCTTTGACACCATAATCGATGATATTCAACAGAACCGGTTCAGTATATCTCCGAAACCACATGATACAGTTTTGTCGGAATCGAAGCATTTTTACCTAAGTTATGACGCATAAGGGCAATGTAATGGATCCCGCTCCTATCTCCTGAACTTTGACCCATTTCTCCTATTTTCAATATGGTTTGTCCCGAGGAGATCCCCTACTACATACTGAAATTGCATCGGAATCGAACAATTTTTAGTCAAGTTATTACGCATAAGGGCAATGGAATTGATCCCTCTCCTATGTCCTGACCTTTCACCCCATTTCGTTCATTATTTTTATTGGAGGTTTAAAGACCACCGTGAGCAACTTATTAGGCTATAAGCAGTCGCCCGTCCCTAATTTAGGGTCACTGGTTCCTGGGAAGGGATAGAGCCAGTGCCTTAAGGCAAACACATTTTCCATGTCTCACCGGGATTCGAACCCGGACCCCTTTCAGACGAATAATCAGACGCCATCGCTTAGACCACTGCGCCACCGGAGCCGCATTTCGTCCATTTTCAATAGGATTCATCCAAAGGTGGTCCGCTACCACATACTAAACTTTCATCGAAATCGAACCATTTTTACGCGATTTATCTTACAGACGGACAGACAGATAGACAGACGGACAAAGCTGGAGCATATACGCTTCTTCAAATAACGGTTGGAAAGAGTAAAAATGGACTCATCCTCCAAATAGGAGTTTTGTAACCATGTCACATACGAAGGGTGTCGAGCTTTAGAACACATTTAATTAATAATGAAAAATTAATAACTAATATATACCATTTTTATTTTTAAAAAATGTTATGCGATGTTTGCATTTATTTCACTGCATATCTCTTATGAACGTATTTCAGTAAATTCGGTTGTTCTTTAAAATTTGGTAACATATTTTAAAATGTCGGTATACAGAAACCAATAAATTTGACTTCTAACAGTTAAGTTTTTGAATGCAAGAAAAATCTTGAAATCAATAAATTCGATTTTGCTTTTTTTCTTCTGAAAAAGATGGAAAGTATTTCCTATTATGGGGATGTTCAGCTATAATGAAAAAGATGTTAACGAATGAGAAGAAGAACATGAACTTCCAATGATATCATAAATATAATGTTAGGATATCATAAATACGATTTGATTCTATAGCAGCGTATATAATAAACTACAAACGAAGCTTTTCGTTGTGCACGTGGTGTTTTTAAAACAAACACTTTTCCTTAATTCGGAAAGAATTAAAGATTTCTATCTCACTTGGCGGATACAGTAAATTTTCTTGATATTTATACCCACCTGCTGTGGTTTATAGCACTTTCATAATATTATTTGTGGCCAATGTGGTAGATGGAAGAATGTATTTGCAGGAAGATGAGTAATTTTATTTCAAATGGCTTTTACAAATAAAAAATAAATCCATCGCCCTAGTATATTTTTTCTGAAGGAATCCAAAACATCGCCGCCCCGGTGGCGCAGTGGTCTAAGCGATGGCCTCTGATCATTCGTCCGAAAGGGGTCCATGTTCGAATCGGGCCCGGTGAGGCATGGATGTCTTGTCTGTGTTACGGCGCTGGCTCTTTCCCTTCCCTGGAACCAGTGACCCTAAATTAGGGACGGGCGACTGCTTATAGCCCATTAAGTGGCTCACGGTGGTCGTTAAACCTCCAATCAAAAAAAATCCAAAACATCAGGTAAAACCAACGCATAGGATGTATGTTGTTGCAAAAAAGTGACTAAGTCATGTGCCCTTGGCAACGCGCACCCTAATAAGTCATAAATATTATCGGTGACTAATCACCCAAATTCTGTGCCGTTTTGTTCCCATCCGAAAAGCTAACTGTATTTCATTTCTTTCCGCTCTTACGTAACATGCACATTTCCATTTGACATTACAGTAATACTTTCTTGTGATTCCGTTCCGATAAAATGTGCTACAGGATTTAAGACCCTTTATTCACAATTGAGAACACAATTTTGCGCAGCAAAGAGAGATATTAAGGAAAAGTTCGTATGTAGAGTGAAACAAAAGAGTGAACAATAAATGCATTGACTACCATCTGTTCTGTGCTGAGCAATTATATTTTAAATGCGAAACACGACTTCTACTAAAGAATGATTAGTGCTATTTCGTGTTGTGTTTAGTGTTGAGAACTTTTTTTTTGTCTTTCTGATCTGAAAACGATTTGAAAAATTTGTTTTACGTGTGAAATAAAAATTTCCGGTAGTTGACCAAGGCATTGTTACCAATGTTGTACTAGGCTTTATTACCAAGGTGTTTCTATTAGCTTACCCGAATTTTTTTCTCGTACTACATATTATCATTATATTTTTACCTTTACGCATAGCTAGAAGGAATCGGAATTTGTGAGAAATGCAAATAAAGAGATAATTCTACAGTGTTACTGTTACAAAATCTGCTCTATCTGGAAAAACAGTCAATAAGCGCTTTAATATCCTTTAAAAAAAATTCTGTTTTGTTCATATTAATTTTTAAATCACACTTCTGATACGAAAAATGTCTTTCTGTCTATCCTGTTTCAACTAAAAGTTTAGATACTGAATGCTGCAAAGCCAAGTTTCAATGATATATGGTTGGAGCCATGTAAGTAATAACGTTTTCAACCTAAGTAATATGTTATTAAGATAATATTTTTAACACTATTTCATATTTGCAATTTTAATTTCATAGAAAGAGAAATATAAAAGAAATAAAGAGTTCTCATTCAAAGTTAGCATTTTGTTGTTGTAACTGTTGCCTTTGAATAGGCTTGCATCTCAAATGAAGTAGATAGATGGCCAAATTGGTTATTTTGAAAAATCCTATTCTTTCGAGTCGCCTCACCAAAATGATTCCTTTGGACCGATTCGTTCGTTTCACTCGTTTAATACTTCCGGTTTAGTGAACGATTTTTGTTTTGTGATTCGATTCTTATTCGGTTCCTTTTGGACTCATCAAGTGCGAAACTATGCACTTGATGAGTCCGTGATGGGTCTGGGTTCGAATCCCGGGGAGTCATCAATGTTGTGTTTGAATTACGGCATTAACTCTCGCCCTTTCCTGGAACCACTGACACTAAATTATGGAAGGGAGACGGCTTATATAGCACTGAGTTGCAGACGGTGGTCGTTAAACCTCCAATCAAAAACAAAATAAAACAACTCTCTTGCCAGCTCCGTTGATGTGAGCATCTGATTTGGGTGGATGCTGACATCACCGGAGCTGGCAAATCTCTTTAGCACTTCACTGTCTGATTTCGATGAACACAGTGCCTGTTCACTGCGTTTATGATGAGTGATCGATCCTGTTTCTGTATGACGCTTCATTACACTGAACAATATAGAATGCTGACAATTCATTTTTAAAGTAATTTGACGGAGAGAAGCGCCTTCCGGATGCAATATTATGACAGCGTAACTGTCAAAAACACACAAAATATTTTCCGCCCTTATAAAGGAAGTGTGAATGAGGTTTTTGCCTCTGTATAGATACACACAGGATTAGAAGTTAAACAATGACAGTTCAGAACCTCTCAGCTTCGGTTGCTGATAAAGTTTCGGCCTCTGAATAATTTAACAGAGCTGAGTTCTCGATTCGGTGTTTATTTCAATCCGACGTTTCGTGCTTGTATGGAACCGTACATGTCATTGCGGAATCCGAAATAAACATAACATTGAGGATCTGTTTTTTAATTTGAAGTCTACATGAAGTTTCCTTTCATTCGGCATGTAATATAGGTTAGTATCTTTTTTTTTATATGTTTTATTGCTATTCAAAACTGTTGGAAACCATGTCGAAGCAAGTGTTCCCAGATTTATGCACACCTCTCCCTATATATACACTGAAGAGCAATTGAGTTAGAGATACCTGTCTCGTACCGTGTAGCACCACCTTTCGCCCTGATGACGGCGGCGATTCGTCTCGGCATGGACTCGACAAGGCACCGGAAACGTTGGAAAGCCATACGGATCCACGACCCCTGAACAAGCTCCCACAGTTTACGAAGATTTGATGGAGGGGCGTCAGAGCCTCGAAGATATCTCTCGATGACATCCCAGACGTGCTCGATGGGATTGAGGTCAAGTGACCTAGCTGGCCAAGGAAGCGAGGTCACGTCGGTTGTGTGTTCATCCAACCATTCGGATACAATTCGGGAGTGATGGCACGGTGCATTGTCTTGTACCAGGATGAGGTCCCCAGTGGGATGTTGAAGACGCACAAACGGGAGCAAATGGTTGTCGGTATATCCCGGTAACGTTGACCTTTGAGGGACAATGCCACAAGTACCAGGGGTCCCATTGCAGTCCGCGTAAACCGTCCCCTGACGAGAATGCCACCTCCACCAGCTTGAAGAATACCCTGCTGGCAAGAAGGATCCATTGCTTTATGTGGTTTGCGCCGTACTCGTATCCTGCCATCCGCATGTACCAACGTGAATCTCGACACATCAGTCCAAACAACATTTTTCCACATGTCGAAAGTCAAGTGGCGATGTTCCCGCGCTCATGCTAATCTTTGCACACTGTGATGTGCGGTCAGCAGCTGTACCCTCGTGGGACGATGGCTTCTGTACCCCAGAGCGAGGACATGGTTCTGGATGATGTGGCTGCTTACACGTTTTTGTGCACCCGTGTTAAATTGCCGAGTGATTTCTTGTACTGTGGCCCGTCAATCCTCTGTTACAGTGAGAGCTATCCAACTATGACCCTTTTCATCCACACTCTCTTGTCCACGGCAGTTTGTCCTTGCAGGGATGGTTTTACCGGATTCGATGTACTCACGGTGCACCCGTGACACAGTGGCTCGTGAAAATCCCAGTGCCTGCACGACTTCCGAAATGGAGTGACCCATTCGTCAAGTCCCGACAATTTGCCCACGATCAAATGCGCTTAGATCCTTCGTCTTACCCATAATGCGTTCGACTCTTACTGATTCTGGTCGCATCACTCCTTATATTTTCGGATCGATGCATACGTAATATCGTTCCTGTTTATAGGGCCGCCGACGGCGCCACATTTGCATAACGCCAGCTGTCTCTAATTCAAATGCTCTTAAGTGTATATGTATATCTATGTAAATATATAAATATTTTATTAAGAACTACCAACCTCATTAGCAATATGTGTATGTGAATAACATGGGGACTGCTGTTAGATCAACGGCCCTTATTTTGCCTACCGAATGCAATTCAATGCAGGCAGGAGAATAGAGTAACGCATTCTTCTTTTGCAGTCCATCCGAAGATGCGTCTCTAAATTTTGTGGAAACCTCATTACATCATTTCCTTCCCCTGTAATCTTTAATAAAAATCGAAAAATCATCCTGTTGGTTGAAAAAAGTCGTTTGCTCACAAATGCAGTTTTTGTTCAGAATAGAATTATTCTTATAAATTACTGAAAAAAGATTTTCAGCATAAGAAATTGTTTAACATATATTTAATTATTTGATACTACGTGCGGTAATATTTTCAAAGTTTCATGGAAAAAAATACCTTAAAAATAACATTCAAATACAAGCAAGGGAGAAAGATTGTAACCACTATCTTTGTGTTTTCTGGATTTTCCATGAGAAGCACGCTACAGGGGTCATGTGACGTCGTACGCACTATCTACCTGTCCCCGGAAAGGTGTTTACCCCTATGACGTTTATTATCCATGTAAGGACTACCGAAGGTCCAAAAAAATCACTGAGAGATAGTTGCTAAGTCCCAGCTGCCGATCAATGTGATCTCAAATATGTTACGTTCTTTCTCATAACTAGCCATACTGTCGACCGTGCAAGAACCAATTCAGATTTTTTTCCAACTAGTTCTGGACGACACGGTCCTTATTACACTGCTCATTATCTTCTAGAAACATCCGATTGAGGTCTAGAAATACTGTCAGCATTAATAAAATAATGCATCCAACGGTGAACAAGTACATGGTGGCATGTACTTGCCTGTACTGGTACAACAAGTACATAGCTGAAATTTGAGCTAAACAAAATGGCTCCCGTATTGGGAAATAAAAGACACATTTGGAAATGCAAGTTTTAGTGTTGCCGAACAAAATGCCTCTACTAGCTGAACGTATTTGTGTAAATCCGGATGCGATGCAGGGTTTCCTTGATTTGTTGTAAAGTTGTGAAATTCAAAGGAATGCTTTATCCACAGCTATAAATTAGAAACACTGTGCATTAAAAATTCCATAAACATTGCAAGCAAAAGAGAATGTAATGACTCAATTTATATAAAATTCAGGCATAAATAATACGAATAGCAAATATAACCCTAAAGAACTAAGGTATGTATGGAAATGCATTGCTAATTCCGAAGATAATACGGAAGTGAGAGAATTGTGATAGAGTTAAGGCTCGGTGTTTTTTAACTTAGTATTTTATGATTTTCTGACGTCTTTTCAGATTTAAATTTCAAGAATATACACTGCTGGCCACCTAAAATGCAACACCAAGAAGGAAGCACCCTATTGGCCTGAAATTCGCAGCATGCGTCGCCCGCGAGAGGACATGCAAACAATTAGCATTGCAGGGCATATGCAAATCATGTGCGCCCGGCATGGCACCGAGAAGCACTATAAGAAGGGTGCACAGAAGGCGGGGTGTAAGTAGTGGAAGTGTGTTGGGCTGCCGGACCTGTGCGTGGGAAGCTTCCCGATGCCTTATCGCAGAATACGGCAGTCATTCCAGCACGTTTCGGAGTTCGACAGAGGACGAATAGTGGCTGGCATTGACGGCTCGCACCGCCACATCACAAACGTTAGCGCAAGAATTAGGGTGTGTTACGCAACAACCTGTGTCAGCACGTAACGTTTGACGTCGTCTGCAGGAGCAGGGACGGTCGCACTGCGCCCATTGCTCCAATTACCATTGACGTTACACCACCGGCGAGTGTGGCGGTAGTGGGTCGTTGAAGGACGCACCTGGACTACGGAATAGCACGACATTGTCTTGTCCGACGAATCCACTTCTGTCTGCAACACCACGATGGACGTATCCGCATGTGGCGGCACCACGATGGACGTATCCGCGTGTGGCGGCACCACGGCGAGAGATTGTTTGACGCCTGCACTATGCATCGCCATACCAGTCCGTCGCCTGGCGTTATGGTTTGGCGCGTAATTGGATATGACACCCGCACCCCTCTGGTGCGCATCGCCGGTACATTCAACAGACTCCGCTACATCTCCGACGTTTTGCAGCCTGTAGTTCACCCTTAGCTGCAGGTCCTGCCAGCGGCCATGTTTCAACAGGAAAATGCACGTCCGCACGTGGCACGCATGGTGCAACAATTGTTCACGGCTCACCAGATGACAAAGCTGCCTTGGCCTGCCTGTTCTCCCGATATGTCGCCCATCGAACACGTCTGGTCACTGAAAGGTAACGCATGGCCCGGCAAGCACCACCGGCGGCTACGCGTGATGAATTGTGGCAACGTGTGGAAGCAGCCTGGACCGACATACCCCAAGCCCACTTCCAAAGCCTCTTTCGTTCGATGCCGCGGCGTGTAGCGGCCGTTATTGCCAGCCATAGGGGCCACACGAACTATTGATGTCTGCGTGTTCCGCAAGTCACACGGGCCTGTAGGCTCAATCGCTTCATCTTTGTATCTGTTGTTATGTGTCCAGTAAATCTGGCTTTGCTATCTCGTGTCCTTCCTGGTATTGAATTTTGGATGGCCAGCAGTGTAGTAAGTAATTGTCAACGAACATTTGAAAACTTGTATACAAAATTGTAATAAATGTTTTCAGTGAAAGGTCATCAAAAATGGGACTACTTGTCTTTTTAGTTAAAGGGTGATTCGAGGAACCTCTTGAGTTTGGTATTGTTAGTGCAGGATTAACATAATTACATTTCTATAGCACATGCTTCGAACTGAAACTGAACTACTTATACCACTCACACGTAAATAATGTGCACAGAGTTTGGAGATAATGTGAATTGAGTTGAGAAATACACCTCATGTGATGAAAGAAACATATTCCAACCCTGTATGATTACATTTCCATTCAGAAATTCATGTTCATCGTTACCTGTTACTTTCTTTTGTGTGATAGGATATAACAGTTCTGTCCTAAATACTGACCTTCCAGAGAAAAGTGACAAAGATGCCACTCCCGTTGTATTTATCAAGTGTACAACAGCGTTTTACCACTCAGTGCATTTATTTCATCCTGCCACTGTTTATCGCATCGGTAAGTAACTTTTACAAGTGACTGGCCCTTACCTATCGGTGTGGTATCGGGAAAACTCCCCATTAATTGGAAAAAATATTTGGAATGCAAGAAAAAATAATTTTGTGTTCAACGAAAAAATCGTTCATGAAACAAGCAATGTGTTGTCAATTATTTTTCTCATTTATTGGGGAAACGCATTCGTAGTCAGAAAGTGGGTGAAATCCTAAACAATAAGATGTAAGTCGGTGCGGTGGATTCAATAACCAAAGACTAATGAAAAACATAATAAAATCAATTAAGCAGCAGCAATATAGGTGGAACAAATAAATTCGATCCTGTCCTTGCAGACAAACATACTGGTCAAAGGTTTTGGCAGTTTGAAGAACCTCTGGTATTTGAAACTTCATAAGCAGCATTGGATAACTATAAAACATTTACAAAACAGCATTGCGTTTTTCAGCAAATGCAACGTGACGCAATTGCTGGAGTTTCTGCGAATATAGCACAATAAACAAAAGAAAATTAAGGGAAATTATACCAGAATGTGGTCTGAGATACGTGTATCCCATGTGCAGAGGGGCTTATTTTTTGCTATGTTACCTTATGAGATATTTGCAGATAAAAATCAAGTGCGGTGCACAAAACAAGGAAGCAACTTACTAAGCCTCATCTTGCAAATGCAGATGGAACTGATAAAAAGACCTTCAACGGGAATGAAATTCTGAAAAAAAAACGATTCTGAATTATTTTCCGACCTGCGATTTACGTTAAACATCGGTATGTTTTTAAAGTGTGGATGATTAAATATCGGGTACTAAAACTAGGTAAAACCTATCATTGCAAATACGAGATGCCGGAAGAGATGAGTGAGTTTTTCTCAAATTAGATAGAGCTCCGTGTCACAGAAAATTTGAAAAAAACAGCGTCAACGTTCAGCTGAAATATGCATTACTCAACACCTCAGGAAAACACCAGCGGTTGAATGTGGGAATAATCGGAAAATTCAAATTGCCTGATCATCTTATTCTTTCAAGTGAGAAATATCGTGGAAAACAGAAAAAACAGGCAGATATTTCTCTGCCTTTTACCAGATGCAATTCATTTAGTGAAGAACTCGCAGTTATCAGTAAGGTAAGTGGCAGTAGCATATAGGCTTGATGTTGCATAACACAATTGTAAACAAAACCCTGCTCATGATACAATGCAGCAGTTAGACACTGTCCGCAAAGAAATAAGCATATACTCTTTCCAGATAACAGCTGAAGAACATTTGCAAATCAAGGATGAGAAGTCTGCCATTGAAGAGATCAATAATTATGACATATTAACTTTTTTTCCGACACATGATGGTGAACCACTCAATGAATTGAGTACTGAGTTTATGAAAAGCTCGGCGAACTAAAACCTGTTTTCGGAAGGGAAGCATTTCAGAGAAAGATCAAATCAAGCCCCAGCATTGACGAATAGGAAGCTCACATACAGGGCATCACGAATACTACTGCTAACGGGGATGATGACCATGAAAGAAAATGTGACGCGAAAGAGAAGCAGAGAAAATTGACAGCTAGTTTGGATGTCCATAGAGATTTTAAATTACTAAACTATTGTTTGTGTAGAACACTAATCCGACCTTTGAATATGTTCACGAAAAATTACTTAAGCATTCCGCGTAAGATTTTTTTTTATATAATATTTCTCACTAATAATTGACTATTAAATTGTTACTAGCACTTACCATTAGTGCCAACAACTGTAGAGACATGAATTATGCTTCCCTGTCCATACATTGCTAATAATATTCAGCACTTCATTGTGTTTCCAAATTTTTGTTCAAAAAGGAAATTAATTTAAAACTTCATATCCAAAAAAACCGGAAAAAAATCCTTTGATTTTAGGAAAATTTATAAGATAATTGCCTTCCATCCGTTCGATATAAAGATTAACGCTTGTTAAGGTACGTATGTCCTTCACTAAACGTTTCCCTAATGAACGTCGCCATTTTCCCTAACCCTCGCTTACGTTTAATAAAAACACAACAATTATGAAACAACTTTGGGGGTTTAAACAGATACCTCTGTGTATCTTCTTTTTAAAAAACCGCACAATATGACATTCACTGCTGTATAAATTGTGAATATCATGCTTATTATATAATGCACAGTTAACCAACTCCAGCGCATAGGGACACATCATTTTAATTCCTCTTTTGTGATAATAAATGTCAGGTACAAATATTTATTACTCTTGCCTTTAGCCTTTGAAATAAAGAATAATTTGTGCATATTGGCTCATTTGACTTTCTAATTCATCCGCATGGGTTGCCACACAGTCACGCTTCAAAGTTAACATCTGATTTTCAAAATCTATGCTAAACACTTTCTTAAAAATGCCTCTCCGTCCTGAAGCACATTCTCTTTTACAAAACATGCACTTCTTTTCAAATAGGGCAACTAATTTTTTTATACGTTTTTGCATATAATCACTTCTGTTTCAAATGAAAAATATTCCCTTTCTTAGAATAATTGCTCTGTTATGAAGAGCTGCGAAACAATTCGAAATTATTCCTATATCACCTTCGTGTGACCAGTGTGCCTTAGTAGATATATGTATTTCGAGTTGTTTTACATATCGTATAAATGTGATCCTTATTTTCTTTATGAAACGATTTCATTCATCCTAAAACAAACCAGTTTCGTAGAAAATGCACAGTTTTCCCGATAGGGCCGTAAGTGCATTATTTACCACTGAATGGGTTACCACTGAATATAATTCTTTATCCTGAATATTTTTTTCCTGAAATCTACTCCAAAACTATCTATTTTTTGTCGGAAATTATACAAAGAATGTGGCTTTGAAACTTATTCAGTGTCTGCTTCGTAGCTTGCTTTTTGGTTAACGACATGCAATATATAAAATATTTAGTAAAATATTCGAAATATAATATATTATCATAATAATCAAAGTTTTTATTTCTGAATACCATCCTGAAACACAGTGATTGAGCGTGGGCTCTCGCACATCAGTGAAAAATTTGCTTGAGTTTGCGCATGGCGTCAAAACATATCATGTATTCTGACATTATTTTAGGGCATCTTTCTTTATGATGGCTGGGGCATAATATCGTTAAAAATCATTTAGGATCCGTTATGTTGCATAACGGATATTAGAGCGCCATATGATGCTTTCTTTTAACGATGCATTCCGCTAGCCCCGTAACTGATTGATGCGTTGGTGCAATGAGGCAAGTTTCTTCTAGCTGATTGTGACTTTAGAGCACCCTACCTTAACCTTTTCCGTGCATTCCGACATTTTTAATGCTTTCTTCTTTACTCATCATTTCTTTTCAGCTGGACTATTTGGAGTTTAATTGCTTTGCAAAGGGCAGCACAAGAAGCGTAAGTAACCCAAGGCAAAAGCAATGACGATGAAATTAAAGGATTAACTTACTTTGCAAAGAGCAACATTTAGAAGCGTGACAGTTCAACAAATATGACAAAAATAACAAAATAAAAATATTGCACTCACTTAAGTCAATAAAATAAATAATTAATTTAATAAGTTAACAATAAACTTCATTCATGGTATAAACAAAAAGAAAACTAAATTAAATATTCAGTTGGCATTATAATTCCAGACACATTTTATTATTAATGTCAAACGCTGCGTCTGGATTATCAAACAAAATAAAACAGCAGTTAAACAAATTTAAGAAGCTCACAGCTTTTCTTCCACTTCGCATTCCAACATTTGGCAATGCATGCCTCCAAGTTTTAAATGCTTTTCATTACTACTTTCCAGTGTGAACGTTTGTTAAAATTTCTCCTTTCAAGGCGGTTGGACGTTCGGAGTCGCGTCTTTTTCCCGTCTTTCACACACCCGGTTGGGTTTGCATGCTGGCGACTGAATCTTTTGTGTCTTACTATGTTATGTACGATACAGCACAAATCACATACTGACTTGAGGTCATAAAAATGTTAAACAATGTTTCTCATTACAGAGGAAAACGTTTTGCCGAAGTTTCGTCATACCTGATCGCTTTTTTTATGATAAACTGACAATTCCATCTCGTAAGACATTAACTGGAAAATGGATAATTTTGTGTGTCTTTGTTTAAACATTTAAGGTTCCGTCTTGAGAAATCACAGTCGCACATGTTATGAGCAAAAATATATCATTGCGCTTTTCTCTTAGGGTGCAAGTATCAGAATATTACAGGATTTTAAACAGTCTACAAATGCCTGAGACAAGGCTTTCACGACAACAATAACTAATTCCTTCGCGTAAATTTACGTGGTATAAAAAGGTTTTAAAAGTTCTTTCTTGCCTAATTTGCACATATTAATTTGTTAGATATGCTTTGCTAATTGCACGTTTAAATTTCTCAGGTATTGATACTCTAGATATAATTTTATATACAGCTGAAATATTGTTTGTCCTACGTTAATTAGCTATTAATAGGTGATGAGAAAATCGTCACCCTGTATACTTTAGAATGAAAAAAAAATACTCTCTTTAATATTTAGAGTCAGGCAACATTATTTTTCCTGTTTCACTGGAAACATTTATTGGCTGTTTTAGAGACGAAACGAAATAATGCCGTTGGAAAATTTGGAATGACTCAGCAGTGTTTACAACAAGGTCTTTAAAATCTCTGTCGGGAACACATGTACAGAGGAATTTACACATTTCAGAAAGATTTTCCACGATTATAATTAAGGTTTAAAATAAAATCATTTCTTTATTGAATGTTTTGCCTGACTGCCCTTTCTCCAGACTATAAACCTACATCTAGATTTCCAAGACAACAACACATTTCTTTAAAATGTTAGTGGTACTTCGTTCCATTCCTTTTATACTGCTTTCCATAGTCCAATCATAGTTTTAGCTTTGCCTTTAGAAAGCGTTCTTTTTCGCAGTCCGATGGCACAATAGTCCACTGCTGACACATTACAGGACTTCGAAGGAGCATGAGTAAAATGTTTTAAACTTGGCATCCCTCTTTTTTTTTCAAGAAATAAAGTGGTAGATGTGCAAGTATGACTGGTAGCCTAATGCTGAATGTGTTCTACTCCTTGAAGACTCTGTGGTCAAGGCAGTGCTATTTCCTTATCGAATATAGGAGTTAAATCATTATTTTGGTAATAAGGAAATTGGTTTTAATATTCTTTTCATTTTTTCTTAAATTTAATTTCCGTTATACAAGAATCCAGCGATAATCATGATTCCTTTACTGAAGCGTCCATTGGGTTCTTGGAATCCAATTTGTGATACATTTTCTGCCCTTTTGCGATTGTAATTCGACATTTCTTTGTTACATGTGTTTAGACATTTCTAGACATTTCTTGTTACATGTGTACCGATGGCTCATCAATAGTCGCAGTAAATTTTCACCTGCCTCTGCCTGAATTTTTTACAGAGAAGTGTACACCATTATCTGCATTTAGCAAAACTGCCTTGGCAACAGGCAATAAACAATACATCTTTTTTTTTTCAGATTCAAATTTTTGTTTATTTCCTTGTTTACAGTTGATACAGAGTTTTTTAACGACTTTGGGATTACTCTTTTTGATCGGAAAATTTTCTTTTAAGGCAAGATAAGTCGGAAAAGTACGTACCTTCTTGTGTCTGCGTTTGATATTATTGTTCTTGTGAAAAACAAGGAGTGAAAGTTTTTCCCTCTATGATTAACAAAATATTGCCCATTTTGCATTTATAAATGCTAATTTAAAGACTTTCCCCGAGTTTTTTAATTACAGAAGTTAAATATTTCTCTTTGTGAAGGGCAAAAACACAACCTCCAATCAACAACTTGTTTGCGTGTGACATTGACATAAAATAGAAATCCAAATTTCCTCTTTCATTTGTGCGGTGTGTATTTACGTAGATGGCAGGAACAGCGCTTCGTGTTTACTTTCAGATTACTAAGATTTTGTAAGTGTGAAGATATCCGTTATCAAAGTGGACCCTAATTATTTCAAGTAATTTTATTTATCAGCACTGAATTTTTATTACATTTCCCGGCAAAAAGATTTTTGAGCTCAAATATTTCTTAACAATTTCTTTATCGGTACTTGCGCCGAAATATTTCTTAAAAATACTTGCCCAGGCTTATGACCGTTCGACCGTGAAGGGTCTGGGTTCGAATCCCGTGAGGCATGGATTTTGTGTTTGTCTTACTCTTTCCACTGGTGCCAGGGAAGGGCTGTCTCCCTTCCCTGCAAGCAGTGACCCTAAATTAGGGACGAGCGATTGCTTATAGCCCATTGAGTTGCTCACGGTGGTCGTTAAACATTCAATAAAAAATATATATATATTTCCTGAAATTTTTACTTCTTGTTCTGGCTTAACTCATATTTCAATCGAAATATTTCTTAACGCTCAACATTCCTTATTTTCTGCGTAAATAAATAATCTGTTATGAATTTCTGTTCTTTGTATGCTTATGAAATAATTTTTTATTGATTTAAAGAGAAATCAAAGACAGTCTCAATGACTCCCAGTTTAATATCTGCAAAATGGATTACTTTTATATATATCTACACAAATCTTCAGTGTAAATACTCGTTAATTGTATTAAAATAGGGCCTGTAAGGAGGCCCTATTTTAATTTGCAGATTTGGGTGATGCTAATTTAGATTTTAGAGCATTACTGCGCTTGTGTAAATCACTTTATTTTACTACTATTATGTTTCGTGAGAAAGTTGAACTTCTAAGTGACGACGTGGGGCAACATTATATCTGTAAAATGAACGGTTTGAAAAAATACGCGCAACTTCATTGAAATTAAATATATTACACGTACTTTACTGACTTTTCTTAAAAATATATATACTTTAAATCTCATACGATTTTAATAGAAAAATCCCTATCTTACACCCATATTATAACATTTGGAATAGAAATGACGCCACGTCGCTTATAGCGTGGTGCTCATAGAACAATGCTGCAAATCGGTTCAAACAAAGCGCGTGGTTTATACTGTAAGAAACAACGTTATTTTAGAAACCCCGATCGTTAATACTCAAGAAACGCTTATAGAGTAGAAAATCCGTTTATGTTTGTGGCGCAATACACACTATTGTTTATTTTAAGTTTTGTGTGTAATTTTTTGTTTGCCATTGCTTTGAACCTCCAATCAAAAACAAAATAAAACAACTCTCTTGCCAGCTCCGTTGATGTGAGCATCTGATTTGGGTGGATGCTGACATCACCGGAGCTGGCAAATCTCTTTAGCACTTCACTGTCTGATTTCGATGAACACAGTGCCTGTTCACTGCGTTTATGATGAGTGATCGATCCTGTTTCTGTATGACGCTTCATTACACTGAACAATATAGAATGCTGACAATTCATTTTTAAAGTAATTTGACGGAGAGAAGCGCCTTCCGGATGCAATATTATGACAGCGTAACTGTCAAAAACACACAAAATATTTTCCGCCCTTATAAAGGAAGTGTGAATGAGGTTTTTGCCTCTGTATAGATACACACAGGATTAGAAGTTAAACAATGACAGTTCAGAACCTCTCAGCTTCGGTTGCTGATAAAGTTTCGGCCTCTGAATAATTTAACAGAGCTGAGTTCTCGATCCGGTGTTTATTTCAATCCGACGTTTCGTGCTTGTATGGAACCGTACATGTCATTGCGGAATCCGAAATAAACATAACATTGAGGATCTGTTTTTTAATTTGAAGTCTACATGAAGTTTCCTTTCATTCGGCATGTAATATAGGTTAGTATCTTTTTTATATGTTTTATTGCTATTCAAAACTGTTGGAAACCATGTCGAAGCAAGTGTTCCCAGATTTATGCACACCTCTCCCTATATATACACTGAAGAGCAATTGAGTTAGAGATAACTGTCCCGTACCGTGTAGCACCACCTTTCGCCCTGATGACGGCGGCGATTCGTCTCGGCATGGACTAGACAAGGCACCGGAAACGTTGGAAAGCCATACGGATCCACGACCCCTGAACAAGCTCCCACAGTTTACGAAGATTTGATGGAGGGGCGTCAGAGCCTCGAAGAATCTCTCGATGACATCCCAGACGTGCTCGATGGGATTGAGGTCAAGTGACCTAGCTGGCCAAGGAAGCGAGGTCACGTCGGTTGTGTGTTCATCCAACCATTCGGATACAATTCGGGAGTGATGGCACGGTGCATTGTCTTGTACCAGGATGAGGTCCCCAGTGGGATGTTGAAGACGCACAAACGGGAGCAAATGGTTGTCGGTATATCCCGGTAACGTTGACCTTTGAGGGACAATTCCACAAGTACCAGGGGTCCCATTGCAGTCCGCGTAAACCGTCCCCTGACGAGAATGCCACCTCCACCAGCTTGAAGAATACCCTGCTGGCAAGAAGGATCCATTGCTTCATGTGGTTTGCGCCGTACTCGTATCCTGCCATCCGCATGTACCAACGTGAATCTCGACACATCAGTCCAAACAACATTTTTCCACATGTCGAAAGTCAAGTGGCGATGTTCCCGCGCTCATGCTAATCTTTGCACACTGTGATGTGCGGTCAGCAGCTGTACCCTCGTGGGACGATGGCTTCTGTACCCCAGAGCGAGGACATGGTTCTGGATAATGTGGCTGCTTACACGTTTTTGTGCACCCGTGTTAAATTGCCGAGTGATTTCTTGTACTGTGGCCCGTCTATCCGCTGTTACAGTGAGAGCTAGCCAACTATGACCCTTTTCATCCACACTCTCTTGTCCACGGCAGTTTGTCCTTGTAGGGATGGTTTTACCGGATTCGATGTACTCACGGTGCACCCGTGACACAGTGGCTCGTGAAAATCCCAGTGCCTGCACGACTTCCGAAATGGAGTGACCCATTCGTCAAGTCCCGACAATTTGCCCACGATCAAATGCGCTTAGATCCTTCGTCTTACCCATAATGCGTTCGACTCTTACTGATTCTGGTCGCATCACTCCTTATATTTTCGGATCGATGCATACGTAATATCGTTCCTGTTTATAGGGCCGCCGACGGCGCCACATTTGCATAACGCCAGCTGTCTCTAATTCAAATGCTCTTAAGTGTATATGTATATCTATGTAAATATATAAATATTTTATTAAGAACTACCAACCTCATTAGCAATATGTGTATGTGAATAACATGGGCACTGCTGTTAGATCAACGGCCCTTATTTTGCCTACCGAATGCAATTCAATGCAGGCAGGAGAATAGAGTAACGCATTCTTCTTTTGCAGTCCATCCGAAGATGCGTCTCTAAATTTTGTGGAAACCTCATTACATCATTTCCTTCCCCGGTAATCTTTAATAAAAATCGAAAAATCATCCTGTTGGTTGAAAAAAGTCGTTTGCTCACAAATGCAGTTTTTGTTCAGAATAGAATTATTCTTATAAATTACTGAAAAAAGATTTTCAGCATAAGAAATTGTTTAACATATATTTAATTATTTGATACTACGTGCGGTAATATTTTCAAAGTTTCATGGAAAAAAATACCTTAAAAATAACATTCAAATACAAGCAAGGGAGAAAGATTGTAACCACTATCTTTGTGTTTTCTGGATTTTCCATGAGAAGCACGCTACAGGGGTCATGTGACGTCGTACGCACTATCTACCTGTCCCCGGAAAGGTGTTTACCCCTATGACGTTTATTATCCATGTAAGGACTACCGAAGGTCCAAAAAAATCACTGAGAGATAGTTGCTAAGTCCCAGCTGCCGATCAATGTGATCTCAAATATGTTACGTTCTTTCTCATAACTAGCCATACTGTCGACCGTGCAAGAACCAATTCAGATTTTTTTTTCCAACTAGTTCTGGACGACACGGTCCTTATTACACTGCTCATTATCTTCTAGAAACATCCGATTGAGGTCTAGAAATACTGTCAGCATTAATAAAATAATGCATCCAACGGTGAACAAGTACATGGTGGCATGTACTTGCCTGTACTGGTACAACAAGTACATAGCTGAAATTTGAGCTAAACAAAATGGCTCCCGTATTGGGAAATAAAAGACACATTTGGAAATGCAAGTTTTAGTGTTGCCGAACAAAATGCCTCTACTAGCTGAACGTATTTGTGTAAATCCGGATGCGATGCAGGGTTTCCTTGATTTGTTGTAAAGTTGTGAAATTCAAAGGAATGTTTTATCCACAGCTATAAATTAGAAACACTGTGCATTAAAAATTAAATAAACATTGCAAGCAAAAAGAGAATGTAATGACTCAATTTATATAAAATTCAGGCATAAATAATACGAATAGCAAATATAACCCTAAAGAACTAAGGTATGTATGGAAATGCATTGCTAATTCCGAAGATAATACGGAAGTGAGAGAATTGTGATAGAGTTAAGGCTCGGTGTTTTTTAACTTAGTATTTTATGATTTTCTGACGTCTTTTCAGATTTAAATTTCAAGAATATACACTGCTGGCCACCTAAAATGCAACACCAAGAAGGAAGCACCCTATTGGCCTGAAATTCGCAGCATGCGTCGCCCGCGAGAGGACATGCAAACAATTAGCATTGCAGGGCATATGCAAATCATGTGCGCCCGGCATGGCACCGAGAAGCACTATAAGAAGGGTGCACAGAAGGCGGGGTGTAAGTAGTGGAAGTGTGTTGTGCGGCCGGACCTGTGCGTGGGAAGCTTCCCGATGCCTCATCGCAGAATACGGCAGTCATTCCAGCACGTTTCGGAGTTCGACAGAGGACGAATAGTGGCTGGCATTGACGGCTCGCACCGCCACATCACAAACGTTAGCGCAAGAATTGGGGTGTGTTACGCAACAACCTGTGTCAGCACGTAACGTTTGACGTCGTCTGCAGGAGAGGGGACGGTCGCACTGCGCCCATTGCTCCAATTACCATTGACGTTACACCACCGGCGAGTGTGGCGGTAGTGGGTCGTTGAAGGACGCACCTGGACTACGGAATAGCACGACATTGTCTTGTCCGACGAATCCACTTCTGTCTGCAACACCACGATGGACGTATCCGCGTGTGGCGGCACCACGATGGACGTATCCGCGTGTGGCGGCACCACGGCGAGAGATTGTTTGACGCCTGCACTATGCATCGCCATACCAGTCCGTCGCCTGGCGTTATGGTTTGGCGCGTAATTGGATATGACACCCGCACCCTCTGGTGCGCATCGCCGGTACATTCAACAGACTCCGCTACATCTCCGACGTTTTGCAGCCTGTAGTTCACCCTTAGCTGCAGGTCCTGCCAGCGGCCATGTTTCAACAGGAAAATGCACGTCCGCACGTGGCACGCATGGTGCAACAATTGTTCACGGCTCACCAGATGACAAAGCTGCCTTGGCCTGCCTGTTCTCCCGATATGTCGCCCATCGAACACGTCTGGTCACTGAAAGGTAACGCATGGCCCGGCAAGCACCACCGGCGGCTACGCGTGATGAATTGTGGCAACGTGTGGAAGCAGCCTGGACCGACATACCCCAAGCCCACTTCCAAAGCCTCTTTCGTTCGATGCCGCGGCGTGTAGCGGCCGTTATTGCCAGCTATAGGGGCCACACGAACTATTGATGTCTGCGTGTTCCGCAAGTCACACGGGCCTGTAAGCTCAATCGCTTCATCTTTGTATCTGTTGTTATGTGTCCAGTAAATCTGGCTTTGCTATCTCGTGTCCTTCCTGGTATTGAATTTTGGATGGCCAGCAGTGTAGTAAGTAATTGTCAACGAACATTTGAAAACTTGTATACAAAATTGTAATAAATGTTTTCAGTGAAAGGTCATCAAAAATGGGACTACTTGTCTTTTTAGTTAAAGGGTGATTCGAGGAACCTCTTGAGTTTGGTATTGTTAGTGCAGGATTAACATAATTACATTTCTATAGCACATGCTTCGAACTGAAACTGAACTACTTATACCACTCACACGTAAATAATGTGCACAGAGTTTGGAGATAATGTGAATTGAGTTGAGAAATACACCTCATGTGATGAAAGAAACATATTCCAACCCTGTATGATTACATTTCCATTCAGAAATTCATGTTCATCGTTACCTGTTACTTTCTTTTGTGTGATAGGATATAACAGTTCTGTCCTAAATACTGACCTTCCAGAGAAAAGTGACAAAGATGCCACTCCCGTTGTATTTATCAAGTGTACAACAGCGTTTTACCACTCAGTGCATTTATTTCATCCTGCCACTGTTTATCGCATCGGTAAGTAACTTTTACAAGTGACTGGCCCTTACCTATCGGTGTGGTATCGGGAAAACTCCCCATTAATTGGAAAAAATATTTGGAATGCAAGAAAAAATAATTTTGTGTTCAACGAAAAAATCGTTCATGAAACAAGCAATGTGTTGTCAATTATTTTTCTCATTTATTGGGGAAACGCATTCGTAGTCAGAAAGTGGGTGAAATCCTAAACAATAAGATGTAAGTCGGTGCGGTGGATTCAATAACCAAAGACTAATGAAAAACATAATAAAATCAATTAAGCAGCAGCAATATAGGTGGAACAAATAAATTCGATCCTGTCCTTGCAGACAAACATACTGGTCAAAGGTTTTGGCAGTTTGAAGAACCTCTGGTATTTGAAACTTCATAAGCAGCATTGGATAACTATAAAACATTTACAAAACAGCATTGCGTTTTTCAGCAAATGCAACGTGACGCAATTGCTGGAGTTTCTGCGAATATAGCACAATAAACAAAAGAAAATTAAGGGAAATTATACCAGAATGTGGTCTGAGATACGTGTATCCCATGTGCAGAGGGGCTTATTTTTTGCTATGTTACCTTATGAGATATTTGCAGATAAAAATCAAGTACGGTGCACAAAACAAGGAAGCAACTTACTAAGCCTCATCTTGCAAATGCAGATGGAACTGATAAAAAAGACCTTCAACGGGAATGAAATTCTGAAAAAAAAAACGATTCTGAATTATTTTCCGACCTGCGATTTACGTTAAACATCGGTATGTTTTTAAAGTGTGGATGATTAAATATCGGGTACTAAAACTAGGTAAAACCTATCATTGCAAATACGAGATGCCGGAAGAGATGAGTGAGTTTTTCTCAAATTAGATAGAGCTCCGTGTCACAGAAAATTTGAAAAAAACAGCGTCAACGTTCAGCTGAAATATGCATTACTCAACACCTCAGGAAAACACCAGCGGTTGAATGTGGGAATAATCGGAAAATTCAAATTGCCTGATCATCTTATTCTTTCAAGTGAGAAATATCGTGGAAAACAGAAAAAACAGGCAGATATTTCTCTGCCTTTTACCAGATGCAATTCATTTAGTGAAGAACTCGCAGTTATCAGTAAGGTAAGTGGCAGTAGCATATAGGCTTGATGTTGCATAACACAATTGTAAACAAAACCCTGCTCATGATACAATGCAGCAGTTAGACACTGTCCGCAAAGAAATAAGCATATACTCTTTCCAGATAACAGCTGAAGAACATTTGCAAATCAAGGATGAGAAGTCTGCCATTGAAGAGATCAATAATTATGACATATTAACTTTTTTTTCCGACACATGATGGTGAACCACTCAATGAATTGAGTACTGAGTTTATGAAAAGCTCGGCGAACTAAAACCTGTTTTCGGAAGGAAGCATTTCAGAGAAAGATCAAATCAAGCCCCAGCATTGACGAATAGGAAGCTCACATACAGGGCATCACGAATACTACTGCTAACGGGGATGATGACCATGAAAGAAAATGTGACGCGAAAGAGAAGCAGAGAAAATTGACAGCTAGTTTGGATGTCCATAGAGATTTTAAATTACTAAACTATTGTTTGTGTAGAACACTAATCCGACCTTTGAATATGTTCACGAAAAATTACTTAAGCATTCCGCGTAAGATTTTTTATATAATATTTCTCACTAATAATTGACTATTAAATTGTTACTAGCACTTACCATTAGTGCCAACAACTGTAGAGACATGAATTATGCTTCCCTGTCCATACATTGCTAATAATATTCAGCACTTCATTGTGTTTCCAAATTTTTGTTCAAAAAGGAAATTAATTTAAAACTTCATATCCAAAAAAACCGGAAAAAAATCCTTTGATTTTAGGAATATTTATAAGATAATTGCCTTCCATCCGTTCGATATAAAGATTAACGCTTGTTAAGGTACGTATGTCCTTCACTAAACGTTTCCCTAATGAACGTCGCCATTTTCCCTAACCCTCGCTTACGTTTAATAAAAACACAACAATTATGAAACAACTTTGGGGGTTTAAACAGATACCTCTGTGTATCTTCTTTTTAAAAAACCGCACAATATGACATTCACTGCTGTATAAATTGTGAATATCATGCTTATTATATAATGCACAGTTAACCAACTCCAGCGCATAGGGACACATCATTTTAATTCCTCTTTTGTGATAATAAATGTCAGGTACAAATATTTATTACTCTTGCCTTTAGCCTTTGAAATAAAGAATAATTTGTGCATATTGGCTCATTTGACTTTCTAATTCATCCGCATGGGTTGCCACACAGTCACGCTTCAAAGTTAACATCTGATTTTCAAAATCTATGCTAAACACTTTCTTAAAAATGCCTCTCCGTCCTGAAGCACATTCTCTTTTACAAAACATGCACTTCTTTTCAAATAGGGCAACTAATTTTTTTATACGTTTTTGCATATAATCACTTCTGTTTCAAATGAAAAATATTCCCTTTCTTAGAATAATTGCTCTGTTATGAAGAGCTGCGAAACAATTCGAAATTATTCCTATATCACCTTCGTGTGACCAGTGTGCCTTAGTAGATATATGTATTTCGAGTTGTTTTACATATCGTATAAATGTGATCCTTATTTTCTTTATGAAACGATTTCATTCATCCTAAAACAAACCAGTTTCGTAGAAAATGCACAGTTTTACCGATAGGGCCGTAAGTGCATTATTTACCACTGAATGGGTTACCACTGAATATAATTCTTTATCCTGAATATTTTTTTCCTGAAATCTACTCCAAAACTATCTATTTTTTGTCGGAAATTATACAAAGAATGTGGCTTTGAAACTTATTCAGTGTCTGCTTCGTAGCTTGCTTTTTGGTTAACGACATGCAATATATAAAATATTTAGTAAAATATTCGAAATATAATATATTATCATAATAATCAAAGTTTTTATTTCTGAATACCATCCTGAAACACAGTGATTGAGCGTGGGCTCTCGCACATCAGTGAAAAATTTGCTTGAGTTTGCGCATGGCGTCAAAACATATCATGTATTCTGACATTATTTTAGGGCATCTTTCTTTATGATGGCTGGGGCATAATATCGTTAAAAATCATTTAGGATCCGTTATGTTGCATAACGGATATTAGAGCGCCATATGATGCTTTCTTTTAACGATGCATTCCGCTAGCCCCGTAACTGATTGATGCGTTGGTGCAATGAGGCAAGTTTCTTCTAGCTGATTGTGACTTTAGAGCACCCTACCTTAACCTTTTCCGTGCATTCCGACATTTTTAATGCTTTCTTCTTTACTCATCATTTCTTTTCAGCTGGACTATTTGGAGTTTAATTGCTTTGCAAAGGGCAGCACAAGAAGCGTAAGTAACCCAAGGCAAAAGCAATGACGATGAAATTAAAGGATTAACTTACTTTGCAAAGAGCAACATTTAGAAGCGTGACAGTTCAACAAATATGACAAAAATAACAAAATAAAAATATTGCACTCACTTAAGTCAATAAAATAAATAATTAATTTAATAAGTTAACAATAAACTTCATTCATGGTATAAACAAAAAGAAAACTAAATTAAATATTCAGTTGGCATTATAATTCCAGACACATTTTATTATTAATGTCAAACGCTGCGTCTGGATTATCAAACAAAATAAAACAGCAGTTAAACAAATTTAAGAAGCTCACAGCTTTTCTTCCACTTCGCATTCCAACATTTGGCAATGCATGCCTCCAAGTTTTAAATGCTTTTCATTACTACTTTCCAGTGTGAACGTTTGTTAAAATTTCTCCTTTCAAGGCGGTTGGACGTTCGGAGTCGCGTCTTTTTCCCGTCTTTCACACACCCGGTTGGGTTTGCATGCTGGCGACTGAATCTTTTGTGTCTTACTATGTTATGTACGATACAGCACAAATCACATACTGACTTGAGGTCATAAAAATGTTAAACAATGTTTCTCATTACAGAGGAAAACGTTTTGCCGAAGTTTCGTCATACCTGATCGCTTTTTTATGATAAACTGACAATTCCATCTCGTAAGACATTAACTGGAAAATGGATAATTTTGTGTGTCTTTGTTTAAACATTTAAGGTTCCGTCTTGAGAAATCACAGTCGCACATGTTATGAGCAAAAATATATCATTGCGCTTTTCTCTTACGGTGCAAGTATCAGAATATTACAGGATTTTAAACAGTCTACAAATGCCTGAGACAAGGCTTTCACGACAACAATAACTAATTCCTTCGCGTAAATTTACGTGGTATAAAAAGGTTTTAAAAGTTCTTTCTTGCCTAATTTGCACATATTAATTTGTTAGATATGCTTTGCTAATTGCACGTTTAAATTTCTCAGGTATTGATACTCTAGATATAATTTTATATACAGCTGAAATATTGTTTGTCCTACGTTAATTAGCTATTAATAGGTGATGAGAAAATCGTCACCCTGTATACTTTAGAATGAAAAAAATACTCTCTTTAATATTTAGAGTCAGGCAACATTATTTTTCCTGTTTCACTGGAAACATTTATTGGCTGTTTTAGAGACGAAACGAAATAATGCCGTTGGAAAATTTGGAATGACTCAGCAGTGTTTACAACAAGGTCTTTAAAATCTCTGTCGGGAACACATGTACAGAGGAATTTACACATTTCAGAAAGATTTTCCACGATTATAATTAAGGTTTAAAATAAAATCATTTCTTTATTGAATGTTTTGCCTGACTGCCCTTTCTCCAGACTATAAACCTACATCTAGATTTCCAAGACAACAACACATTTCTTTAAAATGTTAGTGGTACTTCGTTCCATTCCTTTTATACTGCTTTCCATAGTCCAATCATAGTTTTAGCTTTGCCTTTAGAAAGCGTTCTTTTTCGCAGTCCGATGGCACAATAGTCCACTGCTGACACATTACAGGACTTCGAAGGAGCATGAGTAAAATGTTTTAAACTTGGCATCCCTCTCTTTTTTTCAAGAAATAAAGTGGTAGATGTGCAAGTATGACTGGTAGCCTAATGCTGAATGTGTTCTACTCCTTGAAGACTCTGTGGTCAAGGCAGTGCTATTTCCTTATCGAATATAGGAGTTAAATCATTATTTTGGTAATAAGGAAATTGGTTTTAATATTCTTTTCATTTTTTCTTAAATTTAATTTCCGTTATACAAGAATCCAGCGATAATCATGATTCCTTTACTGAAGCGTCCATTGGGTTCTTGGAATCCAATTTGTGATACATTTTCTGCCCTTTTGCGATTGTAATTCGACATTTCTTTGTTACATGTGTTTAGACATTTCTAGACATTTCTTGTTACATGTGTACCGATGGCTCATCAATAGTCGCAGTAAATTTTCACCTGCCTCTGCCTGAATTTTTTTTACAGAGAAGTGTACACCATTATCTGCATTTAGCAAAACTGCCTTGGCAACAGGCAATAAACAATACATCTTTTTTTTTTCAGATTCAAATTTTTGTTTATTTCCTTGTTTACAGTTGATACAGAGTTTTTTAACGACTTTGGGATTACTCTTTTTGATCGGAAAATTTTCTTTTAAGGCAAGATAAGTCGGAAAAGTACGTACCTTCTTGTGTCTGCGTTTGATATTATTGTTCTTGTGAAAAACAAGGAGTGAAAGTTTTTCCCTCTATGATTAACAAAATATTGCCCATTTTGCATTTATAAATGCTAATTTAAAGACTTTCCCCGAGTTTTTTAATTACAGAAGTTAAATATTTCTCTTTGTGAAGGGCAAAAACACAACCTCCAATCAACAACTTGTTTGCGTGTGACATTGACATAAAATAGAAATCCAAATTTCCTCTTTCATTTGTGCGGTGTGTATTTACGTAGATGGCAGGAACAGCGCTTCGTGTTTACTTTCAGATTACTAAGATTTTGTAAGTGTGAAGATATCCGTTATCAAAGTGGACCCTAATTATTTCAAGTAATTTTATTTATCAGCACTGAATTTTTATTACATTTCCCGGCAAAAAGATTTTTGAGCTCAAATATTTCTTAACAATTTCTTTATCGGTACTTGCGCCGAAATATTTCTTAAAAATACTTGCCCAGGCTTATGACCGTTCGACCGTGAAGGGTCTGGGTTCGAATCCCGTGAGGCATGGATTTTGTGTTTGTCTTACTCTTTCCACTGGTGCCAGGGAAGGGCTGTCTCCCTTCCCTGCAAGCAGTGACCCTAAATTAGGGACGAGCGATTGCTTATAGCCCATTGAGTTTCTCACGGTGGTCGTTAAACATTCAATAAAAAATATATATATATTTCCTGAAATTTTTACTTCTTGTTCTGGCTTAACTCATATTTCAATCGAAATATTTCTTAACGCTCAACATTCCTTATTTTCTGCGTAAATAAATAATCTGTTATGAATTTCTGTTCTTTGTATGCTTATGAAATATTTTTTTATTGATTTAAAGAGAAATCAAAGACAGTCTCAATGACTCCCAGTTTAATATCTGCAAAATGGATTACTTTTATATATATCTACACAAATCTTCAGTGTAAATACTCGTTAATTGTATTAAAATAGGGCCTGTAAGGAGGCCCTATTTTAATTTGCAGATTTGGGTGATGCTAATTTAGATTTTAGAGCATTACTGCGCTTGTGTAAATCACTTTATTTTACTACTATTATGTTTCGTGAGAAAGTTGAACTTCTAAGTGACGACGTGGGGCAACATTATATCTGTAAAATGAACGGTTTGAAAAAATACGCGCAACTTCATTGAAATTAAATATATTACACGTACTTTACTGACTTTTCTTAAAAATATATATACTTTAAATCTCATACGATTTTAATAGAAAAATCCCTATCTTACACCCATATTATAAGATTTGAAATAGAAATGACGCCACGTCGCTTATAGCGTGGTGCTCATAGAACAATGCTGCAAATCGGTTCAAACAAAGCGCGTGGTTTATACTGTAAGAAACAACGTTATTTTAGAAACCCCGATCGTTAATACTCAAGAAACGCTTATAGAGTAGAAAATCCGTTTATGTTTGTGGCGCAATACACACTATTGTTTATTTTAAGTTTTGTGTGTAATTTTTTGTTTGCCATTGCTTTGAAAAATCCTCCCGCTGGGGAGCGAAAGCTTGGCTAAATATTTATGCTATTACACCACAAAAATAAACGGATTTACTACATATAAGCATTTGTTGAGTACACTGTAAAAATGTTTTCCTGAATTGAAAAAAGCTTACAAGATTTAATTTTATGAAACAACTTGTTGAAAAACTCAGTAGAACGACGAAGTGAAAACAAGAGAGTAAGGCTTGACTTACGTTGTACTACTGAACGTATTTTAGGAAAAATCGATGCCGGAGAGCCTCACTCATCAAGTCAGGGATTTTTTATGGGTACAAGAAGATGTTCCTCTTATGCCCAAGAAGTTAAGACACAAAAGCTTTCAAATCCTGTTGTTGTTCCTGCTAAAACCCTAGTGCGTGCTGACTGTTCGGAAACCGTATGTGTGGACTGAGAATAAGATAACCAATGACACGGTGACAGTTATTTTCATTTAAATGACATATTGTCATGACAAGCAGGTAAAATGTATTTAAAAAGCAAGGAAATGTTCACCAATTACATTTAAAATAGTACTAGTGATACAAATTTCTTGGAGCAGAATATAAAAAAAGTTTCCAAGCTTTCGTACATCAACCAGATGAACAGCTAACTGCAAATTGGATAATGAAACACAGCTAACTGGAAACTGGATAATGAAACACTGCAAACTGGATAATGAAACATAGTTAACTGCAAACTGGATAATTAAACACTTCAGCAATTTGAACATGGTGACTTGACTAGACAATAAATGAATAGGCGCAAATGTGATCAGACTTTGGAAGAAGCGTGGTCACGTTGGATGGCCACGTGGTACTATAATAGAAAATTGGACTTGAAATTTGACGGAGTTGGAGTTATAAAATTTCAAGTCATTTCTGTTTTCTACCAAAGTACCGCGCTCCCAAACAACGTGATATCGTTTCTACGAATGTCTGATCATATTTGCGCCTATTCATTTATTGTCTGGTCCAGTTACCACGTTCAAATTGTTGAAGTGTTTCATTATCCAGTTTGCCGTTAGCTGTCTGCTTTCCCTGAAAAAGCCATCTGGTTGACGTGCGAAAGCTTGGAAACTTCGATTTATCTTTTACGCCAAGAAATTCGGATCACTAGTACTACTTTAAGGTAAAACGCCAATTAAGAAATATTTCTGCAACATTTCAGTTTACATTTTTATTGATAAATACATATTTGTGTTCCTTTTTACAATTTTAATATAAAATATTGGTTTTTAAGTATCATAGATAGTTTTATTTATTCTTAAAAAATAATTCAATTCCTGCTGTTATTGATTTTTTTGAGAGCAGAATATGTGAAATTCCCATAATAAAATTTCAAGTCAATTACATCATAAATTATTATTTCCTAAAATGTTGGGAACTTTTTTACCTCACGTCGCTTATAACGTTAGAATTTTTCACGTTGTCCGTTAAATAATAATAATCCTCACTGAACGCCGAGATAAACATTGCCAATTTAAAGCCGCTACTTCCAGAGGAACGGGAGATCCATGACAACGGAAACAAGAAAGATGAAACCGAATTTTCGGGTGCAATAAGCACGTCTTTTGAATCAGTTCTGACGCAAATTAAATTTATCAAAGCTATTCAAAGTCAATGCAACTGGTATGGAAAAAAATAATATCTGACAGACGAAAGAAGTTTTTCAATAGGGTTTTTAATACCTCAGATATTGCTGTAAACATAATCGTGAGCTTACGCCCTGTGGTTGCAGACTTCTGCATTAAGAAAAACATGAATTGTTATGCGAAACATTTCTCACCGAAAACGCCCTCCAACACAGAAAGAATTTTTCAAATCGGTCTCTTAGAAAAAGAGATATTGACAAAAATAAGATGTGACTTTACGTCCCCTGCTGGAAAAACCATGCAATATTTTAGGAAGAAAGTATTCTCAAAAGTTTTTTCCATATGAGCAGTGTCGGTCAAAGAAAAAAATTAGTCGAGTTTTCAGGAGCCCATATTTTTCCACAAATACATCAGAAGCAGAAATTAACACTTATGACCCCTGGTGGCCAAACCATTCTTTAACAAACATTAGAAATTATGTAAAAAATGTTTTCCATCAATTCTTGTATGCGATGCACGAAGAATGTTTGAAATCGGAGTTTTAGAAGCAGAAATAACGCAGAAAACGCAATTTACCTTTGCGCCACCTAGCGGAAAGTCTAAGATTCACTTAAAAATTTTGAATTCATAGGAAAAACATTTCGCATCGGAAACACTATCCAACAAAGAAGGAATTTTTCAAATCGGACTCACAGAAGTAGAGATATTGAAAAAATAAAATATATATCTACGCCCCGTGGCGTTAAAACCATGCATTATTTCAAGAAGAAAATGTTCCTAAAAGGTTTGTCGACATGAATAGTATCGGTCAACAAACGACTTTTATTTCTATTGAGATTTTAGAAGCTCATATTTTGCTGCAATACATCAGAAGCGGAAATTAAGACTTAAGCCATTTGGTGGCCAAACCATTTTTTACAAAAATTTGGAATTATGTGCAAATAATTTCCCATCAGGAGCTGTATCGGGTGCAGAAAGAATTTTTCAAATCGGAGATTTAGAAGCAGAGATATAGAGGGCAGCAATTTACCTTTACGTCCCCTAGCTAAAAGTCTATGAATTACTTGAAAATTTTGAAATTATATAAAAAAACATGTCACACTGACGACACTACCCAACAAAGAAGGAATTTTTCGAATCGGACTCCTAGAAGTAGAGATATTGACAAAATAAGACATACTTCTACGCCCCCTGGCGTGGAAATCATACATTATTTTAAGAAGACTGTTTCTAAAGGTATTGTCGACATGAGTACTATCGGTCAATAAACGATGTTTTTTTTTTCAATCGAGATTTTAGAAGCTCATATTTTGCTGCAAATACATCAGAAGCGGAATTTAAAAATAGTTTGGCCCCTAATGGCCAAACTATTTTTTTACAAAAATTAGAAGTCATGTGCAAACGATTTCCCAACAGGAGCTGTATCCGGTGTAGAAAGATTTTTAAAATCGGAGATTTGGAAGCAGAGATATAGAAGGAAACGCAATTTACCTCTACGCCCCTACCGGAAAATCTATAAAGTACTTGAAAACTTTGAAATTATATGAAAAAAGATGTCACACTGAAAACACTATCCAAGAAAGAAGATTTTTTCAAATCGGACTGCCAGAAGTAGAGATATTGACAAAAATAAGATATACATCTACGCCGCTGGCGGAGAAACTGTGGAATATTTTAAGAAGACAATATTCCAAAAAGGTTTATGTATGTGAGTGGCATCAGTCCCCGAAATAATTTTTTTAATCGATATTTTAGAAGCTCAGATTTTATGGCAAATACAACAGAAGCAAAAATTAACACTTACGCCCCTCGTGGCCAAAGTATTCTTTAACGAAAATTTGAAATTATATGTTAAAGATTTTCTATCAGGAGGTGTTTCCGCTGAAGAAAACATTTTTCAAATCGGAGTTTCAGAAGAAGAATTATCGGGAAAAAATGTACTTTACGTTTACGCCCCTAGCGGAAGATCTATGCGTAATTTGAAAAAAGTAACTATATCTAAAATACTCTTCGACATAAATGAAATCGAAAAATAAAATAATTTTTTCAATCGGATGTTTAGAAGTAAATATGCGAAAAAAAACGTATTTTTGAATTCGACATCATCGGCATTTACGCCCTCTAACGGCAAAATTGTACATCGTAAAAAAACGAAATAAAGGATCATAATTCGCATATTTCAAGCTTCCCAATGCACAAAAAAGAATGTTCAAATCGGACTAATAGTTGCAGAGATATCGCGGGTACACACGGACGGACGGACGGACAGACGGACAAACCGGTAACATAAGCACGATCTTTTTTTACAAAAGACGTTTTACAGTACGAATTTCGAGAAGTTCAACCATACACTTTGAATTAGCCGGATCGAAACTTTCAAGAGACTAACTTAATATATTTTTGTTTGCTTGTAAATTATTGGCTGCGTGCTGTGGTAAGTACTAAAACTAAAGCTTTATTTAATGAGCTTCAAAAACTAATGTTTGCACTTTGGCAACTGCTTTTCGCTGTTTAAAACCATCCTAGGCACATTTTCTGTTTAAAGTACTCGTAAGTACATCTGTTTTGTAAACCTCAAATTAAGTAAACAGCAGTCATTGAGTGTTATGTGGGATGTCTCCTCGTTTATTTTTCATTAATATTGGGGTACCAGTATTTTTCCTTCCCTTTGTGAGAATTAAAGTCCCTTATTTGCAGGTAGTGGTTCCAGGTCAGGCAATCATCCAGTGCAGCAAGATAAGCACACCACTCATGCATCATCCGGTGCTTAAGCCCAAGTCCACTCTGACGGTTCCTTGGAGATGTGCATATCCTGGTGTCCCGATAAATTTTCTACTTTATTGGATTCAAATTATATGAATCGCATGAAACTTTTCGAAGTCACACACACCAGCACTTGTTTTTCGGGTTTAACATATGAAAGGTTGAAATGATTTTGATGCAAATGGAAGGCATGCTCATGAAGCAGTCTAAACTATATCACTACTAAAATTCGGCAATTGATTGCAGAAATCGTTCTTTAGTGTCAGAATGTTAAAGGCAGAGGAAAACATTAACAAGACACTATCCGAAACATTTTCTAGTCCAATTTCGGATATGAGCAAGGCACTTGCAGAGTTCGTTCCGTATTGCTTGCTTGAAAAACGAATTGCGCGTGTTGTTAACTCCGTCAATTTCACTGTACTAATGTTTTAAAATATGTTTTAAACAACTAGGAAATGTTTCTTAAGATATTTAAGACCAAAAAAGATCAGCAGTAAGCAAGTTGAAAAACAAAAATTAATTTTTAAATTAAGAAAACTGATTTTTCGGCACTGCACTTTCCACTGAAGCATGCTCCCTTGAGGAGTTAACTCCACTGTGACGATTATAATCTCATAACTCTTTAAACAGACAACAGGGGTTCATTGTTTTACGAAGTTGATATATCACAAGGGGGAATGAGAAAGGGTAATCAGAAATCAAGCGATACTTACGCAGTAACGGATAAGCACACCTTCACCAGGAAAAGCGTAGACATGAGGAGATGCATTGAGTCTTTTAAATCACGTAAAGTTGCTCAGGTATGCCCACCAATTGTTGCCGTAAGGCTACCGGATTTCCGTCCATCCCTGGATGATTTTTCCAAAGTTAGAACGGGCCTTTCCTCAAAATCTGAGACATTTGAACAGGGTACATGGGCGGTGAAAGTGGATGCCGTGGCAGGGTTGACACTTCAGCGGAATGATATTCAAACCATGTCCTAGTCACCATGCTTGTGGTGGAAACCGCATTATTCTACTGGAAGAACTATTTGCCCTATTTTTGCATGATGACTATGCCCATAGTTTGCGCGCACATTTAACGAGGCCAGCTCAGAAGTGCCTCTGGCCGTACCAGGGGTCCTTAAGTGTGCCGGTTGAATCTAGTACTGATAGTAATAGAGATTCAACCCGTCTGAAAATTTTCCCCCAGACCCTCAGCGTCTCACGTGCACAAATTTCTGGTAACGGAACTTATAGGACCAGATGACTCGTAAAGTCATCAAACTAGTGCAATGCTCTTTCACTCAGCTGCGGCGTACAATCTGATTTTTTGGTGTTACCAATGGGACTTTAGTGGGTCAAACCCTCCCATGCAATATTGAGGCTCATGACCACTTGTTGGTCTTGATGTGGCCGTTTCTGGTACCTCTTTCTTTGAATTCGGCAGTGATTTGTGCTTCCATTGCTCTCTGCTTGGTTTTAAATACGGGAGACAGGAATCTGTGGTCAAGTCCACCCCACACCTTTGTTCACCATGGACGTTATTCTACAAATTGTGTACTCCCGATATACTGTTGATAATGTGGAACGGATGTACTGTAATTTCTATAACATCTGCGTGATAGAGATATCCATGCGTCAGGCACCCAGTTCACTCCCTTTTTAAAATCTGTTACATCAGCAGTTGATAATTACTTAATCGTATGGCAGTGCATGTGCATTCCTACCTATGATCCTGCCAAAGGGTGGATCTGCCCATTAGCAAGATGGGTGACAGCTTTGCGTTATCCAAGAACCAGGTATTACATTATATATATCACCCTTCTCAGTGTATATGAGCATCGATCGTTGGAAGACTCTGCAGCAAATAGACGAAACAGATACCAGTGACAGATAAAACCTTTAAAAACTGATACATCTCACGAGTACTCCACTTCAACCGCTTTACCTATGACTTCGCTCTTTTGAAACTTTCCTCCTAAGGAGATGAAGATCAATAATTTTGCGCTGTGCAGTCTCGTACACATATTTAGCCTCATAAAGATGTGACGTATAGATTAATGTTTTTGAGCGGCCAACACACAGACACACATTCAGAACATTCTCCTTATAATGATTTCTGGAGTGCAACAATGAATATTACAATAGTCAATAAGTTTAAACCCTAAAACCTATATAATCTGAAAGCTTTAAACGTGTTCGAATGAGAAGTCCTGCTAGGAATTTTGCATGATGGAATTCGTTTCTCCAAGTGTGGAGGTACTATAACAACTGTTTTGGAAACAGATTAATGTTTTGGAGCCTGCGGTGTAAAAACCTTTCTTCAAAAAAATTTAGAAAGTGCAAGCGAAACATCCTTAACCGAGAATTCAATATAAATTATTGTATTTTTTTTATGTCTGACTTTTAGAAGCAGAGATATTCGGAAACAGCAACATACCTTTTGAAATACTGTGTACAAATTACTTGAAAATTGTGTTACTCAAATATTCCTCGTTCTGGAAGTTAACAAAGGAAAAAATATTTCTACAGTCTGACTGCTAAAATAAATCACATGAAATATAATACATTGAATTTACGTAATGACATATTAACAATCCGTACAACAAAAGGTATGCATCGGCAGGAGACGAAATGACACAATTGAACTTCTATAAGCGATCTTCCTAAGCAGAACAATATTTCAGAACGGACTAATGATTGCAAGGTTGTCCGACACACACCCAATGACATTGTACGAGTAATCACATGAGCATGCTCATTTTTCTGTAAGCATGCTATAATCACCAATAAAAAGCGGGAGCTTGCTTTATCTGTTCCCTTTCAAGAAGATACCTAACTCAATTAATCAAACTGAATTGTTTTATCTTAAAGGATGTAAATTTTTCGTGTAAAATAGGGCGAACCGTATTTCGGTTTCAGCATAGTATAAAGAAAGTTGCAAAATACACAATAAATTAACAATGATTTACACTATCTCCGATAATACGTCTACAGTTGAGAAATTTGATCATATTTCATATGTGAAATTTCTCTATAACCACATCTGCCAAGTGGCATTATCGGATCAGTAATAAAGGTTTAAACGGCCATGCCCATCAAAGGCGCGAATAGTGTTGAAATAATCAAGGTTCTTAGATATATCTTACGTCAGGCTCATTAGCGATTCACGCTCTCATTGACTCTTTCATTTAACGTCACTCTGGAGGCTCGGAGAGGAAGCAAAATACAGCGTTCATACGTAGATCAAGGCAAAGGGGAGAACTTAAAGTTTATATGAGCATAAGCTAAAAATGTTTTCTCCATTTAAATTTTTTCACTTCGTCACGTAATTACCAAAAAATAAAAGAAAAACGCCCAGTTCAGAATGAGTTCTTAACTGACGTTCATTGTTTTTTCATATGCCTTTGAGAAACAACACGGTAAAATCTGAGAATTTTAACCAACACTAAGATAAGTAATTTAGATCGAAAAAAAAAAAACCCGCGATGTTTTCTGATTTGCGCAGTTTCAATAACTAGCCTATATCGTTCTCATGGATAGCACATGCGATATAAAATTCAGATTAAAAGTAAAGGTTTGTGTTGAATTATATCAGAAATAAATCTTTTTCTTTTTCGCTACCAAAATGTAGTCGACTTTCTTTTACACACGACATTGTTTCTTTTTCAATCTCCATTTTACATTTCAAACTCGAAATGGCAAGCATTTTTACAGACTAGGATAGGAATTACGCTAGAAATTTACGTAGAAAGTCGATAAAATTTCGGTGATGCAACCTATGTTATTTTGATTTTCATTGCAGTGAATGAACGTTTTTGTTTAGAGCACTGAACAGTTTTTCTGCTAAACAAATTCATTTCTGAAGATTCGCAAACAGTTTTTTAAATCATGTTCATAACCTTCAGTAAAATGTTTAAAGCAAATTCTGGCATGTTCCGCACTGATATCTTTTCGTTTACGTTTGAGTAACTACGTTCTTTACAACATCTGATCTTTTGGGAATGCGTTATGAATAATCCCAGTTCTTTTTGTATTCTTATTCTGCATTGGGCACCGAGCAACGGCACAATTACGCATCGTTCTTGCGAAATAAGAGTACAGAATAATGGGGTTACGACCTTTTCTAGCAACTAAACACACAACAAGAGTACGATTTAATTTTGTTACCGCAGTAGTTATCTTATAACCCCTTACCCTTTGTTACCACGTTAATTATCTTTACCCTATCACAAAAAATTTTACTGTCGATCACAAAGAACTGACAAAATACCACTAAATAAACGACAGGCTAATAGGAACCCCATGTAGATAATCAGTGCAAGTAAAGGATCTACCTCCACAGCTACGTCATGAGCGAGTCACCCCAAAATGCCTTCACTACTGCGCATGGAAATGAACCCCCTCTGTACATATTTTAAACCAAAGTTGAATGTACTACGAAATTTTACTTCCAACAGGAAATAAAAAATAATTTAAGTATATATATATATCTCATTTTCAAAATATTAAACTAAAATATTTTGTTTAGGAATACAGCAATTCTTTATATACAACGCTTAAGAGTATCTATTGTAAAATAATCTTCGCTATAACGCTATTCTTTCAGATGTGCTTGAGATTACATGATGAATAATATTAAGACTCCTAGATTTGATATTACACATTATTTCCGTGCTTAGATATCCCACATTATCTAAACCCAGTGCTTTACACAGAAAGAAATATCAGTTGCCGGCCGATCAAAAGTGTTATCTCAAATCTGGATGTCCTGTATGATTAAAAGAAGCAATATTGATTTTTCCACGCTTTAATTTCTCTACGGAAATTTGGTTTCTTTTGAGCGTGGCCTGAGCATTTGGCGGACTGTTTCACAGATGTCCAATTCGCCTTTAACATTGAACAACCAATGAACAAAATAAACCAATTTTGGTTTTATAAAAAATACATTAATTCAGAATAGCATGTAATCGATCAAAGGTATACAGGTTGATCCGTTGGTTAGGAGTACTTTTAAAAATGCTGTGATATGTCTTATAACAGATATAAGTCAATATTAGGCTTAAATTACCCTTACGGATGGGCCTTTTCTTGGCCTCCACATGACCTTCTTTGCAGACCCAGCAGAGTTAAAACAGGGAGCTGAATTCTAGCCACGTGTTTTCTAACATCTGCGGAGCGATTTGTGCGAACCCTGCAGACATTTTTCCTTACAGGTCACCCAGGCTTTGAGTTTATTATGTTCAGATAATATCCTTCACAAACACATACACGAAGAAATCCGGGAAAATGATATCCGAGGAGCTTGCAAGCCAAGCAATAGAGCCATCGCGGCCACAACAATTGTCATTGAATGTGTTGTTGAGGAAAGTCCTGACTTCCAGTAACCAGTGGAGTGGCGTTCGGTCTTGCTAATAAATAACTGAAAGAATAGAATACAAATTAGGGAGCTGTGAATCCTTTGATTGATGTAAATATTACATGAATATTAAGTCAGAAAATATACGAAAACTTAAAAATTTCGTCTTTCTGGAGCAGGAATCAAACCCTCGTCTCCCGGATAGCGCCTGAGAATGCTTTCCACTCCACCACCCAGAACGACAAAGTTTCAAGTTTCCGATTAATTTGAATATAACCATCTCGGGATTCGCTGCTCGAAGAAACCAGAATTCACATACGGCTAATCTGGAGGATGGGGATTCATTTCCGTGAATGCACGGAAGCTCGGATACAAGGGTGAAATCCCTTATTTCATTCACCAATATGCTGTGCCTCCGGTCGTTCACGGGAATGAATTCCTATCCTCCAGATTCGCTATGTATAAAATCTGGTTTCTTCGACTAGCGAATCCCGTAATGGTTGTATTCGAATTAATCGGAAACTTGAAACTTGCTCGTTCTGGGTGTTGAAGTGGGTAGCTTACTCATGGGCTATCCAGGAGACGAGGGTTCGATTCTTCTTCCAGGAAGACGAAATTTTAAAGTTTTCAGATACTTTATGACTTGTCACTCATGTAATATTTGCACCAATCAACGGATTTACAGATTCCATATGTATTGTAATCCAGTGTTTATCACCATTAATGACCTACTATAATTTCGTCATACGTATAGATGAAAACAAAATAACGCTATTGAAGTTAAACCGTGAAATTTCAATTAAAATATTTTTAATGTAGTACAGAACAGATTTTTCGTTGGTATGTCTTTTCCCCAGATTTATTCTTCTGTGAGTTTTTGGTATTTTATAAAAAAAATATTAATATATAAATATACAGTGAGTGGCCACTTTTTCAGGACCACCTGACAGTTTTAAGCAAATGAGCTAACACTGCACGCTGTTGCCGCCAAAGGGTGAGGGTAGTATAAAAAGGGAAACCGTAGTGTTTGCGATAGTAGTACAAGTGATTTTTGGGAGACGAGATGGGTAAAAAATGCGATTTGACAGACTTTCAACGTGGGATGACTGTAGGATCCCGGAGCCCGCCGCTTTCGTGAAATGTTCCAGAGCAGCTGTTGTTAGAGTGTTTAAAGACTGGACTGTCAGCCAAAAAAATGGGTCTCTACGTGCAAAATATTAATATATAAATATACAGTGAGTGGCCACTTTTTCAGGACCACCTGACAGTTTTAAGCAAATGAGCTAACACTGCACGCTGTTGCCGCCAAAGGGTGAGGGTAGTATAAAAAGGGAAACCGTAGTGTTTGCGATAGTAGTACAAGTGATTTTTGGGAGACGAGATGGGTAAAAAATGCGATTTGACGGACTTTCAACGTGGGATGACTGTAGGATCCCGGAGCCCGCCGCTTTCGTGAAATGTTCCAGAGCAGCTGTTGTTAGAGTGTTTAAAGACTGGACTGTCAGCCAAAAAAATGGGTCTCTACGTGCAACGTGTGGTTGTCATCGACTAGTGACTGCTCGGGAGGAACGGAGAGTGTCCAGAATGGTAACAGACAAGGGAAGGGCAAAAGTGCAGCAAATTACAGACCATCTTAATCAAGGATCACCTCATATGATCTCTGCATGCACTGTTCGGATGGGATATGGCAGAGGAAGGCCTGTTCAGACACATTTGATGTCTGCAATTAACAAGGGAAAACGTATCCAGTTCGTACAGAAGCATAAGGATTGGACAATCGATAATGGGAAACAAATTATGTGGTCCGATGAATCACGCTTTCTGTTGCACCATGCCGATGGCTGAGTGAGAATTTGGCGAAAACAGCAGGCAAGCATGGACACCAAATGCATTGCTACAACCCTTCAAGCTGGTGGAGGCAACGTTATGGTTTGGGAAATGCTTTCCTGGCATGCTTTGGGCCCTTTAATCTGTGTTGCTCAACGTCTGCCTGGCATATCATATCTAAACATAATTGCGGACCAAGTTCATCCTATCATGTGGATGGTTTATCCCAATGGCGATGACTACTTTCAACAAGATAATGCGTCCTGTCATAGTTCTCGTATTGTACAGGATTGTTTTCAGGAACATGCAGGTGAGTTTACTTTGCTTGGGTGGCCCAATAATCTCCAGATCTCAACCCCATGGACGATTTGGGGGATGAAGTTGAACGAGCCATCAGACAGCTGGATTCACAACCCTGCAATCTCACACTCCTGGAAAGTGCTTTTCATCAAGCATGGTCTCAGATTCCACAAACCACCTATCAACATTTCGTGGAGTCCATGCCACGAAGAATCGACGCAGTATTAAAGGCAAAAGGTGGCCCAACGAAGTACTGAGGGTGTGGTTATAATAAAGTTGCCACTCAGTGTATAAGTATTTTTTTATAGTTGAATCACGAAATTTCAATAGGTTACCCCTATTACGGAAAACTCGGTGAAAGGTATTCGTGAAATTAAATTTCTGCATCAGTTGACTTTTACCAGTTATTGAAGAAGAGGGCTCCCATGATCTCCGGAGTCGCAGACAGGTTTTTTTTTCTAATTGCTCATGACTTCCTCTAAGAAGCAAGAAATCTCGATATGTTATGTTTTGGTTTGCTCAGGCTGTGTGTTGCTCACTTGTTATTTCGTTATTGGCTTTAGCATAAAATAGGTGCTTTAAATCCGTTAAGTCGTGCACTGCATTTCGTCTTTTTATTCAATAAAATAAATGAAAAAGAAACCTGTAAATTATACTGCACTAGCTAACAACATTGCCAGAATGAGCTGCTTCACAGCGTATAGCAGAAAAGCTGAAGGTTCTGACGTTAGGTTTCACAGAATTTCGGGGAACCCAATTTACAAAAGGTTTGGGTACTGAATTGCAAGAGAAAATATCATTTTAATGTTTGAAATTCACGAGTGTGCCCCAAACAATTCAGTGTAGAAGTTTAAGTTCGTATTTGGAAATTTGTAATAGGCAACTGCTAAAAATCTATTAAAAGCACATGCTGTACTTACAATAAACTTTCCTTTAACAGTGATAATGATGTAAGGGGCATAATTGTAAATGCAGGTTTCATTTCATTTCATTTATTGCATTTTAGTTGTTACAGACATGGTATTACATAAACACAAATAATATATTTTTGTAACAACAGGGAATGAGGAGGGAAAAGGCCTGATAGGCCTGACGTGTCCTCTTCTCCCAAAGCATCAAAATTTTCATGAAAACAAAAAAAAACTAAAACTAAAACATAAACAAGTCAAGTCCACACAATATCAAACACAGCTAGGGTGGTACTATCAATTAATAAAGGTAATAATACTTTATGAGCTTTTTCTCAGTAAGAAATGCCTGAGTTTTCCTTTAAATATATTAATATTATTAAGTGATACAATATCAGTAGGAAATGTATTCCATAATGCAGGACCAGTATAATTAACAAATGATCTAAATCGTCATGTTAGTGGAAACATAGGAATTAAGGTGTCTCGTGGAATAATCATGACTGTGAGTATTTATTGTAATTAAATCTTGTTAATAACCATTTTTAATTCTCAAAAACATTAGTTTACCTGTACTATAGATATACAATTGTTGAATAGCTAGTATATTAAGATCGTTTGGACTGAGTCTAGCCTGAAAGACTGTAATTGAAAATTGAGTATTTTGTAGTTTAAATTGTAGTAATCTTATAAATCTATTTTGTAAAGGCTTAAGTTTTTTCATATTGTATAAAGTAGTCGATCCCCAAACAGATATACAATAGGATAGGTGAGATTGAATTAAAGTGTTGTATCATAAAATCATTAATTGTGGGGTTAAATTGGCCACTGCACTACTAATAACCCCTATATTTCTTGAGATTTTATTAGAAAGGTAGTCAACATGTGAATTCCATTTTAAATCGTGCTGAATAATGATGCCAAGATAGTTATGACTTTGAACCACTTCTATAGATGATCCAATTAAATTAATATTCTGAATTAAGGAGGTGGGGGTTGATGAACTTGAAAAAATCATTACTTTTGTTTTGTTAATATTAATAGCCAGATCATTTTTAGTCAACCAATTAGTGATAGATGTAAAATGGACTTGTAGTTGTCGCACCAACGTCTCAACATCATTTCCATGTAATAATATGGTTGCGTCATCTGCATATAAAATGATATCTGAATTGTGTTAACAGGTACAGAAGTCATTAATATAAATATTAAATAATAATGGAGCAAGTACCGAGCCCTGAGGGACCCTGAAATGACTGATTGTAAGTTAGATCTGGTATGTCCAATTTCTGTATATTGCTGGCGACCAGTGAGATAGTTTATAAATAAATTATGTAATATACCCCAAATACCAATTGCATACAATTTTGATAATATTAGGTTATGATTTAAAGTATCAAATGCTTTTAATAAATCGATGAAAAGTCCCAATGTGAATTTATTATTTATAGAATTAGATCGAATATTATCTTTTAAGTGTAAAAGGGCGATTTCTGTTGAGGATTTTGGTAAAAAGCCAAATTGATTTTTGTGCAAAATTTTATACTTTTCAATATAGGCAAATAATCTAACAAATAGTAATTTTTCAAAAAAAATTGCGAATATGGATAATTTAGCTATTGGTCGATAATTATTAATATCTGCAAGAGAACCTTTTTTAAAGGCAGGGGTAATGTTTGTAATTTTTAACGAATCTGGGAAAATACCTGTAACTAGAATGAAATTAAAAATATATAAAAGGGGAGTAACAATTTAAAAAGTTATAGTTTTTAAAATTTTGGGAAGAATATCATCTGAGCCTGGTCCTGTATTTATATTAATATTCTGCAGTTGGTAGATTAATTCGGTTCTAGTAATTTCCAAAGTATGCATTAAATTTAAAGTGCATGAGTTGGAGTAATCAGGTAATTGTTGATCATTTAGCTTAGGGAGTTGTTTGATTATACGCTGTGGTGATACAATAAAGTGGTTATTAATATTGATCAGCAATTTCAGTTAGATCAGTAACTTCGATGTTACCGCGAGTGAGGTGAATCGAAGTTTTTGGTACATTCCTACGACCTAATAAAATGTTTAAGTGCTTCCTGGTTACTTTAGGATTGTTTTTAGAAAAAATATGAAAATAATAATCTCTTTTTAATTTCCTAATGTAGGAATTGAGATTATTTCTAAATTTTTAAAAAATATTATAATCAATTTGTGACCTTGATTTTAAGAATTTTGTGAACAGTTTACTTTTTTATTTATCTGATTAAGATAGTGCCTTGTTAGCCAAGGTTTCCGCTCTTCCTTGGATTTAGACGGGGTTCATTTAAATGGAAAAGCCTTATTGAACAATCTCTTCAAAGTTGTTTCAAATAAATTATAAGCCACATCAGGATTAGGAATTTGCATTATTTCATCCCAGTTCGTATCATGTACTAGTTTTACGAATAGATTCGTATTATTCTCATTAATAATTCTAGTGAAAGTATTTGTTGGTCTAGAGGCTTGTACATCACTATATGTGTAAATTAAGAAAACTGGTAGATGATCACTGAAATGAAAATTAAGATCACAGCAGTATTAGAGCTACAAGTGTTTTATCTTTAAGTGTTGTCTCTTGAAGTGACACTCCACTGAACTCTTGGTTAGATAATGCGGTATTACAATATTCAGTACACAGGAGAGTGGTTAAGTGTTTTTCACGTGGTATTCGTAAGCGAGAATAGGAGAACACTGCAATTATATCGCTTTCCACACTACCAAAAGAAACAAGCAATTGAGTCTACTCAACTGACCAGTCAACACAGTACATATCAAGTCATGGGGAAATATGGTGTGAAACAAATAAAGGCACTGAAGCAGAAAAACGGAAGACTAAGCGCAATATGTACACAGCTTCAAACGCGTGACTAATACATAATTAGTGAACTTATATGAGCAAGACAACGCTTGCGTAAATGTAGAGAGAACTGTAACGTCAGTTACAAATGTAAGCAGTAAGTGTGTTAAATAAATTATTTACCAGGAGTCAGATTTTCATTTGTGATGTTCCTTTGTTTTATAAAAACAGAAAAACTAATAGGCTCTATATTAAAAATGTTTGCTGCAGTTGAATCAGTTTTCAAACAGGGTTTTCATCAGCAACATTGGAACTAAACTCAACAATGAAATACCAATACATGCATCATACCTTACATATCCGGGTTAACCGTGGTTTAATATAGAAATAAATTAAGCCATCATATATTTAAGGAATACAATTAATTGACGCAAATTAGTCCAGAAAGCAGTTTTGAAATCGTTGTATGTCGCGTAAACTTACGCAATGAAATTAATTATTATTGGCAAAACAACCATCTCAGAGGGTTTATGGAGTGTGAAAAATTGTCTGTCTGTTAATATACAGATTCTCGTGTCCTAATAGAGAAGAAGTACAATACATTTTTAGTCAAGGAAAAGCCTGCAAGAATTCAAAACTCGGATACTTTAAAATTCTTAACCAAAGAGTGGCATAATGTTCTATTTTCCGGGAAATGTCTAACATATCCATATTCAAGCTGAAGTTCCAAACCTGAAGTTTTTAGGTATAAACAAACTTCTACAAATTCTTAACACTGTTGAATTATACGAGTTTAAAAGTTACTTTGTCAGTTGCGAAGAGTGGTTTTACGTGCCATCTGAAGACGCATGAAAAAAAACTGTAAACCCTTAGCCAGTGAAAATTGCTGATCTACTTTATTAAAAATATATATTTTCAACAATTTACTGAGAGATGCTTCTGTTCGGAATTATTTTTCAGATGCATAATAAAGAAAACAAACAAATAGACAAAAATAAAAAAACAAACAAAGCTAACATCGAATTTTAAAGTTTAAACAGCTTATCCTTTGTGTTGCTTCTGTTGCGAAACAAATACTTTAAACATATTTTCAAAAACGGGTCATATTCAGTATTAAAAGAATGCTCTTACGACGGCTGAGGTGAAGCTACTCATCCCTTGAAAAATTCGGGTTGTTCTTTGTTTTTTTTAATGATAATTGAAACAGGATACGGAGTAAAAATAGTAATAACCATTTCTCTACAATCAGTAAAGATGCCGAAAATAAAAATGTGGGCTAACGCGCTCTAGCTGCCGTAATCTGACTTATACAGGTTCAAAAGGTTTAGGGAACATCTTCATTATAGCCACAGAATTAAGAGAAAAAGGGTATTTTTCAAATAAAAGGGTTAAAAGAAACATACGTGAGAAGCTTGTGATATAGTTGTATGGAGACTTTTGGGAAAGGCGTTAATCATTGAAATAAACAAATGCCGAGATATATTATTTATGAAGAAGAGTCATATCAAGGAACGGCTTTAAGAAATTTCAAAAATGAGATATCAACTTTCTAATGTCACTCCACTTTGAAGCCTATTGCGGCAATATAAGAAAAAGGAAAGAAGAAAATATGCTCAGTATTTTACACGCGGTACGATGCAGTAATAAAACCTCTACCTAACATCAGAAGCAATAAACAGGTTATAAAGCATTTTTGCCCTATTTGTCCAAGCGGGGGAACTGAGTATTATATAAAGAGAACGACCTTCGCAATTATTTCTGCAACGAATATCATACAGTACAAAAATATGTTTATTCAAAACTGCATTTAGAATTGGAAATACACTCAGTCGAACATCTTTAAGCCGTCAAATTTTTTTATACTTTTCCTGTGGGAAAGTAAGGTTCAGTTCAAAGGAAAAAGAGGAAGAGAAACAATCCCAAAAGTTGAAAAAAATACTCCAGCGTTTTACTATTTATACCAAGGCTTTGAGAAGCAAGAACGATCAAATTTCTAAACACTATTCTTACAGCGTTTCTTAAATAAATAGGTTTCTATAATTACGGCCCAAAGCATAAGTGATCATAGAAATTTAAAATCCCATTAATATTGAGAAAATTTATTACACAATCAGTGCTACATAGCGTGCTTACGTTCTTTCGCATGAGCACATATGAGAATTGTTTTTTCTCCCCTCTACATTCCCTTACTGAGTTATCCATTTGCATTTTTCCCATTCGAAACATATGCCACTTATTATCTGCTTCTCTTTAGAATCACATGCCATTCAGATTGACCATCTAATTTAGCAGTAGTGCTTATGATTTATTTGGTGTTGGTCTTCTATTCTTCAAAAGCTTCTTAATTTCTTCTTACTATCAGAGCATTCTTCACATAAATTTGGCTTGTTATCACTGAACATTTCACCAAAGTTACTATCCAATAGATTGAGTGGTGAGTCATGCACCTTCATAAAAAACGATAATATCAGGGATCTCTTACAGACAGTACTTTACATATATATTACAAACCGGGCTTTTTTTTTTTTGCTTCAGTTAAATGAAAATTCCGAAATAGGGCATGACCGGACATGGAGTGTACTGGAAGGCTAACCATTTTACTACTGTATTTAAAAAAATATTCCTCTCTCAAAACGAAGACTGACTTGATAGATAATCAAACGACGAAGTTCTCAGAAATTTTCCAACAGATCCGTTGATGGAACGAAACAGGCAAGTCAGGCAGTAAAGGGAAAGTCTGAAATTGGGGGTTGCTTTTGTAAGGTTTAAAATGAAATTTTGATTTCACTTTGTTGGCTTCAGCGATTAAAATACGTGGCTGTTTTCGTTTCCAAAAAATATTTACATAAAAAGTTTTCCGCTTCACGGTATCAGACACTAAACGAATATCAGTCGCCATTCTTTGCTGCAACGGAGATGTGGAATTTCGAAGTACTTTTTTCAGTATTTTGGAAATAAAGACTACCATTTTAATACTCAAATGTAAAAGAGGGAAAGCTTTACCTATGTAACAGAGCTTGCAGCAAGGTTTAACCCTCTTCTGTGGGAGATGTTTTGATGAAAATGGCATATCTCTCTGGGGCACATTCCTTTTACGTTATGTCAGTTCAACAGTGTAGCTTTACTCCGGTAGAGTCGGAAATCATCAGCGTCTCTTGAATCGCAGGAAATATGGCGAAATGGAATAAGAATTTTGTTCCACATTAAGAACAGAGTATAAATACACATGATTATTATGAATGTCGATTATTTTAAAGAGTTTTTGAATACTAAAATTAAACTTTCGGAAAAAGAACCGATGCCGTTAATGTGAAGTCAGTGTTACAAAAAAGTCCGATGTATGATTAATACCTTAAATTAATTCATTTTATAGACCTCTTTTAAATTTTCAGTTATAATTTATCCAGCATAACTGTTTTAAATTTAAATTAAATTAAAATCACAGCAAATTTATTTAAAGTAAAATTCACAGTGTGTGTACCCAAATTACCTGCATATTTATTTTCTATTTCAACCTAAAATTATATTTTAAAATTTTAGAATATTTTTTGTGGCAGCGGCTTGCTGGGAATTAAAATGAACTTTCCGGTCCTTTACAAAGTGTTCCGCATGACATGTTTGAAGAACCGTGATACAGAATAAGACTTGCCTGGAAAGCTTCCAGAAACCCGGTCTCTGGTTGGTTCCGGCGAGCTGTGCTGACCCAGGCATTCAAAATTAAGGCACGTGAAGACCTCTAAGTGATTTTCTTTTATAATCCATAATCCATCTCTTCGAAAGTAGGCTTTTCATCACTGACTTAAAAAAGCGCTTTGCGTCTTATGCTGTTAGAACATATGCTTATTATCTTGTTTTTAGGCATTATTTAACGGTTGCACTCTTTAACTTGCCCTTAATACCTTTGTGTAAATTTAGTGAACAATTTTTATAAGAATAATGGGTCTGTAGTTAGTGAGATCCTACATGATATTTTCCTACATAGAAGAATGATTACAGTTTTGTTCCAATAATCAGGAATATTCCATGATTGATGGTAGTGTAATCTAAAAAAATAATTGTTTACAGTTTTAAACGCTTAAAATGCGGTATATATAATATAAAAAATACGTTGCTTTGCAATTAGCACAGTCTTTCTTTACGTAACCTTCGTCGGAGGGCACTAAAATTAAATACAGTCCAGCATGTGGTGGTTTGCAACTACATTCGCATTCTCCAGGTTTTGATATATGTTTCATTGGTTCTACCTTACTGCGTAGGAACACCAATACAATTTTATTATATTCACCATTTCGACAAGTATCCATGATAAAGGTCACTCCGGCATGCTTTCAAATTTCATCCATCCATCTGCAATGGGGTCTTCTTCTGGAACTTGATCTGTCCCTTGGAATACAGTCTAAAATTTCAGTTGTCCATCGGTGGTCTGTTCTTCTAGCAATATGTGCAGCCAATTGCCATTTTAATTGAAAGAGCGAGGGAATATGAACTTCCATTATGCATGGCTTTTATCGATTATGAAAAGGCCTTTGATTCGGTGAATCCATCAGCAGTTACAATAGCTTTGAAATCCTGCAGTATTGAAGATGCATACATTAATATTATTAATAACATCTATGAAAATGCAAGTGCAAAGATTCGGCTATTTGAGAATACAGCACCCATAAAAATTGGAAAGGGAGTGAGACAAGGTGACACTATATCTCCCCAATTCTTTATTGCCACATTGGAAAATGTCTTTCAAGCACTGAACTGGGTAAACAAAGGGATAAAGATTAATGGAGAATATATAACTCACCTTCGTTTTGCTGATGACGAAATCATATTTGCAACAACCCCATCGGAGTTGCATAGTATGATGCAGGAACTTGTTGACAAGAGTAAAGAAGTGGGATTAAAAATGAACTTTCAGAAGACAAAAGTGATGTACGATGCTTTTACAAGAAATGAAGATTTATCGATTGATGGGGAAAAGCTGGAGACAACCAGTACCTACATTTCTCTTGGACAGCAGATATCAAGTGAAGGTCACATTAATGAAGAACATAATCGGCGTACAAAACTTGCCTGGAGAGCTTTTGGAAGAAACAGCATAATTTTCAAGAGCGATATGCCATTATGTTTTAAAACAAAAGTGTTTGATCAATGCATCCTTCCAGTGCTTACGTATGGTTCAGAGACGTAGACCTTAACTAAAAGAGACATACAAAGGATGCAGACAACTCAAAGAGGCACGGATAGGTGCATGCTTGGACTCCATTTCATAGCAAAAAAGGCATTACTACAGCTGTCTATTTACTTCTGCCATGTCGGTGTACATCTTAATGAGATATCTCAATTGAACAAAAAACATAATTTTAAATCCCCACAGCGCGTGGTAAACGGTTTAAACGCAAGGAAGAGTTAAAGATGTAATAAAATATTATACATACTTACAATGGACGCTCCTTATCTTCTGATCCAAGGCTTCTTGAATTGGAAGAGGAACTGCAAATGATCTAGTGGGACATCGTCGGGCTAAGTGAGGTAAGGAGAAATAGAGAAGATCTCATTGAACTGAAAAGTGGACATCTCTTCTACTATCGTGGGAAAGATACTGGCAGAACTAGAGGTGTTGGATTTATAATAAACATGAAACTGAGGGATAAGGTTGTAGAAGTTGAAAGTTTCTCTGACAGAGCTGCATGACTCGTTATCCAACTCTCGAGAAGATACCAGGCTCAGATTATTCAAACTTATGCACCCACCACAAGTCATCCTGAAGAAGAAATTGAAGAATTTTATGAGGAAATTCGTCATCGAAATAATAAAATTAAAATTCGGTTAAGGCAACAGAAAACAGCGTGGAAATACTCTTGTTGAGTTTGCAGAGGCAGAAGGGTTTTTCATCTTGAACTCCTTTTTCAAGAAAAAGCCACACAGGAAATGGACATGCAGTCATCCAAATGGGACGACAAGTGAAATTGAATTTATTATGCGTAACAAAAAACTCGTCACGGAAGACTGCAATGTGCTAAACAAGTTCAACACAGGTAGTGACCATAGATTGGTGAGATGTAAGATACACCTCAACACTAAACTCGAACCTGGCAAACTCGTAAGACAAACAAAATGTATTGACATAACCAACCTTAAAAACACCATAATACCTTCAAGTTGGAACTAAAGAACAGATTCTCTGCTTTACAAAGCCTAACATCAGAGGAAGAAGTGGATATTTCTGAAGTTAACAGAAAAGTAACCAAAGCTCTTATGGAAACAGCAGCAAAATTATCTGGGTCGAAGAACAAGCTGCATGTGAACAAATTATCAGGAAAAACCAAAATGTTGATGCAAAAAAGAACAGAGATGAGGACAAGTACAGAAGATGTGACTTCCAAAGTGGAATATATAGAGCTATGCAAGACAGTACGAAAAACTATCACTGAAGACGTAAGGAAATTCAACTGTGAACTAGTGAGGAAAGCAATTGAAAACAACCAAAGCCTAAAGATACCAAAGAGTAATCTCAGAAAGGGAAGAAAACAGATTACGGCATGAGAAAAGAAGATGGTTCCGTAACAAGAAATAGGGGCGAAATTTTGACAAGCGTGAAAGATTTCTACTCCAAATTATATGAAAGGGATGATACATGTACTCCAGACATCATGAAAGTTACCAGTACCAGAGTTCTTCCAGTCATACTAGCAGAAGTTGCACATGCAATCAAGAACATGAAGCGGGGAAAAGCTCCAGGAGAAGATGGAATTATTGTAGACAACATACAAGAAGCAAGTAAAGATATCGAAACAGTACTTGCCCAAATTTTCACTCGATGCCGTAATGAAGGGAAGATTCCTGAGTATTGGAACAACGCTACAATGATCCTGCTACATAAAAAGGTGACATTAAGGATCTCAGAAACTACAGACCTATCAGCCTCCTATCAGTGGTTTCTAAAATCTTCTCTAAAATTCTTTCACACCGCTTGAATGTAACACTGGACATGGCTCAACCGAGAGAACAAGCTAAATTCAGGAGAGGCTACAGCACAATAGATCATATCCATGTAATGAGAGAACTAATTGAAAGAGCGAGGCAATATGAACTCCATCGTGCATAGCTTTTTTCGATTATGAATAAGCCTTTGATTCGGTGAAACCATCAGCAGTTACAATGGCTCCGAAATCCTGCGGTATTGAAAATGCATTCATTATTATTATTCTGCTGTTTGAAAATATAACACACATAAAAATTGGAAAGGGAGTGAGACAAGGTGACACGATATCTCCGAAGCACTTTAATTCCACATTGGAAAATGTCTTTCAATCACTGAACTGGGAAAACAAAGGGATAAAGATTAATGGAGATTATCTAAGCCAACTTCGTTTTGCTGAGGACGTAGTCATTTTTGCAACTACCCCAATCAGAGCTGCAGAGTATGATCCAGGAAATTAAGTGGGATTAAAAATGAACTTTCAGAAGACAAAAGTGATGTTCAATGCTTTTAGAAGGAATGAAGATTTATCGATTGGAGGAGAAAAGCTGGAGATAACAGACACGTACGTTTATCTTGGACAGCAGATATCAAGTGAGCGTCACACTGATGAAGAAATTAATCGGCGTACAAAACTTGCCTGGATAGCTTTTGGAAGACACAGCATAATGATTAAGAGCAATATGCCATTACGTCTCAAAAGAAAAGTGTTTGATCATTGCATCCTTCTAGTGCTTACGTATGGTGCAGATACGTGTACCTTAACTAAAAGAGACATACAAAGGCTGCAGACAACTCAAAGAGGCATGGAGAGGTGCTTGCTTGGTGTAACCAGGAGAGATAAGAGGAGGAACTCGTGGATCCCAAAAATGACAAGAGTGGAAGACATCATGATCAGAGTTAAATCCCTGAAATGGCAATGGTATCGGTAATGGTAACTGTGGGTACCATAATGGTACCCAGTTTATTGCTATAACGAAATACAGACATAGGAGATTCATTAAAAGCTGCAGTACAGAAAACAACAGTGCAGAAAGTCAGTATATCCACGATGCAGCACAACGTTACACAGAAAGGAAATGAATATGCACACGAACAATGAATGGCCTAACGGCATGTCAAACAATATAACACATGTGCATAAATGCATGAAATGTACTACGCTATGATAAAACAACCGAACGAAACTGAAATGTGGTTAGAGCGCAAAACAACATTGAGTACCTCAGCAACTTTATAAAAATAAGAAAGGTAACAAACGTACCACTATAATAATCCGCGATAGAGGAAAGCACTAACACAGCAAACACTCACAATTATAGGTAATTTAAAAAACAGGCACAAATTCAGGAAACAACAGATAAGATAATGATGAGATAATGAGGAGATCACAAAAAAGTAACGAGACCGATTAGTTGTGAAAACACAGCAAAAACACTCAATTATCGCAACTGTAAAATACATTACTTGTGAAACACAGCCAAACACACAAATAAAGCAAATTTACAGTACATTACTTGTGAATCACAGTAAAAACACACAATGAAAACATCAGAATCAACATGCACGAAGTCTACAAAACCAGGGAATCTGCGAACGGGTTCGCAAATCCCTTAGCATCGAGAGAACAAAAAGTAATCGGTGTGAGGAAGAGAGCTAAAGGTCATCGGAAAAAGGATAGAAGGTATCACATTTATGCTTCTCAACGAGCTCCTTCAAGGAGGCGAGACGGCGCGTGTAACGTCTCAAAAAGGCTGATACCGAGGATCGGTGGCACACAGAGATTTAAAAAGTGACACATAAGCTTCGAATTGCGTTACCGCTGCATAAAGGTCCAGATCAGGTGAGTGAAGGAATTCTTCAGAACCAACAATCGTACGTGCAGGTTGAAAAAGACGTAAAAGTTGCTGTCTTGTCAGTGGTCCAGGAACTGTAGGAAACGTATCAACGGCCTGTAGAACCTCAGCATCAGAGAGGGGATTGACAGGACCTGAGCGGAAAAGCATACAGTTTGAAGAATCATCAGGTGGAGAAACACCGGAACCGGAAACCTCGGGAACACTAGATGAATCCTCAGAATGTGGCACAGAAAGTTGTTTTAACTTTTTCTGTTTTACAGCGCCTTTAGAAGTTCCAATCCGCTTCGAAGAATAAGCTGCCGCCCCGGTGGCGCAGTGGTCTGAGGCGCTGGCCTCTGAGCATTCGTCCGTAAGGGTTCCGGGTTCGAATCCCGGTCAGGCATGGATGTTGTGTTTGTCTTACGGCACTGGCTCTCTCCCTTCCCTGGAACCAATGACCCTAAATTAGGGACGGGCGACTGCTTATAGCCCATTGAGTTGCTCACGGTGGTCGTTAAACCTCCAATAAAAAAAAAAAAAAAAAGAAGAAGCTGAGGCGGATGTATCCATTAGTGGATCAAGCTCACCTCCCAAGTCAGGAGACGAGGAAACGAACGTCGCCGAAGAAGCAGTACGTAGCTGAGCTGCCTTAGTGGAGACTGGTACAAAAGCCGAAGCTTCAGAAAGATGTTGCAACAAAGGTATGGTAGACATGGTTCTAAATGGAGATCCGATATCCGCGAGGCTAGGAGAAGAGCCAGACGGCCGATCTGCCAAACCAGCACTCAACACACCCGGATCGGAACACTCCGCTGTAGACACATCTGTAGTTGAAGACAACTTTGTCAATCTTGAAGGTGAATGCACAATCGTACGGGTCGGGAAAGGAGGAAAGGTAGCATTGTCCGTGACGGAAATGTTCGTCTGACGGAGAAACGAAGAATTCGCGTCAGGCAAACTACCGGTAGTGGGGATAGTAGAAAGACCAATGTGGTCAACAGTGGGATGCGAACTTGATCAACGTCCACGTCGAACGCGGTCACAGGAGGCAGTGGTGTGATTCTGTGTTAAACAGTGTGTACAATAGTGAGCAGTGAAAATCTTGAAACTGTACGTTCGTGCGCCAATTTCAACAATAGCTTCTGTAGGGCAATCCGCCAAGGCTTTCTCGGTGGGAAAGGCGACCAATAACTGACGGCGAGGTCCGGTAGCATGTGCAAATCGAGTTCCGTGGGGAGCGTCAGAGAGGCGACGGACCTTGCCAACAATATTTCTAACATGACTGACAAGGAGAGGAAGTGCATTATCCGGCACTTCCTGTGGAACAGAATAGAACGTGATGTTCACCGGTCGCTTGGAAAGAGGCGACGGGAAGGGATGATTTGTCCCAATCGAAAGTCCGTTTGCAAGAAAAAAGTCAGCATCCTCCTTGTGATTGAACTGTACCGAAATACCCCGAAGAGTACGGGAAATTCCTGCAGTGGACGCAGACGACACATGTCCAGAGAGGGCTTCCATGTAGCGTGGCAATGGAGTATTTGGAAAAGCATGAAAGAGCACACCTCTATCCAGGAGGTTATGGAACTCACGGCCAAACTGCGAATTGTCATCTATCGTTACCTTCACCTTGTGGTTGGATACCTGAATAATAGGTGTTGCTTGCAAAAGACCATCTGGTTGAGAGGAATCGGACGTAGAAGTAGCGCCTCGTTGCACTTTAGAGGCAAATGATATCCTCGGTGCCGCCCCGGTGGCGCAGTGGTCTAAGCGATGGCCTCTGATCATTCGTCCGTAAGGGGTCCGGGTTCGAATCCGGGTGAGGCATGGATGTTGTGTTTGTCTTACGGCACTGGCTCTCTCCCTTCCAACCAGTGACCCTAAATTAGGGACGGGCGACTGCTTATAGCCCATTGAGTTGCTCACGGTGGTCGTTAAACCTCCAATCAAAAAAAGACATTCTCGGAAGAGAAGTCTGTTCGGATCCGGCAGGCACAGAAGGCTGTGAGGGAAGAGAAGCACAGGCCTAAGGCAAGGCAGTAGAATCAGTAGTACCCAGGGAGGGCACCGAGGCAGATGCAGGAGCTGAAGAAGAAAGCGCAGCCAAGTCCAGGGAAGGCACTGGTGCAGGAGTACTAGAAAGCTGGGAAGGCATCTGAGCAGACACATCTGAGGACGAGAGTATGTTTACTTCCATGGACGTGGGAACATGACGTTAATCCGCCACGCCCATAGATGATAAGGAAATACCGGAAGCCGCCATGTTGGCAGCTTCCAAACGTAAACAAACGAGCAAACGGTAAGAAAACGGATGAATATGAACTAATATGAGGATGAGAACGCTAGAAAAGTAGCTCAAAACGTGCACAATACCTTTAGACAGCCTGGCCACGAACAGGTGAGTGAAAGACGACGTATTCCACACTAAAATGTATAAAATATTGGAGCCACCAACACTACGTCTGTCACGAACGAGCAATGCGCTGGACATACTGCCAGAAGGACAGACCATCGATGGACAGCCTAAATTTTAGATTGGATTCCAAGGGACAGGAAAATACCCGGAAAAAGACCACATGGGAGATAGGTGGATGAAATTAGAAAGTATGCAGGAGTAACATGGAGGAGACTGGCGTAAGACAGATCGTTGTGGAGGAAACTTGGGGAGACCTTCGTCCAGCAGTGGATTGATAATGGTTGACAATGATGATGATGATATACATTATGTATATATATATACTGAAACTACCAGATAGTTTTTACATACTGTAGCCGTATCCGCCAAAATAAAAGAAAAACGTCAGTAGAATGTGCGACCAATAAAATTCCAATTAAAAAGTGTTGAAACATACTTGAAAAATGATAAAAAATGATGAAATATTATGAAAAATGATGCACATATTATCATTTCTTGTAAAAAAAAATAGAAGATAGAAAACTGATTAGGACGGTGCCAAATAATGTGTTTGTGAACTGTGTTGCAATGATTTGCGTTATTGCATGATAACGAGATCTGATGATATAAATATCGCAATGAAAAAAAGAAAAAGGAACAGAAAGAGGACATCCTTTTGTAATGGTTCTATCTGTGTCTCGATTGCTCCAGGAAATAGTATTATAAGCGTTCAAGGTTATAATCATTATGGTAGCTGGCATCTCACTTATTGTTTTCGTTGCCGCCACTGCCAAATAAAAGAAACGGAAAAGCCCTATCAAATAACGAAAGAGGCATGCAAGACTATAAATACAAATAGCGAGAGGCATTGATGAGCAAGTAGTGATTTTTTCTCTCGGACAGTTTAACTTCAGGATACTGTTTGGGGTGATAGTTGAAAATGACGTTATTTCTGCAGCATCATCAACAGTTTCTGAAATGCCCTCTTCCCAAACGAAACGTGTTGTTCTTCATTGCTTTCGTCTTCGGTGGTATGTGCAATGACGATACCTATTTCACATTTATTCTATTTCTCAAACTTATTTTGGACGTCAAACGGAGTTTAATAAGTTCCTCGAGGAATTAATTTATGCAAACTTAAATAATAATTGGTAACAAATGGATGTACGAAAAGGAAATTGAATGAGAAATTTAAATGAATCAACCTAAAAATTATCGATGGATGGGTTAACGATCATATCAGTATGTACTGAGAATTTGTATAAGATATATCAGCACCATTCTTTCATGTATTATTTCTTGAATTAACATGTGATTTTAAATAATTTTTTGCAATGACCTGTTCGGATCCAGACACTCTCTTTACTGAAAGATCGGCAAGAATCTAGATGACATTTGTTTGCTTGAAATACTTTCCTATTTGTCTGGACGTTTTCGTGAGATCTTAAAAGTTGTGTATATTTCATCATCATTGTCAACCATTTCAATCCACTGCTGGATGATATTTTTCCCAAACCTCTTCCACAACGCTCTGTCTTGAGCCAAAAATCCTACGTGTCAATTCATTACCCTCCTTGGGGCACAGTGGACAAAGTACTAGCGTCTGTCCATTCGTCCGAGATAGAGTCGGGTTCGAAAGCCAGGGATGCTTGGATGTTTTATTTGTCTTACGGTTTTTTGATCGCTCTCTTTCCTGGAACCAGTAGCCCTAAATTCAGGACGGGCGACGGATTACAGCTCATCGAGCTGCTCACTGTAGTCATTAACACTCCCCCCCCCCCCACCCTCCTCCTCTCTAAAGAAAAACATGTCATTCCGGGATGCTTCCAAATTTCATCAACTAGTCTCCCAAGTGGTTTTCTTCGGGGTCTTTTTCTGCCTCTTTTTATACAGTCTAAAATTTCGGTTACCCCTTGGTGGTCCGTTCTTCTGGCAATATCCCAATCTTATTATCATTTCATGGATTTTACTCTTATCGTGATGCCTTCCACTTTTGTCATTTTCCTGATCAACGAGTTCCTCTTGTTTTCTTTCCTAATTACACCAAGCCTTAATCTTTCAACTGTTCTTTGAGTTGTCAGCAGCTTTCTTATAGTTGTGCATACAAATGCGTACTCTGATATAGAACTCTAATTAACTTACAACTGCCTATTACAAATTTCTGCGTTTAATTTAAAATGCCATTGAATATATTCGCATTTTGAAAGGATTCAAGAAACACGTAATAAAAGCATTATGGTGCCAAATAATGTGTACTATGCATATTGTTTTCACTGAACGTTCCTAAATAATCTATGCAAATGATTGAGAATATGTGCTTGATAAATCAGCTCTCTTTCGGTATTGTTGGTTGAACTGCTTTTAAATAAACTCTAATACTTTTTCGAAGCTTTTTGATGGTTATAATTTCTATTAATATCCAAAAGGATTGGAAAATGTCATATTCCGTTTCTGGGGGCAGATTTCAAATCAGTTCCTGTATTTTTTAGCATATAGTGTTAATAAATATTTGGCAATAGCATTTTCAGTTCCAAATGCCTTTTGTCCACCAATGTTGACTGTTTTCATCTATAGGGTAAACATTTTTGGAATATTTGAATGCCCTAATTATTTCAATTTTTAAATTTGCCTAAAAAATCCTTTGGCCAAAATAAGGTTTATCACGGCTATTGAAGTTTAAAAATTGGGAGAAAAATAGTGTTCATTCTTCTAACTTGTTTCGTGTCTACTGTTGGTGATAAGAATTTTGTTATTTTTATTTTAACGAATTTAGTTCCTTCATTTTTGTGGTTCTGGCAAAAAAATTTAGAACTCTCACTTGTTACAAATCATGAATTTCTGCTCTTCATTCCCAGTAGACAATATTATCGACTTTAATTTTATAAGAGCTACAGCTTCATTCCTATTAAATTCCTGACAAAACGGCAAGCAGCAGAAAATAAAAATATTCTTACCATTCTTCACTTTTAAAATGTCTCAGGCATGGTATCAATAGAATTTTGTTTCGTTCTTCAGTTAAGTAAATGTGATTTCTTGTCCAGCTACTTTTTCTTATAATTTTGCGAAATAATGTACACTGCTGGACAATTGCTAAGGACGGATCATAAACGGCTATATAGCGCATAAAAAAGTAAGTGGGGTTGGATGCCAAGTGAAATAAAATAATGTCAGAATGCCAGGACATTACAAGAAAGACAATTTATGGTGCTCTGAAATCCAGAAGGCTTTGGAATGTGTTCAAGGGACAAACAAGCCATTTTGTGCAGAATACGTAAACGTGAAAAAAATGCAATTACCGTCCGCAGGCGTTCCAGCGTAAGATGTCAATACAGGATATCGCCACCATGGAGGGCAATGCAAGATTCCACACGTCGTGTCATGCTTTGCTCAACATTATCAAGCAGCTGTTGGGGTAATTTATCCCATTCATCTGTCAGTGCACGGATGAGGGTGTCCTTGTTTATTGGAGGGCATTGGCGACCAGCAAGACTCCTTCCCAAAGCATCCCACACATTTTCAATGGGATTCAGATCTGGAGAACGTGCTGGCCATACGAGGCGTTGAATATCCTCGCTGTCAAGACACTCCTGGACAGCGACTGTTCGATGACATGTTGTGTTGTCGTCCATGAAAATGAATCTATCACCGACAGCACCATGGAACATATGAACATGAGGTAGCAGAACATCATTAATGTATCGTTGGCCAGTCATAGTCCCAGTTGGAAGCACGTAGAGGGACGTACGGCCATTGATCATGATGCCAGCCCATACCATGACACTACATGTCGGATATCGGTCCCTTTCCTGTATGTTTGCTGGACAATATGCATTACCACTAACGCGCCAGATCAGTTGTCGTCGACAATCAGACGATAGACTGTATCTACTTTCATCTGAGAAGAGGACAGAAGACTATTCGTTATCAGTCCGATTGCGATGTTGATGGCACCATTGCAAACGGGCGGTACGGTGACGTCTGGAGAATGGGATGCACACAACATGACGACGGGCGTATAGTCCTCCTTCATGGAAACGTCTGGCGACAGTTTTGTGGGAGATCCGCTTGCCAGTAGCAGCCATAAACTGATTTGCTACCTCACTAGCTGTGCTGCGCCTGTGTCTTTTTGTTGATAGCACTGTGTACCGATCTTCTGCCGGTGTCGTACTGCGAACACGTTGTCCCCCGTGACGTTTGCTACACTCTCCATTTGTTTGAAATGATTTCAAAAGCCTTGAAACAACACTGTGGCTGACGTCGAACTCCCTGGCAACTTCTGTTATTTTTCGCCCTTTTTAAATCTTGCCAATAATACGGCCACGCGTAAAATCATCTAGGTGATGTCGGGAAGACATACTGAAAATTTCAAGTTCGTCAATTGATTCTTTCCCTTTCAACTTTGCGTTTGAACAACAACGGTCAATACGCGTCAAATCCTTTATATCTCTTATCAGCGCTATGACGTCACGAACAAGTTCGGCAATCCAAAATTTGCATACGCACAACACGTCTTACTGTATCCCGCATTTATGCTAATTTCCACATTTTCCTGCCTTCCATTTTATGGTTGCTATCGTTGCTATTGTCATCCATCCTTAGCAATTCTCCGGCAGTGTATTATCTTGGGATGCATTATAGTTGTTTTTTTTCTAAAAGGTGCAGATCTGATGGCACATGGAATCCTTTACGTTTCCAGCGTTTTTATGTATCACATTCACTGCAGAATTCACTCCGTAAATTGAAGTAGAAGTTTCAGTGAACTTCCAGAAATGTTAAACGAATTCACAATTCTGGTGGTGAATGAGTGTGAAAGTGCAATTAATATTTCACTGAAATAATGCAGCATGTTGATGGTTATAATTCCTGTTAATATCCAGAGCAACTGAGGAATGTCTAAATTTTTTCACTAATTTTTTTTTACAACAAATATTTTCACTAGAGTTCGTATTGTCGTTCTTATATTTCAGCACTCAAAATATAAGTTAAGCTCTCGCAATTTTTATCTAACGAACTCCTTTCTTTAAGTACAGGGCTATTCTGTGTACATGAATTGACACCAAATTTTGGTCTCACCATATTTATTCAAATTTCTATTTGTTAAATATGATTGACCGTTCGTCTAACGTAAGAAAAGTTTTCGAATTTTGAAAACTTTTTCAAAGAGTTTAAGGAAAGAAACAACTGTTGTTGCATTTCACTGTCACATTTAAAGGGAATGTTTCAAATACTCAACTTGCTGTTCCGCATCAGGTAATCTTATCCAGAAAAAACATCCTTTGATACTAAAACTGATAAGCAGAAAGGAATGATAATCCATTGAATTCCATGAATTAGCAGTGCTACATTTTGCGCATATTTTCTTTAAAAGCTTTTTTAGCGATTAATTTTCATCCTTCGAAAATTATATCTTTGCAATGCATTTCCGTCATAGCGTTGTAAATTGATAAATACTGACAGCAAAATGCATATTATATGTTTCGAAGAAAAATATTCATGTAACACTTTACAGAATAGAACATTTAACATCCTAATAAAAGACATGCATTAATTTCCCCAATGGAAACCCTTCTGAATTTTCCATATGCTGGTCATTGAAATTATAAGTGTGTGTGTGTGTGCGCGTGCGTGTGTGTGTCTTCATTTCATACTTGCTTCGATCTTTTGTGCTCGCAAGAAGTGCAACTGCTTTATAATTTCTGCGAGGTTCATTGCAGTACTGTCCCTTTCCGTCTTTCTAAACCGTTATAAATATATACAAATCTGCCTACGATTTTATCTATACTAATCAATGTGCAGCTTGGGGATTCACATAAATGTCGACTAAAAACCTGCTGTCTAATTCCCACTGCATTTGATAGAATATTTTTATGCCAAAATCAAGGAGTGTGGAATGTGTTATTCCATATTCGACTGACAGCTCTTAGCGATACTTCATGTAATCAAAAGTACGTAATCGAAGTCACAGATTATTATGTATGTCCTGATATTTCCTTGTAATCGCGGGTTTTTCGCTTAGTGAAATGTTTAATCTTCCACTATCATTTGGGGAATTTGTCTGACGGCCGGAATAGTCTTCGACTAACAGGATTATTCTGCCAGATTTCAGCTTTGCCAGTCCTTCGTACACTACCCTCACAATATTTTCACCATATATGGTATTCTACTCTTTCATACCCCATCTAATCAAATTATATGTTCAATATTTAATCCTCATCTGCAGCATGAAAAATATGCACAAACCAATTGCCAACGTAGAAGGTATGATAACCTCGAGAGAGCATTCGGACATGCTGCATTATTCTTGCACAAAAATTATTCTACCATGTAATATGAAAATTAACGTGGAAATGTTTATGGTGATCACTGTAGTAAATTGCAATTTTCTCAGAAATTTTCTCTTTCATATAAAAAACAATAATTTTGAAACTAACGGGGTGTAAAAATAGCGGCACGAGAAAAATCGATATTTGACCTTGTTGCCATTATCAGAATAGGTCAGTGAAGATAATTATGCAGCCCCCGATGTCCCACAGGTCTAAGCGATGGCATATGACCACTCGTCTGATGTGTGTGCAGGTTCGAATCCCGGTGAGGTAAGGATGCTCTGTTTGACTTAATGCTCTGGCTGTCTCACTTGCCTAGAACCAGTGATTCTAAATTAGGACAAAAGCGACTGCTTATAGCCCACTGAGTACCTCATGGTAGTCGTTAAACCTTCAATCAGAAAAAAAAGATAAATATTATTATGTAATTTATATTCCATTTTCCACAGTGAGAAAGAATGACAGTGATACAGCTTTCTTGTTTTCAATACTCATTTCAAATTAAATATCATAATCTTTTCCTCTGCAGTATCTGCAGCGGTCTTCGCCGATGCCGTACAGAAGACTTCTGTACGAGATCTTCGGTCAAACCTTTTCAAGGATTACGACAAAATGATTCGCCCGGTTGTAGATCAAAGGACTCTGACCCCTGTGCACGTTGCTATGACACCGCTCGCTATTACTGAAATGGTAAGCAAGTATTTTGTAAATAAAATGCAGGACATTAAAATTATCATTACAAAAAATCGAACGAAACACCATACTGCTAGTAAAAATCGACAAGACGCTTCAAACATTCAGCTCCCTTCTTTTTCGATTTTTTGTGTTGATGTTTTTGTTAGTAAGAGCAAAACTACCACATATGACAACGGCTTAGACATTTAAATCAGTAAAATGTGAATAAAAATATTTATTATTACCCATACTGCATTTTCAAAGTATCATGAGTAATTTTAAAATGCGCAAAATAATCTCTGTCGTCAGGCAAAAGAACAAAAAACACGGAGTTGCCTCGTTAGGAAATGTAAACAGATGCGTGGTTAACTGGGCTTTAAATTTACTCTGTTCTGTAGCTTTTCCTTTAATGAAAAATATTTTTGCAAAGGAAACCATCATCCTTGTAAACAAGCTTTGTATGTATGGTTAGTATGTATTTGACAACACCGAAACAACAATGCCAATGTTTCCGGCCACTTATATGGAAGAATAGATGCATTGCATATTTCATTCTCTGCAAGCAAAAAAGGTTGTTTAATGATACAAACATATTTAAATTTTGGTAATTACGTTTTGAGATTACTTATTGACGACGTGGAAAATAAAAGTTTTGTTTAGAAATTAAAGGATGCTGTTCGTTGAGAAGGAGATAGTACTGTCTTTATACCTTTTTCGTCGAAAGTTGCTGATACCACTAGACCTTTGCTGTCCATAGTTCCTTTCACTGCAGCTCCATGTGATCTACAATAAAATTTAATATCAATTTAGAAAAAAAATCTTACTCGACTATTGAGAACTGCCCAACTAAAGCAAGAAATTATTATTACAACGCATTCCGACACAAGTGAAATTGCAGTAGAGAATATATTAATTCCAAATTATGCCAGACAATCCAGTAAATATAATTTCTTTAAAAATTATATTTACTGAATTATTTTGCAAATATGGCTCATCTTCTTTATTTTGACCATTCATGTATAATGGTAACCTCTATTACTGAACATTTCCCACAAAATCAACGGAAAGGTCATATTCAAAAAAAAAAAAAAAAAAAAAAAATGAAGGTTTCTTGTTGCTGGAAAAACTACATATGATCTAGAGCCCAGAATGAAGAACCTAGAAGAAAACTTGACCGGCTCCCCTCCTTCACAAATTTCAGTTCCAAACCCCTTACAACCAACCAAACTGAGGCACTTAACTTTGCTTATAAATTTTGTTTTCCAAACTCTAACACTAACCCCATGAAAGTTATTCCTCAAGTTGAGGAAATTATGAAGCACCTCCCCCAGAAACCCAGGAATTCACCCGGCTTAAAACTTGTGGCCTCTTACAAAACAGACAAAAATCTTCTGATTCCACCTTGAGATACCCAAGGTCTGAACTTCTTACTTTTGGAAAAGACCCGGATCTTGCCATTCTGAGTGCATACAAGACTAACCAAATTATTATCCTAGACCTTACCGAATCTGTTACAAAAATGTTGGCAATTATCCAGAATATACCCCACTCAATTTCGAATTCCGATCCGACAACCTATACCATTACTAGATAATCAAAATTACGCAACTCTGGCTTACTGCCGGATTGCATCTCCCACAATATGTTACCTCCCCCAGGATCCAGAGTTCGTGAAGCCTTTGGAAAAGTAAAAACTCATAAACCTGATCATTCTGTTCGACTCCTCATCTCAGGTTGTGCAAAATCCACTCGAGACCTGGAAAAATCTCTGGCAGCCTTCCTGAAATCATTTACCACTGAACATATTTTCTCAGTTAATAGTGCAATAGAAGCTATAAACAAATTAAAATCTTGTCAATTCCCGAAGACTCAGTTTATCCTTGCCTCGGTAGATGTGGAAAACTTCTTCCCCAATATTTCTTGTACATTTGTCTAAAACCTCATTGAAAACATCTTGCTTACGCAGAATCATTATAGCCAAGCTGAAATTGATGCAACCCTACAAACTTTGAAACTTGTTGGAGACCGATGTTTTTTCTGTTTTCAACAAACCATCTATAAACAAAATGAGGGGGCACCGATCGGTTCCCCTTTGTCACCTGTTTTTGCCGAGATCCTGCTTCAGGACTTAGAAAATAAATACTTAAAATCCTGTAATGCGGAACCGTCATTATACATACGATATGTTGATGATGTTTTTCTTATCTGGCCTCACTCTGTCTCCGAACAACATGATATGGCTTCAAACTTATCTTCAATCTTTCCCGGTACAAGATTTACTATAGAGGTAGAAAGATCTGGGTCACTACCCTATCTTGATTTTTGGTCTCGCATTCCTCAGATCAAAAATATTTTGACTTTTCTGTCTATCGGTAACCAACCTCTATCTCAGTAATGCTCCCCTTCAACTTATGTACTCCAACCGCTTACAAATACTCCGCACTTAGATTCCTTGTGAATAGAGCTTTTACTCACTGTTCGAATTCTGTATACCGAAATCAGTAATTGGGGAAAAATAATGAGATTGAAAATGCACATGGATACCCCACGGGCAGCGTACAACGACTTATACAGCAATATAAACGGAATACTTCCACACCCCTAACTAGAAGTGTACCCACAACTAAATATGTGGGAAGTATGCCCTACCAAAATCAGTTGTTACCTTATTAAAAAATCACCTGCAAAAAATACTCCTTACGGTTCGGTGTCAAAACTGAAAACCTTTTTTCTATAATTAGACATGACAGAGATATAATACTAATTGTTTCCCGCTTTGGTGTATATGGTGTCCCCCAGATAGACATTAATTGACAATCTGCGGATCTCTGCTATGTGGGTTCGACCTTTCGAAGCCCGCTGGGAATTTGGTGGGCTGACAACAAATATGCCATCCGTAAAGGAACTACTACCTCGACATTGTCTAAGACTGTCATTGAAAGGGACTTAAGACCTGACTAGAAAAATTGGAACTTGCTCTCAACAGCTTCTACAAAACGTTTTATGCTACTAACTGAGAACCTATACATTATACAATTAGGACCTAAGTGCTGCAATGAAGACGTTCCTGTCTACATCCCTAGTGCCTGGAGAAATTTCGTTTTACAATACTCATGGGAGAAACAACCAAAATAATTTTAATAACTTTAACCAGCTTGTGGTGAATGGCGGTGATTTATGTGTTTTTCTCATTTGCATAATATGTATTCCTTGTGCTCATGTCTGTTACTATTTAAGCCATGTGCCGCTCTAAGTTGATTTCACTCATCGGCCTGAAGATGCGACCATAATGGTCGCGAAACTGCTCGCCAAAGCTTTTAAACAACCATATTTTTAAATTGTAAATAAAGACATTCTTTAGACCAAACTTTTTTTTTATACGATAATTTGGAAGTGTGGTGTGTGCGCTGTGTAACAAGTTTAATTTGATAGTGCTTTGACAGCCCTTACAGCCTCTTTATAATTTCTTTGTTAACAGTTTGGTGATAAATATGAAATTGTCTACCATATGTAATGGACATTCATTCCGTTGTGGTTCAAAATAATTTAAATGCCGAAACATGCCAACTCGAAATTGGATTTCGTAAAAAAGAAACAGGTGAAACCATTAGAGAATTTTGCTATTATTCTATTTTCCGGTGACACTGCCTTCAAAATTTCAAAAATTCTTAAAACCTTTAATTTTGAAGTCATTCTTAAACCCATAAACACAATGGACTTTTCAGCATCGAAGGACTATGTTGAAGACAAAAATTCGTTGGGAATATATCAAATTCCATGTGAATGTGGCGCTTCATATATAGGACAGACCCGTAGAGCCTTGCGTTCTCGATCGAAGGATTACAAGACATACATTCGAAACTGTTACCTAAAGAAGTCATCGATGGCTAAACACTGTTACGAAAAGGACCATAAATTTATCTTTGAAGAAGCAAAACTAATTGACAAGCCAAATTCAACCAACAAACGTGATATTTTTTAAACTTTCCATATATGTCAGAAGTATTCGCAACTTGTTAATGACATGGCATCCACACCTTTTCTATGAAGAGCGTAGAAGAATCTAACTAAAACAAGTGACTGTAAACACCATTTATGATATCATATACAATTTGAGTATTTACGTGCCATTCGTCCTGATGAAGCTAGGTCAATAGACAGTACTAATCAAAACCATGGTCGACTTGAAAAAAATATTTGTGACAAAACACGTTGTGTGATCCTAATATACTATATAATCGTCACTAGACTGCAGTTGCTGAATTCAAGAATAAAAAGAAAAAAAGAAACAGGTGTTAGACATCGCCATAGAGAGAGAAAATTTTCGGACATCGTTGCTGGTAAACACAGTTCAATGTCCACACTGAAATAAATAATACTGAAGGTATATAAATGGCATGGTTGAAATGTGGAAACGATTTTTTTAAAAACGTTGGAAAAAGTATGCACCAAAACGGTTTTGTTATTAGCAAATCGCTGTTTAAGTGTCGATGTGAGATGCACTAGAAGAATTATTTTTGGTTTCACCCAAAAAAAGGAAAAAGGAAAATTACTCATAGTGTTTCAGAATAATCAGATTTATCCGTAGAAATGTTTTTTTTTTAAATTAAAGGACACATCATATATCTTTCCATTTATTAGGATCAAACAGAGAAATTAAGATTATTTACTCCCATTTCGACGTATGTTGGTTAATGTTAAATACATTATCTATTTATAAAAGCTTTTGTAAATATCGCTCAAACTCATGGACGGCGTTGGCATCGTCTTCAAGTGATATGTCTCTCAGTTTGACAAAACCTACACGGTTTTGAGAAACACTTCAACAGTTTTAAAGTCACCGTGTTAAACCTTCAGTGACTAAATAGAAATTACCGGTGGGTAAGAAAAATATAACGTTAAGAGCATAAAGATGAAATTAATGTACAAGGCGAGAAATGGAAGATTACATTTAAAGGAATGCCATGATATTCTTTTTTTCATTCAGGAAGATAGAAGCTTGCAACCGAGTATTTAGATAGTAGTTGCTTCCATAGCAGGTTTATGTGTTTACACTTCCTACGTGGGCTGATCATACTGTACATATTGTTTTGAACGGGACAATACCGTTTTGTTTTCGTATTTCCCGGCCGTTCCGTCGTTTTAATAAAAATGTCAATTTTGTCCCAAATTTTTTTCTGAAATGAGCGAAAAACGCCTAGACTTCCAGGACTTTTGTAATATTGTAGAGTTTATTCTTTAACTTCTAGGAAGCACAGTTCCTGTTGAGATATTATTTTATGTTATGAATTGTATGTGGTCAAAGAGAAATCTAGGTTAAGTGTTGAGACAATGAGAGCTATGTTAGTTGCAAGACAAAATTGTTTCATGTAGTGTGAGACGTTCCTTTATGATAATTTGTTGAAAGACCGAAGTTTGCTTCGTAAGATTCCTTCATCGGAGAAATATTCATGGTACGATCGTGGGGAAGTATAGTTATAATGAATTTATATTTCTCCGTCATTTCTGTCCACGCCAGGATTCAAACCCGGATCCCCTCATTCCGGAATAAGTCACTCTACCAATTGAGCTACGCGGACGTTTCTTCTGACTACTATCTGCCTTTATGTCGTGCGCGTCCTGCTGGCAGGTACGTCACATCTCCCCCGAAAGAGGGTCGGGGGCATGGCCCACGGGTCAGCCGTGACCATGAATCGTTGCAGGCAGCCATCCACTGTAGAACGTGCACTTGAGAACTCCCAGTCAATCTGGTGTGTGGAATGCAACATCACACATTTTTGTTTTATTTTTCGAAGCGCTGGAGAAGGAATTCTCTGATTTTTCCTATCTCGCGGTGTGGAAAGAACATCACACCAATGCGAGATTTTGAACGGTCGGGTCATCCGGATAGTTCGGGCGCCATTATAACGAAGTAAATATTTCTTCGTCATTTCTGTCCACGCCAGGATTCGAACCCCGATCGCCTCATTCCGGAATAAGTCACTCTACCAATTGAGCTACGCGGACGTTTGTTCTGACTACTATCTGCCTTTATGTCGTGTGCGTCCTGCTGGGAGGTACGTCACATAGTCCCCCGCTAAGTGTTCCTAAACTTTTGTATGGGTTCTGTCACTGTTAACTGAAGAATAAGCGCAAGCTCAATATGTTTAAGTAATAAAACTTTTTTTATTGTCTTGCTTTTTTTGTCCCGTTTTTGTCATCCTTGATGTCCCGTTGTCTCAAAGAAATATGGTCACCCAATTCCTAAGCCCAAGATTTGACATCAGTTATGCTACCATGATGAACTTTAATATGGTGGGGCGCTGGCACAGAACAAATCTGTATTACCATGATAGTCGCTTTTCTTACTAAAATAAATAAAATCCAAGGTCACTTTATTAGAAAATATCGATAAAATATCTGTACTAATTTGCCGAACGTTTTCCTATTCAAAAGATTAAAAACAAAAGAAGTCAAACGGGTATTTAATTGAAATTTCTAATATTTTACCATAAGTGAACTGTTTATACCAGGTTGAGTCAAATGTTGTCACCTTTCGCGCTACATATAATATTAATCCTTCATGCTGCTCAAAAGGTGCGCCAGCGTTGACTTAGTACTGTGAAAACGTAGAACACATCTGGTTAACGACAATATTTGGCACGAAACCTATTGTGCCGTCAGCGGAATCGAACATGAAGGTCAATAAACATGCTGTTTGTATGCACCTACTCTATTATTGAAACAAATGGTTAAACGCGGCAGCTGCATCCAGAAAAATCTGAGCAGTTAAACACAAGAAGACACTGAAGAGTAGAACCTCACTAAAATGTATCAAGCATTTCAATGTTGGGTACAAGAAATTCGAAAACAAGCCTAGCTCAAAACGTCCAACAAACACTAACACCCTGATCGAAGCTGGGACAACAAACACCGGTACCACTGGAAGTTAATTTGCATCTGTTGTGGGTTGGTCCTAATCCACTATCGTACGTCATTTCCATCAGCTTGGTCTCTCCTTCAAATGCCATCGAATGATTCTGCATGAATTGTCAACGCAAAAAAGGGCTGAACGTGTTGATCTTTAAGTTGATATTGCTGCGTTATACACCCGACCACTAGGAACCAATGGCTGAGACAACGCCAGGAAGCACGCCAAGCAGTGCCAAAATAGTAGTTCGGGAGGAATGGCGTACAGTGCATTTAGTGCAAACTATGGTGGTCTTGTGCTCTCGTGATTCGTGCCAGGATGGTCTGGCTGCTGGAGGGAACCTCTATGCAAATAACTGCAGCAAATCTGTAACGCTTTGCACCAACGCTACTAAGCCCTAATTAACTGTAAACTATCGTTGCTGCAAGTGGATAATGCCTCAAGTCACTCTTCTTAGCTTGTTTGCCAGAAACTCCTGGAATTGGAAGGCTTTGAGGTCTTAACCAATCCTCCACACAGCTCGAGCCCTGCTACATTTAAATACGATCGGTGTCGCTCCATGGCCCATTTCCTACGAGGACCTCATTGGGTACCATTGATGGATGTGGAATCTGGCAGCAGAGATCACTCCACAAACCTGCCGAATGGTGCCACCCTGGTATCGTGGCTATACGGGGAACTTTTACAAAGGCGTATAGAAAACAACAGCTTGTAATTTGCAATTTAGTGAAAATAGGAGTGAATACCAGTCCAACTTCAGAACTGCATATTCAGACACCCCATTCCTTTAATGCCCCGATTACTACACGTTCGTTCAGAGATCTGCATATCAAATATTCGATGTGGTATATTTATTTGCTGCTAATGGTAAAACGTTTATGCAATATCATCTATTGCATTGCATTTTTATGCAGTTGCAATTTGAAGAAAATTAAAAGATGGAAGTGCAGCGCAATAAAACATTTGTGCTGTTAATAGAAAGGCATAATGGTTTTTCTTTATTGTTCATACACAATCGGAACAGAAAACATTATGTAAAAATCCCTAACAGAAATATGAATGTAAAAATGTATTGAAGAGGAAACTACTGTAACATTTTCTAGATATCTTTGTTTTTCCATTCGTTTGCATGTAAACCTAACATATTTACGTGCAAAACTAGCTGTATTATTTACATGAAAAATTCTTATATATACATACCAGTTTTTACTGATAAAGTTTAGAAAACCTTTCATAGATTTTCTAAAATCTCTCTATCGTACATTTTCTTAGGATGAAGAGAAGCAAATTCTAGAACTGGATTCTTGGATTGTAATGGTAAGATATTGTTTTTCTGCAATTTATACATTAAAATGAAGCACAGGCATCACTGTAATTAATTTGATATGTAGTTCCGGTTGTAAGGTTCAACCAGAGAAGCACTCCATCGCTTTCAACAGTTTAATGAGAACTTTTATTGTAAACACGCATCTCTCTATCTGTGTATATACTTACATGTAAGATCCAAACTATTATGAACACGCAGTCTTTATGCAAATCGAAGCAACTTCAGGTAAACGACAGCGCGTGTGAAGGTAATAAAAAGATATAAATAACATATCATGTTGAGCTCTGTTAATCACTGTTATACTTGTTCTTGTGATGAGAAGGGCAGCAGACAGGGAGTCTAACAAAGGCAAAATTTTAATAGCAAGACGACTGGGTCAGAGCATTTTAGAGACGGCAAGGCTTCTGGGATACTCTGAGTCAGCCGTGATTAATAACTTGGAAAAGTGGTACGAGGAGGAAAAAACCACGAAGCACACGAAAAAAATGTATGCCAACCACGACTCATATTTTCTACAGGTCAGCGAACGCTATTTCGCCTGGCGCGATCTAACAGAAGGAACAATGGGGCCAACTGACGGATAATTTGGATGCTGGTAACGGGAGTAATGTGTCACAACACACTGTACATTAACCATGTTGATAATGAGGTTGAAGTGCCGCAGTACGCTCGGAATGCACATGCTAACTTCCGTTTTCTGCCGAAAACGCCTACAATGAGCACTTGAGACACAAAACTGGAACTTTAATAATAGGAAAAAGTTCGTCTGGTCTAATTAATTTCGTTTACTGCTGCACCGTGTGGATGGCCGAGTACGTGTGCGTGATTTACTGGGGGACATTTTTGCAGCATGATGCACCGTGGGAGAAAAACAAACAGGTCAAGGAATGGTAATGATTTGGGAAATATTTTGATGGAAAAACCATGGATACAGACATTCATTTCTAGGAAAACTGGCCACATACCTGGATATAATTGCAGACCAGGTACATACTTTCATGGCTTAGGTAATCCCCTACATTAGTAACTCCTTCCACAAAATGATGTGCCATTCCCCACCCCTGATCTTTCGAGAACGATTCACGGAAAATGACAAAGACTTCCATTCATTTCCTTGGCCTCCAAATTACTCAGACATCAAGCTGATTGATTGCCTATCGCTCTTGTTGGAAAAGCAAGTCCGACCTACGTCGGCTTAACCACGTGACTTATGACAGTTAAAGGACCTGCTGGTTACGTGTTGATACCAGATACCACTAGACACTTTTAGAGATCTTGTGGTGTCCATGCATTGCTGGAAAGTAGCTCTTTTGGCGGCACGCCTAGGACAAACGTCATATTAGACAGATCGTTGTATTGCTGTGGCTCTCGCTGTATAATCCATTATTTTCCAGACATTTATTTATCATCAAGACCGCTGTTGACATCCGCATGCAAACACAGAGAAGGATATGATTTTCTATTAAATTTAAATAGCTGGTTCCAATATATGTCTGAGAAAAATGAGTGTTCAGTGTGAATGTGCAAGCCACGAGCAACATAGCGTATCATAGGAATGCTCTGGGAACGGTGGATATATCATGGGCTGTTACGCAGTTAATTTAAAATTTTGGAGTAGATCTCTGTCCGGATACAGTGTCGCCATTAAATAACAAACCTGGTTATTAAATATGCTGGGATGCGAAATGATGGATGTAGCCGTACCATATCAAGAAATAGATTTCACATGCATCAGCTTCCACCAGCATCAACTTCCACAGATGGAAAGTGCAGTCGCGATTCGTTACTTTGGGAAACCTCCTTCATAGGTCATTCGGTAGAAGTACTGTTTAATGAGATTCATCTGATAACCTCGCTTGTATCTGATCCCACCTACAGTGGTCTCGAGAACACCGATAATTTTCCCCTTATTAATGTATAATAGCTGTTGCAGCCACCTCTGAAGGAAGGAAATCTCTTTGGCTGTCAGGCGACGTTTACGGATGTCATGAGGGTATGAAAATTCAGCAATTTCAATTCCGTGAAATTTTCTGTCATACGCATGAATCTGCTTTAAATCGTTTGCAATATAAACTTTGGTTTATCATGCATAGAAAGAATATGTACTTTGGAACATTCAGCATCCGATTTTTGCCATGGATGTTATTTTTTTGGCTATGTTTTGCCTTAACTACTGAAACATACACTCGTGTACACGTACATATTGACGTACAGTTGAACTCCGCAAATATTCGTGTAATTAATACCGTAGAAAGATTGCCTACTACCATTTCTCTCGTGAAGTCGCTCATATTGTTTGTCTTTCCTATCGAATACTTGAAATTTCATTAAACAAGAAGCATTCAGATGTCCTAAACCATGTGTCGTCATTTCTAACGCATATCATAGCCTGCATGTGGCGTTTATAGTATGAAATCGTAACTCTGAGTTCAGTATATGTGTGTGTACGAATATTCTTCCTCTGGTACTTTTCCTGTTCCGCGGTATCCAACCCAGTATTTTAGTTGTACAACGGTGGTACGTTCTTTCAGCATAATGTCCAGCCATTACCACTAAAATCTCTTTCGTGGTAATACGCTGGACATATTGCTAGAGGAATAGACCACTTTGATAATGGTATCATGAATTCCTGTCATTTTCCTGAAAAATGAATTTCTTTTCTGCTTTTCTTGGATACATCAGACATGCATATCTCCACACGTCTTTGAAATGTACATAGGTTTTGTATGCCTTTGTCAATTATGGTATATGCCTGTGACCCATAAGAAAGAACTGGAAAGATGCCCTGATTAAAGACTTAAAATTTAATGGTAAATTGCTCATGGAAACGTTATTGTTTTTTCCAATGCATTCGATCCAAATTGTAGACGTCTATTGAATTTTTTCTGTCAACTGTTTTCAAACACCCAGCCTGTGTTCATTTCTACTCAAACCCAAGATGGGAAATAGAAAAAGATTCACTCTGAGAATGGATTAAACTTACGCACATCGAGTGTGTGTGCAGCGGGGATAATGACCCATCATGAATCACCCGCATAGTTAGGCAATGCACGAAGTCATTGTTTCCCGATAAGATAAAGGTAAACTACGGAGGGATGGAATATTTTGTTACACCTGTAGTACAAGTAACACAGTTCTGTAAATCTGATTGTACACTGTGAAAAATTGCATGGTCAAATTACGGTAGATTCACCGGCAGCTGAGTGGCCAGTCAATAAACCGTAATTTTACAGTAACATACAGTAATGTTCATTAACGGTCTAATGACCGGGAAATAAAAAACGGTCAAACTACCAAAAAATGTTGCTTAACACAATAGATCAACCAAAAATCTATTACGGTAGATAAACCGTATTTTTTAAGAAAAAACATGGCAAAGCCTGTTAAATAAATACGGTGCAAAGACTATTTTTTTACGAAAATGTTAAACCACAGTTTTTTAGATTTGGTTTAATGACTGTTTTTAATCATTGTTTAATAATTAATTTTTTTGTCTAATTAGGGCTTCACACGCCCAATTTGCCTGCTAACCTGCATATTATGCACATAGAAACAGTTCGCTCTTTCGACTACTCACTCAAAGCTGTTCAGTTACAATTTTTCCCTCTTATTTTTGCAAAATTGCATGTGTTAATGTTTTCCCTTATCTATAATGTGCATTTGTTTTTGAGTTTTTTGTGTTCATAATTTGTACAAATTCTATAAAATACAGTGTAATTATATACACCAATCAGCCAAAACATTAAAATCACCTACCTAATATAATGTATATCCTCCTCCCACCTGATGAGACAGACTCAACGAGATGTTGATAGGTCTCTCTTGGTATCATAACTGAAACAGAAGATCCCAGTTCCCGTAAATTGTGGTTCAGGTGATGCTGCTCGTACTCCTTCCTCCAACTGAAACCATAACTGTTCAATAGGATTGGGGGCCATGGCAAGTATAGCGAATTCTTCGTTGATTCATGTCTGGCAAATTTGGGGGCCGTGGCATTAAAAGGAATTCCTCGTTATGTTCTTGGAAACATTCGAGGACTTTCTATACAATGTGGCACGGAGCAGTCTTGTAGAAAGGCACCATCTCCGCCAGGGAATACAGTTGCGATAAGGTAATTTTAATGTTGTGGCTGATCGATGTACATTTATATAAAGATTTCGAATGCGGTCATCACTAGGAGGCAACTCAGTCTAACAAAATGGTCAAAATACAAATACCGCTGAACTTGCTTATAAATGAGTAAGAAGTATATTATCCCACACTGTCAATTCATTTTCACCTGATAAACAATTATGCATTATTTACTATGTAGCAGTGGCGTAACCACATTTTAAAACCTGGGGAGTACGATCACACGTACACACATTATATATATATATATATATATACACGAGGATCCCCAACTCTGAAAATCTGGGGGGAGGTCCTGACCCCCCAGTGGTTACGCCTATGCTATGTAGTTTTACTGACATTGGCAGTCCTGCAACACATAAGTTACCCAAAAAAAGAAAAAAAAAGACCCATAATTACAAATTCTACGCATCTTTTGATCTTTTGGGACCCCGCATTTAATTTGTATTTTTTTAACATGCCATTTGGCAAAAGTCAAATTCATGAGGATTAGGGAAAGAACGAAAACAGCCAGAAAGGCACCATCCCTCAAGATCAGTGTTAAAATTAGAACTAGATCTTCTACTGGCCCAGCGGACCACTAGAATTTGCAAACCACCTACTGGTCCGTAAAAATATAAAAATTAAGACATTTACAATATATGTAGAAAATAACGTATCATTTCAATGGAATTATCCAATATTTGTTTTTAAACCTATCATTAATTTTCAGCCTAAAATGGAAAACCATACAGCAAGGTAAAAGAAAAAATAATTTTTGAACTTGTGAGGAAAAAAAAACAAACTTACTGGCCTTCTGGGCCAGTAAAGTCAATAAGTTCAGTGGTCCAATGGACGTTTTACTGGCCAGTGCCAGCAGACAACTGGGTAATTCGAACACTGCTCAAGATTATGTAAGTATATAATACACTGCTGGACAATTGCTAAGGACGGATCATAAACGGCTATATAGCGCATCAAAAAGTAACTGTGGTTGGATGCCAAGTGAAATAAAATAATGTCAGAATGCCAGGACATTACAAGAAAGAAAATTTATTGTGCTCTGAAATCTAGAAGCCTTTGGAACGTGTTCAAGGGACAAGCAGGCCATTTTGTGCAGAATACGTAAACGTGAAAAAAATGCAATTACCGTCCGCAGGCTTTCTGGCGTAAGATGTCAATACGGGATATGGCCACCATGGAGGGCGATGCAAGATTCCACACGTCGTGTCATGCTTTGCACAACATTATCAAGCAGTTGTTGGGGTAATTTATCCCATTCCTCTGTCAGTGCACGGATGAGGGCGTCCTTGTCTATTGGAGGGCATTGGCGACCAGCAAGACTCCTCCGCAAAACATCCTACACATTTTCAATGGGATTCAGATCTGGAGAACGTGCTGGCCATACGAGGCGTTGAATATCCTCGCTCTCAAGACACTCCTGGACAGCGACTGTTCGATGACATGTTGCGTTGTCGTCCATGAAAATGAATCTATCACCGACAGCACCACGGAATATGCGAACATGAGGTAGCAGAACATCATTAATGTATCGTTGGCCAGTCATAGTCCCAGTTGGAAGCACATAGAGGGACGTACGGCCATTGATCATGATGTCAGCCCATACTATGACACTACATGTCGGATATCGGTCCCTTTCCTGAATGTTTGCTGGACAATATGCAGTACCACTATCACGCCAGATCAGTTGTCGTCGACAATCAGACGATAGACTGTATCTACTCTCATCTGAGAAGAGGACAGCAGACCAGTCGTTATCAGTCCAATTGCGATGTTGATGGCACCATTGCAAACGGGCGGTACGGTGACGTCGGGACAATGGGATGCACACAACAGGACGGCGGGCGTATAGTCCTCCTTCATGCAAACGTCTGGCGACAGTTTTTCGGGAGATCCGCTTGCCAGTAGCAGTTATAAACTGATTTGCTACCTCACTAGCTGTGCTGCGCCGGTGTCTTTTTGTTGATAGCACTATGTACCGATCTTCTGCAAGTGTCGTACTGCGAACACGACCTCCCCGTGACGTTTGCTACACTCTCCATTTCTTTGAAATGATTTCCAAAGCCTTGAAACAACACTGTGGCTGACGTCGAACTCCCTGGCAACATCTGGTATTTTTCGCCCTTCTTCAATCTTGCCAATAATACGGCCACGCGTAAAATCATCTAGGTGATGTCGGGAAGACATACTGAAAATTGCAAGTTCGTCAATTGATTCTTTCCCTTTCAAGTTTGCGTTTGAACAACAACGGTCAATACGCGTCAAATCATTTATATCTCTTATCAGCGCTATGACGTCACGAACAAGTTCGGCAATCGAAAATTTGCATACGCACAACACGTCTTACTGTATCCCGCACTTATGCTAATTTCCCCATTTTCCTGCCTTCCATTTTATGGTTGCTATCGTTGCTATTGTCATCCGTCCTTAGCAATTGTCCGGCAGTGTATAAGGTTAAATGTAAATATACAAATGGCCTGATTAATTTATTAAATATTTCAGCTCATTTAATATTGGAATAGCTGAAATTTAAAACATGAAAAACAAACAAATTTACATTTAATGAGAATACTGAACGAATATACTTTACTAAAAATTGTACGTCTAGTTCAATGACAGTTTGTTAAAAGTCAGAACTGTTCAAGAGTAGTCACCACACAGTTCCTGTGTTTTGAAAAATAAAAGTTGCTCTGGTGTTCTGAGCTGACTTAAAGTGAGTCATTGGGTAGTTGTTCCATTATGATAAAATTTAGTAATGTAGTTGAAAATGATGAAATTTAATTGCCAGCACTTGATTTTTTTAATTGTTTTCAAAGAGCATAAATTAAAAAGTCAAACAATGTATATTACATTTATCTTTCATTTGTTTATGTAAGTATAAATATTCATTCTCGCTTGATTCTTTTGATTTTTGCAAAGGACCCAGAATATCTCACAAAGTAGCCACTTTTAAAAAATCTGTGGGTCTCCAGGACCCAGCTTGATAACAATGTAATGGCAGCTCTAAAGATCACTGGGGTGAATGACAACTTGAAGGAAATGAAATTGTTAAATCCTATAGTACTAGATATCAGCTTACCCTTTTAGGTTAGCTTCTGTTGAACATTTTCTTGCACGTGAGGATTCTGGGTTTCCTGTGTAGAGGTTCCAGCTGGGTGTGTCCCCCCCCCCCATTTCACCATTGTTGTTCTTCACACGTGTGAAACAAGCAAATTAAGCGACACAAAGCATTCTTGTGATAGGCCAAAGTTCACCATAACTTGAAAAATATTTTACACTGAACTTGAATTCTTTTACTAACACTTAAATCCAAACTTAGGCAACTCAGGAAACCTATTAAACATACATGCACTTCACAAACCTATGACATACCACCAAATACACACACATCCAAACCAGGTACTAAAAGACAAACAATTGTAACTAAACTGTAAAAACCTATTTACATTATGTACATCAAACCTGCTATTATTGTTATTTATGCCATTCTATCTCATTCGTACATCTCGCCTCAACTCAATGCTCACGACACGTGCTGGCTAATCCCTTTACCACACCTCTGCGTTTCCCAAACAAATTGCCTCAAGCGCTTTCTGCCATCTCCATGGCCATCCTTTGGAAGCATTAGTAATGTTGGTCCATCTGTTGCCACAGAGTGAGTGAGCATTAAGTCCTTTGCAAAATATAAAAACCATTCACGTCACTGAAAATCAAGAACAAATTATAATGATTTAGCATCCTTGGAATTTTCCAAAGGACAACTAAAACTGTTAATTTCTGCATGACAACAGAATGTGAACCACATTTTAAATATTTTTTGTCCTTACAAAATACACAACTTCTGGTGTGACAGTCGCAGTTTATTTTGGGTAAGTTGCAAAACCAAAGTGCAGGTTGTTCGCAAGTATAACAAACGGATGTCAGAACTACAGAGATAATGGTGTATAGCAGTTGGTTTGAAGACAATGGTGAATCATTAGTATTTTTTAAAATAAATCATACATATGCTGAGAACTAGAAAACATTTACCAACACATATTTTTCCATGTGCTCGGACAAAAAAAATAATAATAACATATCTGCTTCTTAAGATTTAGGACTGCCATTACCAAAATAACTGATACATAAATATGTATATGTATCAACTTAAATATGAAGGAAAAAGTACTGAATCAACTGGATTTCATTCTTTATTTTTTCAAAAAAAAAAAACCCAATTGACTGGGTGAAGTACATTTTTTCAACTATTATATGGATCGACTTATTTCATAGCCAATGTTATTTATAAATATACACATAGTGACAATGTTTTTTTCTTCTTTAATTATGTGTCACTTATAGCCTTACATCCTTCAAGCGACTGTCGTGCTCTTTCACTGTTACATAGCTTCGTAATTTTTGGATTCACTTCAGCATAGTTTCTTAACCTTTCTTCCTTAGATTGACATCAAGGATTTATTCCCACAAAGTACCTGTGATTAAAGTGAGACATTACCACAATGAAATATATCATAAAAATTCTGGCTTCTAAAAAAATGAAATATATATATATATGGGATGTAAGGTCAGGTGATGCGTAACATCACAGCCTCTCCTTGACAAATGTCAACCCCGCCTTCTCGTGGTACATCCTGTTCCCACTAAAGGGGCTCTGACGACCGTAAATAGCGGTATAACTATACCATCGGGATTAGAGGAAATGCTATCGCACACTCACCAACCCGCTTGGCCAGCGTGGTGAGTTATGGCCAAACCCCTCCAAAATGACTCCACAACTTAAATCTTGGCCCTCAGTCTCCGGCAGCTGGAATGTACCTGGCCAAGGCAGCGGCCAGTGCGACATGAAGGCAGAGGGTGCTAAGAATCCATGGAGGACCGGACCAGGCTGCCATCTGATGCTGACCTTGGCTACTTATAACGGACGCTCCCTATCTTCTGATTCAAGGCTTCTTGAATTGGAAGAATAACTACAAAGGATCAAGTGGGACATCGTCGGGCTAAGTGAGGTAAGGAGAAAAGAAGAAGATCTCATTAAACTGAAAAGTGGACATCTCTTCTACTATCGTGGGACAGATACTGGCAGAACTAGTGGTTTTGGATTTATAATAAACAAGAAACTGAAGGATAAAGTTCTAGAAGTTGAAAGTTCCTCTGACAGAGCTGCACGACTCGTTATCCAACTCTCGAGAAGATACCAGGCTCAGATTATTTAAACTTATGCACCCACCACAAGTCATGCTGAAGAAGAAATTGAAGAATTTCATGAGGAAATTCGTGATCTAAATAATAAAGGTAAGCAGCACTTGAAGATAATTATGGGAGATTTCAATGCAAAAATAGGGCAACGGCAACAGAATGAAACTTCAGTAGGTAAATTCGGTCACGGCAACAGAAACCAGCGTGGAAATACTCTCGTAGAGTTTGCAGAGGCAGAAGGGTTTTTCATCATGAACTCCTTTTTCAAGAAAAAGCCACACCGGAAATGGACATGGAGACATCCTAATGGGACGACAAGTAAAATTGATTTTATTATGTGTAACAAAAAATTCGTCATAGAAGACTGCAGTGTGCTAAACAAGTTCAACACAGGCAGTGACCATAGATTGCTGAGATGTAAGATGCACCTCAACACTAAACTCGAACGTAGCAAGCTCATAAGACAAATAAAATGTATTGACATAACCAACCTTAAAAAACACCATAATACCTTCAAATTGGAACTGAAGAACATATTATCTGCTTTAGAAGGCCTAACATCGGAACAAGTGGATATTTCTGAAGTTAACAGAAAAGTAACCAAAGCTCTTATGGAAACAGCAACAAAATTAGCTGGGTCTAAGAACAAATTGCATGTGAACAAATTATCAGGAAAAACCAAAATGTTGATGCAAAAAGAAGAGAGATGAGGACAACTAAAGAAGATGTGACTTCCAAAGTGGAATATATAGAGCTATGCAAGACAGTACGAAAACGTATCACTGAAGACGTAAGGAAATTCAACTGTGAACTAGTAAGGAAAACAATTGAAAACAACCAAAGCCTAAAGAGAAAGCAAAGGGACATCTCAGTAAGGGAAAAAAACAGATTATGGCACTGAGAAAAGAAGATGGTTCTGTAACAAGAAATAGAGGCGAAATTTTGACAAGAGTGAAAGATTTCTACTCCAAATTATATGAAAGGGATGATACATGTACTCCAGGCATCATGAAAGCTACCAGAGTTCTTCCAGCAGAAGTTGCACATGCAATCAAGAACATGAAGCGGGGAAAAGCTCCAGGAGAAGATGGAATTACTGTAGACATCATACAAGAAGCAAGTGGAGAAATCGAAACAGTACTCGCCCAAATTTTCACTCGATGCCTTAATGAAGGGAAAATTCCTGAGGATTGGAACAACGCTACAATGATCTTGCTACATAAAAAAGGTGACATTGAGGATCTCAGGAACTACAGACCTATCAGCCTCCTATCAGTGGTTTATAAAATCCTCACTAAAGTTCTTTCACACCGCTTGAAGTTAACACTGGACATGGCTCAACCGAGAGAACAAGCTGGATTCAGGAGTGGCTGCAGCACAACAGATCATATCCACGTACTGAGAGAACTAATTGAAAGAGCGAGGGAATATGAACTTCCATTGTGCATGGCTTTTATCGATTATGAAAAAGCCTTTGATTCGGTGAAACCATCAGCAGTTGCAATGGTTCTGAAATCCTGCGGTATTGAAGATGCATACATTAATATTATTAATAACATCTATGAAAATGCAAGTGCAAAGATTCTGCTATTTGAAAATACAACACACATAAAAATTGGAAAAGGAGTGAGACAAGGTGACACCATATCTCCGAAGCTCTTTAATGCCACATTGGAAAATGTCTTTCAGTCACTGAACTGGGAAAACAAAGGCATAAAGATTAATGGAGATTATCTAACCCACCTTCGTTTTGCTGACGACATAGTCATTTTTGCAACTACCCCATCAGAGCTACAGAGTATGATGCAGGAACTTGCTGACAAGAGTAAAGAAGTGGGATTAAAAATGAACTTTCAGAAGACTAAAGTGATGTTCAATGCTTTTACAAGAAATGAAGATTTATCGATTGATGGAGAAAAGCTGGAGATAACAGACTCGTACGTTTATCTTGGACAGCAGATATCAAGTGAGGGTCTCATTGGTGAAGAAATTAATCGGCGTACAAAACTTGCCTGGAGAGCTTTTGGAAGAAACAGCATAAATTTCAAGAGCAATATGCCATTATGTCTTAAAAGAAAAGTGTTTGATCAATGCATCCTTCCAGTGCTTACGTATGGTGCAGAGACTTGGACCTTAGCTAAAAGAGACATACAAAGGCTGCAGACAACTCAAAGTAGCATGGAGAGGTGCATGCTTGGTGTAACCAGGAGAGATAAGAAGAGGAACACGTGGATCCGAAAAATGACAAGAGTGGAAGACATCATGATCAGAGTTAAATCCCTGAAATGGCAATGGGCTGGACATACTGCCAGAAGAACAGACCATCGATGGACAGCCGAAATTTTAGATTGGATTCCAAGGGACAGGAAAAGACCCAGAAGAAGACCACATGGAAGATGGGTGGATGAAATTCGAAAGTATGCGGGAGTGACATGGAGGAGACTGGCACAAGACAGACCTTTGTGGAAGAAACTTGGGGAGACCTTCGTCCAGCAGTGGATTGATAATGGTTGACAATGATGATGATGATGATGATATATATATACACACACAATAATAATATGTATCTTCATGAACACTGTACGAAAGACTCAGGTGTGGTGAAGTTCATTAGGACTGAGAAACTGATATCACAGTGCTGCAAAATAATCTGCAGGGTAGTCACAGGGCAAGGCAACCATGATATAAGAAACTAGGTAACAACCCTTGGGAAACAGGCAAGATTTTCTTAGGCCACTGTCTTTCCACCCTAACATTCGAACTGTAAAAATAGTCAGCAGGTAAAAAATAGGAAACCTAACAAATTTTAGAACCAACGCTTTTATGGAAATTTATCCCTGTCTGTCATGGCATTCTTGTTTTGCAGCTTAGAAAGAAGCCCAATTAAAGATGACAAATAATTGAAATTCACCAGGAAATATTGAACTGTCATGGTAACAAGTATGAGTCACCACACTGCAAGTGGTGACCAGATGTGGCCTGTTCATTTTTGTAATGCAGTCACACATGACAAGAATATTTTTTTTTTCTGAATTGTGTACAGTTATCGACAGATTAGGAAGAAAAGACCATAACAAATATTGAGACTTGAGAGCATAGCAAAATTTGCACTAGGCTAATTTTTGCCAAAATAAACACTTCCAATAACTTATGAAGAGAACAAGTTTGTAGGCAAAAAAAATTATCTGATCACCAGTGGAGTAACGCAAAATACTGCACCCCCCCCCCCCCGCGCAAAATTTTCCTAACAGGCCCCCCACAACATGGTAATAATTAATGCAAAAATTGAGGGTACATATTTAACTTTGCTGTAGTAAAAATATTGATTTTTTCTTTGTTTGATTGGAGGTTTAACGACCACAATGAGCAACTCATTGGTTCTAGGTATGGGAGAGAGCCAGTGCCATAAGACAAACACAACATCCATGCCTCACCGGGATTCGAACAATGATCCCTTTTGGACGAATGATCAGAGGACCATCACTTAGACCACTGCGCCACCAGGACGGCATAAATATTGATTCCATGCTCACTTTAGTATTGCTTTAATTATGTGATCACTTATTCCGGTAAGTATCCTTGATAAACTTAGTATTCAGGGAAAAAAGTGCAAAATCTTTAAATGGCAAATGCTCATGATATCAAATCAAATAAAAACAAATACTGATCTTCGAGTTTTTGGTTTCGAACTTTCTTAAAAGCTGTTTAATTCTTTAATACAATAACTTTTGAGAAAGAGGAAAAACAAGTGTTTGCATTTTTCTAGTTTTAAATACTTCAGCGATAGTGTTTCTTTTTAGTGTCATATCTTTTACATTCAAGAAGCAAGCATACTTCACAAAATGAAAAGAACTTACATTACTAAAACCTGGATTCCCTTCTAACGTTCTTAGCGAATATTTCAATCAGTTTTTTTACGTCTAGTTTACTGGCTCGGTGATTCTAAATGCTTTTATCATTGCAAGTCGATCAAGCCTACTTTAAGTGTGAGATGACCGAAGGTAGTTTTTGATTAACTTCAACTTCGAGAACGACCTTTCTGCTGTACCCACAGTCACTGGGATTGTCAAAAAAATTTCAACGCTGTCACAAGGTCCAGAACACTGGGTAATATTGTACTGTTTTTGAAATATATGAGCTCCATAAGGTCTTTTACAGAGCCACCAGAAATATTTTTTAACTGGTTGCTCATAGCATTTCTAAATGAAAGTACTTGCGACAAAAAATCACTAGATAAATAATCTCTGTACTGCAACCTTCAAGACTCAGCTGACTGGAATAATTCACTTTCATTTGCATTTAACAAATGAAATGACTGCAAGAAAGGAAATTTATTTGCTACCGAACTTAGTCCTTCAAAATGGAATTTTATTTGAGAAATGGTGATGTCTATAGTTGCAAAAACGACATTAATTAATTTTGAATTTCTCTTCGAGGTTGTGTAACCAACTGTCCTGATTTATTTAATCAAAGAACTTTTTTGAGTGATGCGACCATGTTTCGCTAAATTTATCTTCAACACTCCATGTGTTGGCAAGAATAGATGAAATGCTTTTAATATCTTTGAATTCTCCTCTTAAATCAGAGTTTTTCACTCGCTGTTTGTAGCATGTCAGCTGCATTTAATAATTCAGCGTCCTTTGACTGCAGAAGTTTTGACACATTGCTAACTGTTTCCAATATTTTGTGTTCCATGAGAACAATCACAACAAAATCAAAAGGTCTCCAAACATTTTTAAAATCTCATAGCTGCGAAGAGAGGGCTTTAGCCCTCTCTTCGCAGCTATGAAATTTTAGTATGATTTAGGTCAAAACTTCTAAAATGTCATTATACCTGAAACTAATGGCACGTAGGGCATCGTATCCAGCACAACGTTTTCCCAGTTAGGTTACACTACGATTTTCCTAATAATTCCCATTTTTTTTCTAATTCTTTCTAACAATAGAATTGTGGCCACCCACATTGTTGGCTCCATCATAAGCTTGTCTTTTACAATTTTCAAGGAACAGTTCGTTTTTGTATATCATCTTTCATTTTACCTCTGTCAGTCCCACTGCACTTTGGTCTTTGACATTTCAAAACCTAAAAATCTTTCGTTAATTTCAATTTCCACTGGAGTTCCATTTTCGTTGCATATGACGGTGACTTATCTAAACATTTGGCCCATTTGTTAATCTTTTCTTACGTCTTGCGTTGTATCTAGAATGGTAGAGTAGAACTGTGCCTCTTTAATTTCTATTATAATTTCCTTCTTAATTTCGGTAGCCAAAAGCTTAAACATATCGTTTTGTGTCGTTGAACTGAAATATTTCATTTTCTTTTCTATCAACTGATTAAGAATCAGGTCATATTTGCTGAGAAGCTTAATTATAAATAAATAATTCTTCTTTAGTTGGTGGCTTTATATGATAGTTGTGAAACTTGCCGTAACACTGGTAAAGTCTGTTTGATAATAACAGATACAGTCGTGATTCCTATAATAATAAAAGCGATATGAACAGTTGCAGGGTAAATGCGCCATGGCGAGCATCGCAGCTACATGCAAGCAGCGGGTGCCTGAGCGAGCATCTATGTGCCAGGAGCGAGGTTGCAGCATAAACGTACACTACGTTGTCCTACTTTTCCGTTCTCACCGTCCAAGTGTGATGGTCCTTTGCCGGACATTTCATTTGCACCAATCCAATACAAACATTCCTCATCGCAATGCAGTGTGTGTGTGTGGGGGGGGGGGGGGGGTTGCCGTGGCTTGAAGTAGCATGAAAGCAATTTATAGCACATCAGGCCAGTTAAGAATTTGCCTTAAAATATGAAAAGCATGGGAAGTGCAAATACTTCTGTCACCTACCACTAAAACCAAAGCTAAATTATTTTAACCATTCTTTTCAAAATAAGTACATCAATAAGAACTTAAATATTCAGGGTAGCAGCAACAGCAAGAAAAAATACATGTTACTAATATCAGAAAGCAAAATATCAATTAACAATACAAAGTGGTGGCTTTAAGGATTGATTTGTTTGTCCGTGAAAACCATATTGAAACTGGAAATCCAATTACACGCTTTTAGGGCTCCTCAAGCTCTAGAGACCCAGGCGCGCGCCTAGTTGGAAACCCGTCCCTGTACATTAATATGAGAAAGTACTGTATTATAATAATAAAAAATTTGACTCTGAGATGTCAAAGGAAATGCAAGTTGTGATGAACTTTGCACAAAAAAGTCTAGTCATGACTACTTTCTATTTTTAAATAAGTCTGATAGATGTATCACCTATTTTTCTCTTTAAAAAAAATAAGATTTTCATTTCTATTAACTTTTGCCTTCTGTCTCATTTATTTAGCACTGATGGAGGGTGGGTACAGCATAATGCTTCACTGGTGATGTGACTTCACTGCTGATATTCAATTAGAATGGCAACATGGTAGAGGCCTGAATGGTACATTCAGGTTAAAATGTTCACTGATTCACCCTTTCATGATGCATGTTCTATGGGAATTATTTAAATTCATTTATTGTGACAAACGGACAACATGGGACAGTTGAGATATACCAAATATGGCATCAGCCATCTTGATTTGACATTGAAGTCCAAGGTAAAATAACGTTTTGAAATTACCTGATGCTTATGTATACAGATTTGGTGTTTTTATTAACACGCTGCAAAAGTAATTGGATTTTGTCTTTTTTTTAATGCTAGAAAAAGAAGGGGGGGGGGAGGGAAGCTAGATGCAGCACAACTCAATGTTATGTTAGGGCCTTATTGCTCCAGATTCCAATTTTTACTAGTCTGCTGCTTCATAAATTCCTCAATCCATTTCATACCTTGCATTTCACTTGCCAAAACCAGTTAACCACTCACCATCTCTTAAAGGCAAAGGGGCAGCCCCGGTGGCGCAGTGGTCTAAGGCGTTGGCCTCTGATCATTCGTCCGAAGGGGTGCGGGTTCGAATCCCGTCAGGCATGGATGTTGTGTTTGTCTTACGGCACTGGCTCTCTCCCTTCCCTGGAACCAGTGACCCTAAATTAGGGACGGGCGACTGCTTATAGCCCATTGAGTTGCTCACGGTGGTCGTTAAACCTCCAATCAAAAAAAAAAAAAAAAAAAAAAGGCAAAGGGTGGCCTAATGTTAGTGTGCTCAACTTGAGACTTGGCACAAATGCCGGTTTAAGTCCAGATGACCACTAAAGATCAGTGGTGGATCAGAAGTCATCCTAGACACATGGACCTCCTTGTTATAAACAGGACCAGATATAGATAAAATTCCCCACCCCCTAGCTACTCATTTTTCTTTTAATATACACTGGCGGAAAGTGAAAAAGAACACCAAGAAGGAATTTGCGGACGATCATGAAATTTACATATGCTAATGGGGTCCAGTTTATGTAGGTGTTATGTTAATTTCGGGACCAACCGGTGAGCGCTTATGCCACGCACGGCATAATATGCAATATGCAAATTATCGTCCGTGGTATTTAAGGAGTACGGCGAAGTGAATGTAATCAGTCGTCGGCGTACGGACACGTGCGAAGACCCTGAAGAAGCTACAATGCCTGGACATGGAAGATGTATACGATTTCAGCAGTTATCGGACTTTGAGCGGGGTCACCTAGTCGGACTCCACGAGGCCGGATGGTCGAATCGTCGTATTGATGAGCGAATTGGACGGGAAGTATCGGTGGTGGTACGATGGTGGCGTAGATGGTCCGATGAACATTCCCACACGAGAAGACGTGGAACCGGGAGTCACAGACGGACTGACGAGCGGACCGATCGACGCATTAGAAGAGCGGTTTTGTCAAGCAGAACATCCACTGCGACGCAAATCCAAGCTGCCGTTGCACCTGAGGTGACTGTGCGAACAATTCGCAACCGTCTACTAGATGCAGGACTACGTGCGTGTATGCCTCTGACTCCAGCCGACCGTCAGGAACGGCTGCAGTGGTATCGCCAATGTCTACACTGAAGAACGCAATGGTGATCTGTCGTGTTCAGCGATGAAAGCAGATTCTGCTTGGGAGCCTCCGATTACCGCATGCGTGTTCGCAGACGCACAGGGGAGCGCCTCCACCCTTCTTGCATCCGCCAGCGACACACAGGGCCTTCACCTGGTCTCCTGGTGTGGGGATCGATCAGGATCTCTCCCATACACAACTAGTGTTTGTACCGGTTACGTTAAACAGCACCTCCTACATCAACATCATTCAGCCTGTTGTTGTGCCATTTTTAAGGTCGGTCCATCGTGGTGTTTTCCAGGAAGATAACGCACGCCCACACACGCTACGTCCAACGCAACATGTATTTCAGGGTGTGAGACAACTTCCATGGCCTGCATGTTCACCGGATTTGTCCCCCATTGAGCATGTGTGGGATTTTATGGGACGACTTATCCGGTCTAAACGGCCAGCCACGGCAATCCCAGATTTACGTGTCCAGGTTGAGGAAGCTTGGAACTCAATTCCCCAAACTTAAATCCAATATCTGTACGACAGACCCCATGCCAGAATTACACAGTGTGACGCAGTTCATGGCGGTTCAACCTCGTACTAACCATGTTACATGGAAATGTTGTTTTTCAGTTTACCAGCAAATACGTTATCCTCTGTATTTCGTTATTATGCTGTATAAATTTCGTTGGTATCAGACGTCTCCTTCTTGGTGTTTTTTTCACTTTCCGCCAGTGCATATTGATATTTTGTTAACAATTTTTAGATGATTCAAAAATCAAATTTTGGTACTTTATTTTGATAAAATCTTTAAAAAGTGCCTTTATTTCTATTGTTTATTATTTATGAAATTTTAAAACGAACGTAATCATGACAGAGGTGGCATCTATGTTCAAACCTGAACTTGTATCTTTGACCCCCCTCCACTCACAGTATCGGAATTTTGTTAGCAATGGAACGGAAACGAACCGCAGGTGTTCGGCTGAGGTGTCAAGCTACAGCATTTCTCAAATAAAGATCAAGAAATATCAAACTGCATACCACAGGACTTATATCTATTGTTTGGTTATAAATATAGTACTGCAAAATAAAAATGTTTAATTTTTACCAAATTGTGCAGTCGTATAATTGCACAGATCAGTGGGAAAATTCACCTCTGGCTGTAGCCCGGTTGCCCGATACAAATACAGCACTGGTTATAAACATGTGTAACCCTCATTGCTTGAGGCTTAAATCTGGCATATTTAGCTCTTTGTGTAGCATAAGTAGTGCCTGGCAGGGATTACAAAACACCCAATCATCAATCATTAAAGCAAGATGTTTGTTCTTGACAGCAAGAGAATGATGACAAATTACAGTAACAACAGAATTCCTGAAACTTGACACTGGAACAGGGGAAAAAATATGCAGTATCACTTCAAGCTTTGTGATGCAAAAATAGCAGTTAGCGATGAAAGGTTTTCTGTAATTTTTTATGTATATTTTACAATTCCATCTTCTCATATATCAAACTCATATTTGAATTACAAAACCTTATTTAAAGTTTAATATGAAAATTTCCATTAATATCTTTTTTTAAAAAAAAAGGTGCTTTTATCTGTAATGATAAACTGCAGCCTATGCATATTTCTGGGCCTATCTCCAACGCTCTTTTTTGTCATATCTTATTCAGTGCATCATTTTCTACACGCTGGTTATGTTTTCATACCGAGCGCTGCCATTTTTTTATCTATATTTTACAATTCCATCTTCTGGGTTTGAACAGTGTACCGTGTACCAAGTTTAGCATTGTGGTACTCATTTAAGTTCAGTTTTTCACAGGGATGGTTCACAGTGCAGCCCCCTAGTATCTAAGAAAAAAAAAATTAGGCCTAAAAAGACATATAAAAATGTTCAACCTGTGATCCTTTCCTCCTGATTGCAAGGGACCTTCCTTTTCTTTACTGTGATTTTTTCACTTAGCATACACGTTATTGACCCTGTTAAGAAGTTGTGGAAGGGAATCATACCCAGATCCCACAATCATGTGGATTTTCTCCACTAATGAGTCATTATATACGATTTTGCTTACGCATTAAAAATAAAATTCTATTCATAACTTAATCGTGTTTGCTTTCAGCTAGAAAAAGCTTCCTCATGTAGTCCCACTTTGCAGTGATGATGTGGTCTAAGTCAGACAGCAGTCTATGATTTTTCATATCTACTAAAAATTTCTTTGCATTACTGATTACAGTATTATTGACAGATATTGTAAGGTGAGCTAGTAGTTTTTTATAATAAATTTATGCTTTAAATAAAAGTAAGTTGGAAAAGTGTCCATGTAATTACTCAATTGCTCTGCAATGCTAAATCTGAGGAGAAAATTTGCTCCCCCCCCAAAAAAAAATCAGTTATTTCTCTCCCTGCACGAAAAGGTTGAGTATTTTTATACGTATACACTGAGTGGCCACTTTATTATGACCACCTGACAGTTTTAAGCAAATAAGCTATGGCTGCATGCTGTTACAGCCAGAGAGCGATGCTAGTATAAAAAGAGAAAGCTTAGTGCTTGCGACAGTAGTAGAAGGGATTTTTAGGTGACGAGATGGGTAAAAAAAATGCGATTTCATGGACTTTCAACGTGGAATGATTGTACGAGCTCGGAGCCATGGAGCGAGTATCACCGAAACCGCCACATTTGTGAAATGTTCCAGAGCAACTGTTGTTAAAGTGTTTAAAGACTGGACTGTCAGCCAAAAAACTGGGTCACTACGTGCAACGTGTGGTCGTTATCGACTAGTGACTGCTCGGGCGAATAGGAGTGTCCAGACCGGTAACAGACAACAGAAGGGCAACACAGTGCAGCAAATTACAGACCATCTTAATCAAGGATCCCCTCAAATGATCTCTGCATGCACTGTTCGCCGTACACTGCATTGGATTGGACATGGCAGCCGAAGGCTTGTTCGAACACCTTTGCTGTCTGCAGTTAACAAGAGAAACGTCTACAGTTCGCACAAGGATTGGATAGTCGATAATTGGAAACAAATTATGTGGTCCGATGAATCACGTTTTCAGTTGCACCATGGCGATGGCCGGGTGAGAATTTGGCTGAAAATGCACGAAAGCATGGACCCCAAATGCATTGCTACAACCCTTCAAGCTGGTGGAGGCAACGTTATGGTTTGGGGAATGTTTTCCTGACATGCTTTGGGCCCTTTAATTCGTGTTGATCAACGTCTGACTGGCACATCATATCTAAACATCGTTGTGGACCAAGTGCATCCTGTCATGTGGATGGTTTATCCCAATGGCGATGGCTATTTTCAACAAGATAATGCGTCTTGCCATTGTGCTGGATTGGTTTAAGGAACATACCGGTGAGTTTACTTTGCTTAGGTGGCTCCCACAATCTCCAGATCTCAACCCCATTGAGAATTTGTGGGATGAAGTTGAACGAGCCATCAGACAGCTGGATCCACAACCCTGCAATCTCACAGTCCTGGAAAGTGCTATTCATCAAGCATGGTCTCAGATTCCACAAACCACCTATCAACATCTCGTGGAGTCCATGCCACGAAGAATCCACACAGTATTAAAGGCAAAAGGTGGCCCAATGAAGTACTGAGTGGGTGGTCATAATAAAGTGGCCACTCAGTGTATATATATTAAGCAAACAGGGTTAAGGGGAGTCACAAATATGTTTAGTATTGGTGCTAATGCGGAGTTTGACTAAGGAATTTCTTAAATTTAAGCTTGGAACACAACGGCAACTCCACCTGAAAAAGGGAATTTGCCAGGCAGTTATTTGATAGCTATTGGCTGGAGAACAATGAAGACTCCAACCCTGAGTAACAATTGCTATGTTTTTACAGAAATAAAATGAAAATTTGACCACTTATAAAAATCAGTGTTCGAAGTTGGGCGAGAGGGCATCCCAGCAGTTAATATTATTTACCATCCCAGCATGTAATAAAATTTAGGCGCGTCACAGACTATAAAAAAATTAGGATGAAAGGGCAAATTTTAAAACAAAAACCAGCAAATGAAATTTTTAATGGATTACATTGATAAATAATAGCAGCTGGGACAGAAAAGATCAGATAGATTAAAGGGGTAAGGGGCTAAAGGGCCACGGTCAGTTCAGGGGTCCACTTCATAATCTGACAGGGGCCTGGATTTTTCGTAAGTATTTGGTCCCCAACAAAATGAGTGTGCCAACACCCATTTTATTGAGGGCTGAAAACTTCATGTGGGTAAAAAAGTTCCAAAAAGCGTAAATCGAAGAAATAATTTCAGTTATTCTTATTAAATTTACAGCTTCCATTGTCTGGAGGCCCCAAATCTGTTTTTCCTACCTACAGACATTGCTATGTTTTTTTCTCTCACGTTCCCCTCATAAATGGGCCATATTTTCCAGCAATTTGAACCAAACTATGAATAATAAATTATTTGACTTAAAAAGCTTGAGTAAGACTAGATAGTATGGTCATTATTAATGAGTAAGACCACTGTTCAGTGTTCACCGACTATGACAATATTTTTTGTGCCCCAGATAGTGTATCTGAGAATTTAATAAAAAAAAACTAGAATCACGGCAGAAAGCAAAGTCCTTACAAAAAGTTTATGAAATTCAAATCCGTTTTCACGTGTGCTCTTTGGCATGATATTTTGGAAAGATGCGATAAAGTTAGTACTAAATTACAAAAGCCGTCACTAGATTTGTTAATTGGATGTAAACTTCCTCGGCCACTATCCCATTTCATTGGCAATGAAAGAAATAATTTTGAAAAATATGAAGAAATGGCTAAAACATTAAGTAAAAAATCTCCTGGAAGTTTTGTCAAATCACGATAAAAAAAAAATATGCAGATGACAATAGCCGTAATGAAACAATTTGAAGTAGAAACATTTAATGTGATTATTGATGAGTTATTGATATATATAATAATTTGATTATTTTCCTAAATTTATTCACTATATTGAAACTATATTTGGTAATACAGTAAAACCTCTGAATAGCAGACACCTCTGGACTAGATAATCTGTCCGCTATTGGGAGGTACACGACCGTCTACTAAAGCCATCGCGCAATACGAAATTTGTGGCCGGTATTCTTTTGTTGTTAAAAATGAAGTTACATCTATAAATATACATACTTATGTACATATTTATGTAGTAATAAATTCGAAACCACATTAGTAATACTGGACACGAAATAGAATTAATGTACACTAAAATTGAATATATGTAGATAGTAACTTAAATACTTGAGTTTTTCAAACATGAGAGAAAATGCAATTTGCGTACATACACTATAAAAAAATTGACAGTTAATTTTACAGTTTTGGACCGTTAACGAGGTTGCCATCCTTTGACCGTAAAAAAAACAGTTTTGTACAGTATTAATTACGAAAAACAACTGCTCAGGAACAGTCGGGAACCGTTATTTTTACAGTTTTGTACTGTATTATTTACGAAAAACAACTGTGAAGGAACAGTCAGGGATCGTAATTTTTGCAATTTTGTGCCGCATTATTTACAGAAAACAACTATGAAGTAACAGTCAGGAACAGTTATTTTTACAGTTTTGTACCGTATTATTTACAGAAAACTGTGAAGGAACAGTCAGGAACTGTTATTTTTACAGTTTTGTACTGTATTTTTTACAGAAAACAACTGAAGGTACCGTTATTTTTAGTTTTGTACCGTATTATTAACGAAAAACAACTGTGAAGGAATTGGCGGGAACCGCAATTTTTATAGCATATTATTTACGAAAGCCACTGTGAAGGAAACCGTAATTTGACCGTTTTGTATCATATTATTTACAGAAAGTAACAGTCAGGAACCGTAGTTTTTACAGTTTCAATGTGTAGTTTTAAAATTATTAACCTAACATTCAGTTATGCCTGAATTGCCTATTTTTCACTGTTCAATATATTATATCATCACATCAGATAACTGGAAAATTACATTCCCTTGGAGCAGGGTGTAATTTAATGTTTTCTGATGTCATGATATAATATATTGAGAACAGTAAAAAACAGACAATTCGGGCATAACCGAGCGCTAGGTAAATTTTTCTGACCTTGTTTTATGTAACTAGGGAAGAATGTTCATCCCACCAAGTGAATCATAAAACTAACTTTATATGTTATTTTAGTGCAAACAGCACTTGGGAGTCATGAAACACAAAGCTGTAAAAAAGCTACTGATAGTGCACAATAAAAAAAATGCAAACATCTGTTTTACTGTGCTTATATTACACAAAAGACTACTCACAAGCTTGTGTGATGAAAAGTTAGTCAACTCTGAGCATAATTCAGTGAAAGTGGTCTTTCTTGTAAGCAGTGTATGTGTAATATAAATGCAGTAAAACGGTGTTCTCTGAAAACTGCAGTCAATGCGGAAAAATGTAAGGTAGAAAAAGCAGTTGGTCAGATTTTCAGACATGAAGGGAATGCACTAATTTGCAAACTGAGCTTTAGTAATGGATCCCTCATTACTTTGGAGTTTTTTTGCAACCAAAGGATGGCTGATTACATCGCAAGTGTTAGGTCATCTATGAAGCAAGCTAGATACTCCCAAGTCACAGTACGATGCAATAACACAAGATTATTGAGAGATGTCATCCTCTGTATTTTCCACGCCTTGTCTCAATTTACTTTTTCAGAATGTTTTGAAGACCAGCTTCAAGAACACCCCAGAGGCAGGGTTTAAAGAACATGATACATATTATTTTGCCACATAAAAAATTGTGGCAATGGTTTTTTTTTTTTTTATCATTCTCAGCTTTTTCTCCATATTTATATATTGTCATTCAAAGTGGAATAAAAGGGCTGCTTTAGTAAGAAAAATAAAAACAATTTTGATTTTATCACCAAATCAAAGTTTCTGATTACCACCCTAACCATTATGATAATCTATCTAGTATGAGGTATAGTAAAATTTGAGTTTCAACCTGTCATCTGTGCAGCTTCAAGGACCCTACATTAAAAAAAAATACTTTTATGTTGATCTGTTACGACTTTAAGTAGTGACAATACAGAGAGGCCCAAGAAAGTGACAGAAATAATTGCTTTTTGTTGTTGTCAAAGTTATCTTTATCCCCACAATGGGGATTTAGATCTGATATAATATTCCACAGATCTAAAATAGGTTTTCTTCCAGATAATAAGTTATGTGATGAAGTATGAAGATTACAAGATGGATAAATAAACAGAACAGTAATTAAAAAGAAAAATCAACCATGTTTCACAAAGAATGTTTTTAATAAAATAAGTGGTTAAGAATGTGATACATACTACATATTTAAAATATTAACATGGAGATTGTGAACAATGTTAAAAGTTTTATTTTTGATGTTAAGTTTTATTGTTGTGCCCACTCAAAATCGGTGATGTCATTCATCAACGAAAGAACTTTTGGTATGTATATGGGTCTTTTTTTTATCTTTCAACTTTGCTTCCACGCTCGGGGTTGATGTTCAGGAAGCACCTATAGAAGAAAGTATCAGATTTAGGAAATGCATAGAAATATAAAATAAATGTTTACATCTATGAAATATAGCACATGTATAGACATTTTCATTTCAATCTATGTATTAACTGCACAATTAACAAATATTTACATTTTTGAGCCCAACTATATACTAAAGACAGAAAAAATACAAATCTCAGGAATGCAATATAATATACCTGTGGTTTTTGGGTGATTGGAGTGGAATGTTTTATCCCCACAAAATAAACATTTGTTTCAGGAAAGGAAGCATTAGTGATGCTTGAAGTTCAATTAAGCTTCACATTCTAATGCTGCATAATGTTTTACATATTTATATAAAAAAAAATTCTACAAATCTCAAAAACAGCTCATGCTCAAATTCTCAATATAAAGCAATTTTTCGAGACCAGTCTGTGGATTATACCAAAAATCAGAACTGTAAAATTATCACGCATAAAAAATTCTAGCTTTTTGAGAAAATACATTATCAATAAGAAAATGTATTCTGTGAAGGAGGTAGGGTTCATGAATCAGTGATATTTCCTCAAACAAATTTAAAGAAACAAATCTTAAATGATTTGTAGTAGTCTTAATCATAACAAGAAAAAATGTTTCAATGCCTAAAGCAATAACAGAAGACCATAAATTTAATAAAATAGCATTTTAACGCACATATTTCATGGAAACATTAAATTCACTATAACACAAGTTTAATGCAATGGCCCAGTGTGTTAAACCTGACCCTCCAGTGTGCTAGGAACACTTTTTCCCAGATTACTTTGCAGTCATTAAACATTTTCTTGGGAATTGCACCTAAAATAATCACCTCTCCAGATCCAAAACATTTTCTTTGTTTGTGGGAAATACAACACACACACACTGGTTTCCATAAATTAAGGAACAAAATGAAATATAAAGTGAATAATTATCATTAAATATGCATGAAAATTTGCAAATAAGTGGCACTGGCATAGCTTTATGCAAATTAACAATAGCATAAAACTGATTTCTCAGTGAATTGCCAATTCAAGTGCAGAGATTGAATGATTTCATGATAGAGATTGTGTTGTACTGACATTTGAGACATCATTTAGCAGTGGAATTACGCTAAAGACCTATATAAGGCAGACTCAAACCAGGTCAAAGTCAGGAGAATGTAGCCAGATGGCTGAAGGTAAGTCATTTTGTTGTCCAAAGCCTGTAGAACCTCTTCCAAACCACAGATTCATGTTCCGCAGATACACTGCTGGACAATTGCTAAGGACGGATCATAAACGGCTATATAGTGCATAAAAAAGTAAGTGTGGTTGGATGCCAAGGGAAATAAAATAATGTCAGAATGCCAGGACATTTCAAGAAAGACAATTTAATGTGCTTTGAAATCCTGAAGCCTTTGGAACGTGTTCAAGGGACAAACAGGCCATTCTGTGCAGAATACGTAAACGTGAAAAAAATGCAATTACCGTCCGCAGGCATTCCGGCGTAAGATGTCAATACGGGATATGGCAACCATGGAGGGCGATGCAAGATTCCACACGTCGTGTCATGCTTTGCACAACATTGTCAAGCAGCTGTTGGTGTAATTTATCCCATTCCTCTGTCAGTGCACGGATGAGGGTGTCCTTGTTTATTGGAGGGCATTGGCGACCAGCAAGACTCCTCCCCAAAGCATCCAACACATTTTCAATAGGATTCAGATCTGGAGAACGTGCTGGTCATACGAGGCGTTGAATATCCTCGCTCTCAAACACTCCTGGACAGCGACTGTTCGATGACATGTTGCGTTGTCGTCCATGAAAATGAATCTATCACCGACAGCACCACGGAACACGCGAACATGAGGTAGCAGAGCATCATTAATGTATCGTTGGCCAGTCATAGTCCCAGTTGGAAGCACATAGAGGGACGTACGGGCATTGATCATGATGCCAGCTCAAACCATGACAATACATGTCGGATATCGGTCGCTTTCCTGTATGTTTGCTGGACAATATGCAGTACCACTATCACGCCAGATCAGTTGTCGTCGACAATCAGACGATAGAACTGTATCTACTCTCATCTGAGAAGAGGACAGCAGACCAGTCGTTATCAGTCCAATTGCGATGCTGATGGCACCATTGCAAACGGGCGGTACGGTGACGTCTGGACAATGGGATGCACACAACAGGACGGCGGGCGTATAGTCCTCGATCCTGCAAACGTGAGGCGACAGTTTTTCGGGAGATCCGCTTGGCAGTAGCTGCCATAAACTGATTTGCTACCTCACCAGCTGCGCTGCGCCGGTATCTTTTTGTTGATAGCACTATGTACCGATCTTCTGCAGGTGTCGTACTGCGAAGACGACCGCCCCCGTGACGTTTGCTACACTCTCCATTTGTTTGAAATGATTTCCAAAGCCTTGAAACAACACTGTGGCTGACGTCGAACTCCCTGGCAACATCTGTTATTTTTCGCCCTTATTCAATCTTGCCAATAATACGGCCACGCGTAAAATCATCTAGATGATGTCGGGAAGACATACTGAAACTTGCAAGTTCGTCAATTGATTCTTTCCTTTCAACTTTGCGTTTGAACAACAACGGTCAATACACGTCAAATCCTTTATATCTCTTATCAGCGCTATGACGTCACGAACAAGTTCGGCAATCCAAAATTTGCATACGCACAACACGTCTCACTGTATCCCGCACTTATGCTAATTTCCACATTTTCCTGCCTTCCGTTTTATGGTTGCTATCGTTGCTATTGTCATCCGTCCTTAGCAATTGTCCGGCAGTGTACAACCAAGGCAGGCCTAAGGTAACAGCTCCCTCACAAGATCGATATTTGCTGCTATCTGCGCACAGGAACAGGACTGCTATGCTCACCCATCTATGATCTGTGCTTGGTGCAGCTACCGTAAGGTCAGTATCAGCTTCTATGGTATACAGAAGGCTACATGAAGGGCTTTACACTAGGTGGCTCATAATGTGCACGCCCCTAACCTCCTACAGCAGGAACCCTGGAATTGGACGCACAGGCATGTGAATTGGGAGCCCAAATCAGTGGATATCTGCACTGTTCGTGGACGAGTCGAGGTATGACTCATCCATGAACAGTGATTCTAGCAAATACAGAGTGATTCTCAGCGAATTTTCATCTGGAGAGAGCCAGGGACCAGATATCCCTCTCATATTGGTGAAAGCGACACATATGGTGTGCTGGCATGAGGTATCTCTTTAGGTGGATGTACCGACCTATATGTGTTACCAGGTGGCAACTTGAACTCTCACAGGTATAGAGATGATATCCTGAACCCCTTTGTTTGGCCATATTATGCACGTGCAATTGGCGACACATTCATACTACAAGCCGATAATGCTTGCCCACACACAGTTGACTGGTACAGCAATACCTTGAAGAGGTGACTACTGTCCATATGGAGTGGCCAGCAGGCTCCTCTGTCCTTAACCCAATCAAGCACATGTAGACATTCTAGGTAGGTGTGATCCTGCCCTCAACTCCCAGCCTAGAACCCTGCAGGGGCTTCAAGCTGTTTTGCTACATATGGATCTCGTAGACAACATTATCAACAGCATAGCCAGGTCTGCATTGCTGTTTGGGGTGACCACGTTTCACACTGAGACACTTATTACATTAATTTTTGGAATACTGATTTATGCCGTCCTGGTGGCAGAGTGGTCTAAGTGATGGCTTCTGATCATTCGTATAAAAGGGGTCTGGGTTTGAATCCCGGTGAGGCATGGATGTTGTGTTTTGTCTTACGGCACTGTCCCTTCCCTGGAACTAGTGGCCCTAAATTATTGATGGGCAACTGTTTATAGCCCATTGAGTTGCGCATAATTGTCGTTAAACCTCCAATAAAAAATACTGATTTTACGTTTTTTATTTTTATAGGAAATACAAAATGTAAATTTATTTGGGTTTTTTTTTATTGAGGGTTTAATAACTGTGAGCCATTCGATTCCTAATTTAGGGCTAGTAGTTCCAGGGAAGGGAGAGAGCCAGCGCAGTAAGACAAACACAACACACACCTTGCTGGTATGTGAACCCAGACCCATCGTGGATGAATGGTCATGAGCCATGGCTTAGACCACTGCACCTGTAAATGCTTTTGCATAAAATGTTCTTGCAATTTTTAGTAACATATGGTACAATGAAGATTTTCACATCAAATTTCATTCAAATTTATTGCATCTTTTTTGAGTTCTAACAATTTTTATATATATATAATACACTGAAATCTCTTTTTAAGAAGTTACATTGTATTTTTTATATTGCAACATATTTGCTGTATGGAAAAATTACTATATGAAATGTTTTTTTATGCAACGAATTTCAATGAAATTTGTTACCAAATTTCATTCAAATTCGTTGCATCTTTTTTGAGTTCTAACAAATTTTCATATGTATGTATATATTTATATATAATACACTAAGATCTCTTTTTAAGGAGTTGCATGGTATTTGTTATATTGCAACATATTTGCTGTATAGAAAAATTACTATATGGAATGTTTTTTTAATACAGGATGAACTTTGTCCAGAATAGCCACACAACTGATTATTAAACCATTTTAAACATAAGATTTAATACTTTTCAAGTTCACTTTTATTAAAGGTTTTAACTTTAGCAGTAATAGTCTGATTAGCATTCATTGAGACCATTCTATATTTAAAATCTGTGTATGCTCTTTGCCTTATCTGTGTATACAGTACTGCTACAAAACAATGTGCATTTGTAAGACTTACTTGAACACAAACTGTTTCGTTATAGTAATGTCTTCACTCATCAGCAATAATACAACTTTTCTGAACACTCTCTAGAATATTTTCACTAGTAAGAATAAAAGCAATACCAACTTCTTTTAGCTATTCTGAGCACAAAATGCTAGGAACTTCTACGAAGAACTTTATTAAATAAAAAATCAGTTCACTAAATGGATTTTTGAATGTGTTGCGTTGTTGTGACATAGCAACCCATGCTGATAACTGATCTCCAGTAGTTGCTAAATTTGCATACCCTCACATTTCCCCTCAAAAATCGCAATATCTTAACTTTTGTGCAATCTGGCTACCAACAGAGATGAAAATGCTGTTTGTTCACTACCCAAATTTCAAGCAAACTTAGTACTCTTGCATAAGTGTTTACATAATGGAATCTTAATTGTATACTGTAATCTTTGTCCACACTGGATTTCTTTATGGGGACAAGAAAAACCATTTCTCAGAATTTCTGAGTGATCTTTGCTTTCTTTAAGTCATTTTAATTGTATTTATTACTATTTTGTGAAAGGGCACTAAAGGTTTTCAATACTTAATTTTCCAAATGACCTTGAATATATGACTATTTCAACAAAAGTTCCAAAAACAATTGCATATGAAGTCGGTGATGACTATTTATTGTATGGCACGGTGAACACTACTAAACTAGTCACACACACACATACAACTAACAATACAGAAGAGCTAAATTCAAGCCTCACCTCTGAATGAATTCCAAGGTAGAAGCAGCAGATGCAGGATAATGGATATTTAGGCAGTAAAATGAAGCAAACAGCATAGCAAATCCCCTTTCAAAGCTCGCAATTTCTTCATTTACTATCTTTTTATCAATGCTCAGCATGAATGTTGAACCAGAGTAGGATGTTTCTCTTGAAATAGATTAAAACAAGAATCTGTTAAACATAAGAATTAAAAAGCTGTTAAAAATTCACAAAAATATCCTACAAAGGTGTTTCTTCTTAGTCTTTTTATCTTAGCTTTTTATGAATTACATATACTACACAAGAATAAGGAAAAATAATTAAAAATGTTTTAAAAATAAAAGCTTCCTCCATGGAGGTGTTACATAATATGAATATTCCATTTGCCTAGCAATTTGTTCTAGGCAATTTAGAACATTTTATCTAGGTTCTACATCCCCCCCTTCACAATAACAATAGCAAAAATAGGCTGTATTGATCCTATTTTACTATCATTATCATTGTCAACCATTATCAATCCACTGCTGGAGGGTCTCCAAGTTTCTTCCACAACTGTCTGTCTTGAGCCTGTCTCTTGCATGTTACTACCACATGTTTTCAGATTCCATCCATCTCCCATGTGGTCTGCTCCTGTCTCTTGGAATCCAGTCTAGAATTTTGGCTATCCATTGGTGGTCTGTTCTTCTGACAATATTTTGCTATAAGATCATATATTACAGAAACTGCAGACAGCTGAAAAAAAAAGCCTGGAGAGGTGCATACTTCATGTAACCAGGAAGAGGAATGTAGATCAGGAAAATGACAAGAATGGATGATATCATGATCAAAGTAAAAACCCTGAGATAGCAATGGGCTGGACATATTGTTAGAAAAAAGGATCACCATTGAATCCAAATATTAGACTGGATACCAAGGGACAAAAAAAATACCAGCAGAGATCATGTAGAAAATGGGTAGATGATAATCAACAGCCTGCCGGGGCATCACGGAGGGGACTGACCCGGCAAAGCAAGTTGTGCAAGACTTTGGGAGACCCTCACCCAGCAATGGATTCATAATGGCATATATACAGGAGAATCGCCAACGACAAAATTCACTGTATAACTCTGCAGGTAGTAGTACCGAAAAAACTAAGTTGGCACACCTTTATCATTTGGATTGTACGGCAATTAGTCTGCCAAAAAAAAATGATGCAAACATAAAGAATCCAAATACTGTATTTGTCCCTTTCTTAAAGAGATGTTTCATAACAGAAATTCAAATTTTGAGATTGGAATTTGAAATATTTTCAGAATGAAATTTGAAAATGCACATGCCAGGTGAAAATTTTCAATTGTCATGGTGAGCGCCTCAGGGTTGGTTGGTTGGTTTTTATGGCACAAGGGCCATGTTTGGCCAAAGAGTGCCAGACACAAGACAAACAAACAGTATTAAAAACATGGTATAAAGCTTAAAATCTGGCTGATCAAGTAAAACTGAACAATAAGAATGATGGAAGGGCTAAAAAGACAATGAAACAAACAGTATTAAAAACATGGTACAATGATTAAAATCTAGCTGATTCAGTAAAACTGAGAAATGAGAATGATGATAGGGTTAAAAATCTAGATACGTTTAAAAAAGTCAATTTGTTTAAAAAATGAAAAGACAGCAACAGTATTGCAGTGGTCATTTAGGAGCTGCTGCAGTGTAGCGGCATCCTCGGTCAACAAATGAGAATGAAAGAAATGAAAACGCACATCACGAAAACAACTACACAAAAGATGAGTGACAGTGAGTCGGCAATTGCACGTCTCACACATCGGCGCAGTGTCACCACACAGCAAAAAGCGGTGAGTGAAACGACAATGCCCAACGCGGAGACGCGCAAGCACCACTTCCTCCCTACGGTTCCGACGACATGAGGATTTCCAGATTCCAAGAATAGGTTTAATACAATGCAGCTTATTTTCCACCTCTTGGTATGGTCGTGAACAAGAAAGCAGAAATAGCGCCCCGGGGATTTGTTTATCCTGACATATAGACAGAAGTGCCAACCTTTTGAGGCATCTATCTGTAATCATCATCTGAAGCCACAAAATGCACCAGAACTGGCATGCGCACACACACAATAGTCTAGTGGTTAGGACACTCAGCTGCATTTTCAAAGGTCCCTGGATTGATTCCACCCAACTGATTTTTCTGAGCATGATGGAAAACTCATTTACTGTACATATAAAAAATGCCTGGGGCTGGTAAAAATATCAGCCACCAAGCTGGACATATAAGAAAAATTGAGAATTTAATATAAGAAAAAAAGCATTGAGAATATACTGAGATAAATTGTTAGGTGCCACTATTTATTTCAGTGAAAGTTATTGAAGTTGTATCATACTGCAGAGTACTGAAGTCAGAAGAAAACCATTTCTTTAATGATTAACAGTCAGGATTGCTTAGAAACTTTGTTTACAGTTACATACAGATATTCTTTTTTAACTTTAAACTAAATTTTTCATGCTTTACTGGAATCACAAAATTCTTCATTTATAACATCCACAAAAAATGACAAGCTTACCACAAATTATCAGGCAAGGTGTAGTTGACAGATTGTCCATTTTTTCAACATCACTTGCTGTTGCTGTATCCTTAAAAAAATAACAAATAAAATAAAATAACAAACATTATAATACGGTCAATCATTACTTTAAGCCAAACTACTAGACCAGTTTTAACAAAACTTCAGATGGGAACTTTTATCAAAATTGGTTTAGTCATACTCAGTGTATCATGATTGCACTAATCAGAAAATAAAAAAATTGATCAATCAAAACTTTGATGTTAGACTACTGATCCATTCGGTTAAAAATTTCAGGCATTGATGTCAGCATATCACATGATATCAACCAATCAAATTTGACCCAAACAGCACAAGGCTTTACAAATTTCCTTAACTCTAAACATTATGTCAGGGCTAGAAAAATGTGTTCCAAATACAATCCAGGTGAAACAATTTTAAATTTCAAAGAATAACACTAACTTAACTTCTGGTGGTGATGGCAGAATGAGAAGTAATGTAGGGTGTAACATGATAAAATGGACATAAACACATAACCGTCAATAACTAAGTATAAGACCTTAAAACATGTTTAAGTTACGTAAGAAAATTTAATTTAAGGAAGCTTTCAACTGATAACTTCAGTCTTCGTCAGCCTTGTTGATAGATGGAGCTTCCTCACATTACATTTTCTTACGTAACTTAAGAGTGTTTTAAAGTTTTTTATACTTCGTAAAATAGCAGAGTTCGAATTACCCAATGGTCTGCTGGCCATTGGCCAGTAAAACTTCTGCCAGACCACTGAACTGTTGATTTTACTGGTCCGGATGGCCAGTAAGTTTTTTTCTAAGTTGTCACAAGTTAAAAAATAAATTTCTATTTCTTTTACTACGCTGTACGGTTTTGTTTTCAGGCTGCAAACTAGTGACAGTTTCATGAAATGCTATTAGACAACAGCTATTATTTCTTTATCCCTCATGATTTGTAAACAGCAGAAGAAACAGCTAATGCTGAAAGGCAGTTTCCCAGTCTTTGCCTTGTAATGGCTACAGCCGTTTTTTATTACCTTTGCCTACCCTAGTGAATGTACTGACAACAGACACACACCAGCTTTTGTTACTGGCCCAAGAAAACAAACTAGCACAGAAGGTCAATTAGATGCATGAAGGTAATTTTTGCAAAATAGCAATTCAGTGAAAGAGTTTTAAATGGGGGACTAAAACTAACTTCATGGGAAAGTAGCAGGGATGAGCAATAAGACTAAAAATAAGGAAAGGAAGCTACATCCTAAACAATAAAACATATAAAAAAGACTACTAACGTGTAAGAATTTTGTGGTACCCTTGGAGTCTCCTTGTTCCTTTTTACTTAAAAACAGATCAGGAATGCACTCTTACTCTGTTATATCACCAATCTATCGGGATCGTATGCTGGAAAAAATTTTGTCCTTTCAGTTGCACTTCCAAATTAGATTAAAAACAAATATTTGAGATAATTATATTAAAATGACATTATTTTCTATGTATATTGTAAATGTCTTAATTTTTTTCTCATTGTTTTACGGACCAGTGGCATTTTGGTGGACCAGTGGGTTGCAAATTCTAGTGGTCCAATGGGCCAGTAGAAAATCTATTTGTAATTATAACACTGATGTAGGGTATTTTTGATGGGTTTTTTACTCAAACCACTTGCTACTAAAAAAATTTCCAATTTGGTCCATAATTTTCTTTTTTCGTTCTTCCAGTCACTGCGCTCAAAAAATTTTAATTTTAGATTTTGATTTTATTAAAATACAATTTGTTGGAGTTAATTTGCCACATATGAATTCAGAAAAGTATCACATTTTCCTTTGTATGATCCAAAGACCATGAACTGCATCATGATGCACTTCACAAAGCTCATGTAAAAACATTCATTCAGGTAAGAGTGTTCTCCCTAGTCTTTTGCTGCCCAGCTGAATTTCCTTTAACGAATGTTTTTATAACAAACATGACAGTAAGAGTGGAAAGGTTATTCCCTCATACACCATAAACATTGGTGCAAACTGGATTAAATCTATCAATGATTTATTAGCAAGTATTCAGTATTTTTATCATTTGGGTGCAATTTCCTGTTGTTTATCATGGTATGTTACTTAATGCCTATGACACAGCTAAAGATGTTTATTAATAATTTTAAGCTAAACAACATTTTTTTCCAATTGGGGAAGACCTCATTAAAAGTACCACCCAGCTGTAAAAAAATCTAGGGAGAACACCAAATAAATTTCAACAGGACATATTAAGCAATCACTGTAAAAAGATTTATGCAACACACTTATGGAAGAATGATAGAAACATTTACCTCCACAGTAATGAACAGGACCTTGCTATCCTCTCCAAAACATGCCATGAGTAGAAATATTAAAGCCACTGAGCTTTGGCTCTTTTCCGATTCATTCATCAGACACTCTGCCCGAGACTCGTTCCATACTTTTTCAATTTGTTTCTTGCTGCCACTTTTGGCCTTTCTGAAGTAGGATAGCATTCTGTTACCTTTACAATGAAAGGCTTCACTAGGTTTATCTAATATATCAACTCCCACAAGGTAGTGGAAGTGCTTCAGGAATCCCTCTGTAGTAAACAACAGAGGCCATTCCTGTAACAAATGTTGAATGGAATGGCCCCTATTAACATCTCTTCTCTGCGTGAAATAGGTGGCTTCTAGCAGCTGGAGGGCATGTTTGTCTATGGATTCCTGCCGAACTAAGGAAATTACCTTTAGTTCTTCTTTTTTTTCAGCCTGGGATTTCTCCGTTTCTTCAATGGGTAAATATGCAGGCTGCCAGTTCACACATCCATACTGATCAGTGCAACATGTCTGGTCACAAATTAATTCTTCTTCTGCATTATCTTTCTTTTTCTTTAAGATATTAAATGTACAGTTTTTGTTCATGTTGTCACACCTGGTCTGTAATTGCTTCAGTAAGGATTCATATCCACCTCCTATTACATCATCCCCCAGCTTGTCGCTTAGTGATTCAGGATAGGTCTGAACCACGTTTTTTGCGATAACCCCAAGTGCACATTTACCTGGGTTTTTTTATTTTCTGCACAGCATGGCAAAGAATTCTAACCATGCTGCGCCTATGCATAGGGTTTGGCCTTTTTCTTTCATTGAAGTCTGCCATTAATTCGAAAGGCATCTCACTCCAAGGAATTAAGAAATTATCAACCCAACTGTGGTTTATTGGTACCACATGCTTTATGCAATCAGCTGCACTATTGTTTACCACAGCTGGCTCAGAGCTGGACCCCGAACTAATGGCAGTTGAAGACTTTGAAGGACCTGAAACAAAGAGGGAAAGGGCTACTTCAGTAAAAATATAGGCAATACACATAAAGTACAGAATAACTTAATATATATATATATATATATATATATATATTCCATTAAAATGACATTAATATTATCAAAATGACAATTTACACTGGCGGAAAGTGAAAAAAGAACACCAAGCAGGAATTGGCGGACGATCATGAAATTGACATATGTTAATGGTTGTTGAGTGTACGTAGGTGTGATGTTAATTTCAGGACCAACCGGTGAGCGCTTACGCCACAGCACGGCATAATATGCAAATTATCGTCGGTGGTATTTAAGAAGTACGGCAAAGTGAATGTAATCAGTCGTCGGCGTACGGACATGTACCAAGACCCTGAAGAAGCTGCAATGCCTGGACATGGAAGACGTGTACAATTTCAGCAGTTATCGGACTTTGAGCGAGGTCGTCGAGTCGGACTCCGCGAGGCCGGCTGGTCGTATCGTCGTATTGCGGAGCGAATTGGACGGGAAGTATCGGTGGTGGTACGATGGTGGCGTAGATGGTCCGAGGAAAATTCCCACACGAGAAGACGTAGAACCGGGAGTCACAGACAGACTGATGAGCGGACCGATCAACGCATAAGAAGAGAGGCGTTATAAAGCAGAACATTCACTGCGACGCAAATCCGAACTGCCGTTGCACCTGAGGTGACTGTGCGAACAATCCGCAACCGTCTACTGGATGCAGGACTACGTGCACGTGTGCCTCCGGCATGCGTACCTCTGACTCCAGCCCACCGTCAAGAATGGCTGCAGTGGTGTCGCCAACGTCTGCACTGGAGAACGCAATGGCGATCTGTTGTGTTCAGCGATGAAAGCAGATTCTGCTTGGGAGCCTCCGATGGCCGCATGCGTGTTTGCAGACGCAAAGAGGAGCATCTCCATCCTTCTTGCATCTGCCAGCGACACACAGGGCCTACACCTGGTCTCCTGGTGTGGGGAGCGATCAGCTACCGCTCCCGTAAACAACTAGTGTTTGTACCGGGTACGTTAAATAGCACCTCCTACATCAACAACATCATTCAGGCCATTGTTGTGCCATTTGTGAGGTCGGTCCTTCGTGTGTTTTCCAGCAAGATAACGCAAGCCCACACACGGCACGTGCAACGCAACATGCACTTAAGGGTGTGAGACAACTTTTATGGCCTGCACGTTCACCGGATTTGTTCCCCATTGAGCACGTGAGGGATTTTATGGTACAATGCATTATCCGGTCTCCACGGCCAGCCACGACCATCCCCAATTTACGCGTCCAGGTTGAGGATGCTTGGAACTCAATACCCCAAACTTACATCCAACATCTGTACGACAGACTCCATGCCAGAATTGCACAGTGTGACGCAGTTCATGACGGTTCAACCTCGTACTAACCATGTTACATGGAAATGTTGTATTTCAGTTTACCAGCAAATACAGCTGTATTTTGCCATAATTTTTTGATCACGTTATCCTCTGTATTCCGTTATTATGCTATATAAATTTCGTTGGTATCAGACGTCTCCTTCTTGTTCTTCTTTCACTTTCCGGCAGTGTATATATATATATATATACAAAGTTGCATAAAAATAAAATATGTGTACACAACCACAGAAACATAATAGATAAGGTAATTTAAAGAAAAATTAATAACATAAATAATTATTAAAACATCCCAGATTCCAATCAGGACAAAATAATTACATTACAATTGAATGTGCAGCAATGTGTGTGAAATACTTGGTATGATATGGCAAAATATTAAAATAATGGACTATGAACCTCATAAAAACAAGACTTAAAATTAAAGGAAGTTTTTATATCCAGAAAATCAGTTCCATCAACGAACCTTCAAAAATTATAAATAGCATTTTCAACAAATTAATTCAAAAATAGTAGGCTTACAAAATAGGTAAGATTTTAATTTAATAACTGGCAACTTGCAAGTGGAACTTGGCAATAAAATTTAAATTCTTTCTGTGTAAAAGAAACTTTTGATGCAATTCCTATACATTGAGAACAGACCTTGATTTCAGACCTAGAGACCAGAAATGTCTGTAAAAACAAAAGAACTCAGATCTGAGAAAATAATTGAAAGTTCAAATTAAAACAGATTTAAGTATGTTGTTCTGAGAAAAGTCTTGAGTGTTTTAATTACTGTAAATAATATTTTTATTAATCTACAAGCAAAAATTATCTGCAAAATCTGCTAATAATTTGGAACCATAACTGCATACGGCTATGTTCTGCTACTCTGTATATATATATATATATATATATATATATATATATATATATATATATATATATATATATATAGCACTTCTGCTTTCACGAGAGAAATTGCTTCTTATGTGGAGAAAATTACCTTTCTTGTGTTCTTAAATCACGTAACTATAGGGCAAACTAAAGTTCTTTAAAGAAAACATTCAGTACTTAGATGAAATGCTATACTGTTTGCAGATTTGCCTGGTTTGGAAAGTTATGGTGTATCTGGATAAGTACAAAAAATAGTGTTAAACAATTATAATTATTAAGACTTTTTTCCTGTTCTGAACTTCCTTTAACATTAATTTAAAACACAGATTATTCCAATGATTTTGACATAAAAATGCACTTTTTGAAGGAAAAAAATTGATACATATCCAGTTGCACTTAAATATGCATGAGCCTAACACAGCATTGAACTTAAGATTTCAAATTGTCTGCTGATGCAATTGGCCTGTAAATATTGCATTGGACCACTGAACTAATCATTTTACTGGTCTTGTGCCAGTGCATTATTCCTTATAAGTACATATTACTTTTTTCTCATTCAGAAACAAATTTAAAGTTGCAGTTTTTGGCTGAATATCTGAATCTGAAGATAACATGTAATTCCATTTATAAATCTACTTTGTTAACATTATGAGGCAAAGGACAATGTAAGTTAAGGAACTGTGATTTCACTTTGCAAACCTTTGCTTACATGCCCAGTGGCGAATCCTGGTATAGAATGGAGGTCATGCGGGCCAGAAATATGCAACATTTTAAGTAATTCTCTGCCTAATACCAACCGAACCATATAATAACCCCTTATGATTTTTAATAACAACAATGCAACATTGCGTGCAGAGGTTGTCAAACCTACCCGAGCTCCAAGAAGTGTCATTTTTAGAAAACAATAAACACAGCCAGCAAAATGGTTTATCTAAATTTCTGCAGCCTGCCAACCATAGATACAAATCATACTGAGAAACCTGAAAATTCCAAGTATAAGTATTTTTTTTATACCTTACATATGTAAGAGAGGTAAAGGAGGGTATGGTCTCCCGTCCTTTATTATTTTCATCTTTTCCATTGTAGTCCTCCTTGAAAAAGGTATTTCTAACAAATTTTGAATAATACTTTTATCGACATTGCCTAAACTTATTGTTCCGTAAGAAAGTTTTAAAATTCTAAATACACTGTTTAGGATTTAAAGAAACAAACTACACAATTTGCAATAAACACAAGGATCATCACCGCTTTAGTCACCAACACCATTTACTGCATAACACACAATTCAAAATCTACAATCTAGCCCAACGAAGAAAAATGATGTTTGGTTGCTGCCTGCAGTCAATGGAAAAACACTTTCGAGAAAACGTATGGCGTGTTTGCTGCCGCATGACTTGATAAGCTAACAGAACCTGTTTTCCTTCCCCGTCTCTTGGTTCGGCCGTTGAAACCCACGCATACGCTAAAGCATAATTCTGAACCGCAGTAAGGCTGTGAGCTCTCAGCAACCCTAAGTTTCGAGCTTCCTATTGGCCTCCCAACCACAACGAGGGGTGAGCGTGAGCCATGGAATGATTGAAGCTAAGCACGTGCTCTGGCGATATACAGCTGATTTTAGCATTCCAGCTTTTTATGAAATGGATTTTTTTTTAATTTCGACAGTTTCAGTGGTCTGGCGGCGGACTACTAGCCATACCGCAGCTTTTGCCACTGTACATGCCCCATAAATTGTAAATGTCTAAGTAATTATGCACATGCAATTGTGTTTAGATTAGATACTCATGTGTAAGATTTTTAGATTATTTAAATTGTTTAATAAAAAAAGTATAGCAAGGCAAAATGACAAATTAAATATCAATCAGCCATGTTATCGTGGGGCCTCCTTTATTTAGTTAAACAATCAACTTTTATAAACCAATGTTTTTCTTTCTTCATAATAACAACTTGAACAATGGAGAGTAACAAATTATGATTTATTTGCCAGTCATGATTAGTGTCAAAGTAGAAGAAAAACAGGAGTGCTTTTCTAAAATATGATAGTCCCACATTTTTTCAACATAAAATTGAATTAAGGTACATTACCTCTCAAATTTTCGATCTATGCACTACATCATCAGGAGTTCCTGTGCTTTACTACTTCCACAAGTCTGGCAACCAAGCCTGGTTGATTTGCCATTCAGCATGGTCGTTGATGTTGACACCTTGTGTCTTGTAAATTTCCAGGGATTCCTCCAATTTAAAAAATTTACACGACACAAGGTATCACCATCAGCAACTATGCTGGATGGCAAATCAACCAGGCTTCGTCGCCTGACCTGTGGAAGTAATAAGACACAGGAACTCCTGACAATGATCTAGTGAATAGATCGAAAATTTGCGAGGTAATGTACCTTAATAAATTTATCCTCTATAATTTCTGTTAAGTATTTACAGTACTGAAAGTAATTAGAGGAAGCCATGAAGTCATTAATTAGAATAAAATTGAATTTTGAATGTTTAAAGTCCTATCTGTGCTTCATTGCAAGAGGGATATAGTGTGAGGGTTTCTAAGGATGGGAGGCCTACATTAATATTTAAATATCATTCAGGTATTTTAGTTGATGTATTATTCAAACTTACCTCGTAGTAATGAATATGATTTTGTGAGTGTGTCTGTGTTTAACAGTGTAAGGTGTCTTTTATGAGAACCAACAATTTACTCTTATGAAACAGTGCCTGCCATTTTGTGACACTCCCTAAATGATGCCATGTTTGAACTGTTTAAAAGAGCTGTTAAAAACAATGCTGATATTCAGTTGGCATGCTGGATGCAGAACCGAAAAGACATTAGGTTTTGAGCTGTCAAAGAACAGACCCCCCCGGTCATGGATGGGGAGAGCAAGAACGAGGACACAGAGAGACAGGGATTGCTATGAGCAGGAGAAAGATGTTGATTTTTAGGTTCTGTGAATGGTAACCCATAGATGCCAAGATGTAAATAACTACTGTATGTAGACTTTCCCAAAATTCAATTAATCTTTGCAAAGATCTCACCTAGTATTTTCATAAGGGCCTGCTTCATATCATCACGAAAGACAAACCAAAAATATTGGGCCTGCCAGGATAAATGCCTGAAACCAGAGTTCACTACCTTACAAGTAGTGAGACATATTTGGCAGGCAGTACAAATGAATTGAAATAAACAGATTAAAATAGTTCATTCTAATTATCACTTCCCAGTTTTAGACAATTCCAGATGAATTTTTCATGTTTAAAATTCTGGTTGGAAAAATAGAAAAAAATTGTGTGTGTGCACTTACTAATTACCACAATGTGATCTAAAAATACTGTTCTCACAAGAAATTTATCACCCGAGTAAAAACATTTTCAGATGGTTCATGTTATTCAAATGTATTATAACCCTTTTGTATTTTGTTTATCTTAATTTGAAACTGTAGTTTTGATATAAAAAAACAGTAACAGAAAACTTTTAATAACAGTACATGGAATATTTTCTATAGGTTTCTATACAAGCATACTAAACTTCAGAATTATTTTAAGGCATGTAAACTATCATAACATTTTAGAAGCTTAGCAGCAAACTATGCTTACCTGTAGTATTATTCCAGGCTCTGATAAGCTTCCTAGAATGAATTGGTTTCAGTATTCCACTTAAATCTCTTTCTTCTACTAAATTTAAATCATCTTCTGATTCAACACCTAATTCTACCAGAACATCTATTATTTTGTTGATAAATTCAACTGAAGATTCTGGTAGAATATTTTTAATTTGGGCTTTAATGGAATCCATTCTGTATAAAGCAAAACTACATGGGAATAATATTACATAAAGCTGATATTTGAAACTTTAATTATTTAAAATTGCAAAACGAAATTTCATTCTTGACTGAATTGTACATAAAAATAACAGAGCACATTGTGAAAACTAACAATCAACAAGATTTTTTTCAACTTTCCTTGAACATGCCAGTTGGCTAGACATTGCAGTTTGTCAGAGGATAATGATGCATCCCATGAACAAATGAGCTGCTGCATAACTAACTAGCAACAAAATTCTGTTTCACCAAAAACATGCACAGTAGAACCAGTTACATTTCTCACTTACACATTAAATGTAGCCACTTCAAAAATTCTTAATTGTTCTTAATAATGTCAAATTTCATCAATTATATGTTAATCAAATTAGTTTTCTTCTTATTTACACAGTGCATTGTTTTGTCATAAATTAGAAATTCAAACCACACGAATTCCATTTATAAAACTTTTCACCCTCTCCCTTCGCAATTTTTTTTATCCCTCCTTCCCTTCAGTTCTCCGTATTTCTTCTTGTTTACCTGCTCTAAGACTCCCTCTGCAGAAAGTGTGCACTCCTCGGCTGTCATTGGCCAGTTGAGTTGGCACCTGCAATAGACACCTGCTCCTGTTTCACAGTCATATCACTCTTTCCTTGAGAACTTCATTTGCATTCGTGCCATGGCTTTACATTCGTGAAATACCTTGCCTTTGAATGGCAAAACGGAGATTTAAAAAGAAAGTTGAGAAAATCACATGCTGACAGAAATGGCTTAAGCTTTAAAATTTAAAATTTCAAGCTTTGACTCGTACGATAATTTACCAACGCAGAAATAAAGGACATTTAATGTCTTCAGGTTCAGCCGCACCAAAAAAAATTGAATATGCAAACTGTAAAGTTTGTATACTATATACAGTCCGTCCCACAATTATGCGGAAAAGGTTTAAAAACAGAGTACATGTACAATTCGTAAAAATGTATGCAACCCATTAACACGGTGGTGAAAATAAGTCTTTGCAGACATATTTTGTGGATGAGAAAATAATAATTTTGAATTGTATTAAACGTTCTAAACACATAGTGTACTGAAATTGTCCCACAATTATATGGAATTTCACACAGACGTGCAAACACTAACATGCATTGCTATGCAAATTAGCTTGGCGTCAGAGCAGGATAAGTAGTAGGTAAACGTGACGAGGCCAATTCAGTTGTAACAATGCCATGTGGGAAAGAGCTGTGATGTGTTGTTTTTCTATTAGTGGTCTTGAGGGTTAGGGCCCAGCCTTTGGTTCCACTATGCAAAAAAAATCACACATCCACGCATTCTTGTCTCCAAGAATGATTCCTCAACATTTTTTCTCTCATTAATCTTTTTTGAATTGCATTCTTTGAAGCGAACTGAGCGACATGAAAAACATTTCCCCCCCCCCACTTTCTGGTGTCGTTATAGTTTTTGTACGTGTACGGTATATGTATGTGTCTTTGGAAAGAGAGCTTGAAAGAATTTGAACATATATAAATGGCTTAAAATTATGTTTAGTCTATGAGTGAAACTAGAACATGTGTGAACTAAATTATTCACTTCATTTTAAAACATATATATATCATCATCATCATTGTCAACCATTATCAATCCACTGCTGGACGAAGGTCTCCCCAAGTTTCCTCCACAACGGTCTGTCTTGTGCCAGTCTCCTCCACGTCACTCCCGCATACTTTCGAATTTCATCCACCCATCTTCCATGTGGTCTTCTTCTGGGTCTTTTCCTGTCCCTTGGAATCCAATATATATATATATATATATATATATATATATATATATATATATATATATATATATATATATATGTAGTAAATTATGAACATTGGAATCGTAAAGTGAACTCTTGCATAATTAATTAAATTAAGCTTACATTATGACTGAGATTAAATAGTGTGTGGTGAGAAGCATTTATTGGTACAACAGTCAACAGTTCAGGTGTGTTAGCAAGACAAAACAAAATTTGGTATAGAATCGTGCACTATGTCCGTAGAATAATTTAGTTTTAAGGAAATTAATTTTTTCCCCAAATTCTTTCCCCTCGCAGACCACTTGAATTTAAAATCACTGGTCTGCCGAAATGCCCACTAGTCTGTGCAAAAACAAAACAAAAAAAGCTTACAAATTGACAGTATATGAACAAAATAACGTTTCATATCACTGGAGCTGTACATCACAAATTTAGAACAGAATATGCACATGTACTCATACAAATAGTACTAACGCATAAAACATGCTACACAGTGGTTGAAATTTGGAAAAAAAAACTTTACTGGTCCTGCAGACCAGTAAACATCAAAAGTTGGTAGTTTACTAATTTCCACTAGTCAAGAAATGGCACAACACATTAACTCCTATCACTAGCATTGAAATCACTAGAGGTTGATGATTTTCATGTCCTCAGACTGCTTTTTGAAGGTACTAACATGGCTGACCGTGAGCACCCCACAAACCTTGTAGTCTTAGAAATTATCCTTCCCAGTTGTCTGGCCATTTGAATTTGGTCTCTGTCAAACTCGCTTTAAGTCCACTTCTTTTCCCATCTGTAGAACAAGAATAACACTGATTAACAGAGCTCAGTATCAGGCGTTATTTATACCTTGCCGTCTCGGAAATGCTCCGACTAAGTAGTCTGTCTGGTCATTACAATTTGGCATTTGTCAAACTCACGCTGCCTTTCCCATCTGAAGAACAAGAATAACACTGATTAATAGAGCTCAGTATCAGGCATTATTTATACCATTCTCTGCAGTTTATGCTCACAGGCTTTTTTGTCAGATTTTTGTTTTTGGTTATATCATTGTACTTTGCAAAAAAGAAAAAGGGTGCAAAGTGTAGGACAATTTTTGGGGGGACTGCTTAGACTGTCAGTGACGTATCACTTCACAATTGCAAAAAGATGCCTCCGTACAAGATTGATATTACACGTATCAACACACACATAAAAACGTTTTATTATTAAAATAGGTAAAATACAAGATTCAGAGTGCCCAGCACTCCATCCTCAGGTAAAAGAACCCGACACACGAATTATATACACAAAATCACAGATATCAATGACATAACTAGGTGAGTGTATGCAGGCGTTAATCAAAGTCCCATAATCAGTAATGGTATTGAATTGATATAAACAGGAATACGGTCTTAATCGAAAGAGTAACTCATTCGATTAAGCCTATATTCCACTCATTGAGTTACTATTCGATTACTGCATTTCTACTCATTTGATTAAGACTGTATTCCTGTTTATATCAATTCAATACAGTTATCAATTATGAGACTGATTCATGCCTGCGTACACTCGCCTAGTTATGTCATTGAAATTTGTGATTTTGTGTTTATAATTTATGTGTCTGGTTTTAGCGCTGGTCTTTTTTACCTGAGGAGGGAGTGCTGGGCACACTGAAAGATCTTGTATTTTACCTATTTTAATAACAAAACATTTTAATCTGTGTGTAGATACGTGTAATATCATCAATCGTGCACGACAACATCTTTTTTCAATTAGAAGATAGCACACTAATTTTTACTTTCTCGCATCACTTAATTTCAAAACAGGCAAAGTCAGAGTGGCAATGGAAAATGGTGAACGAGTAAATCAATGGAATATGGCATCCAACAACTAGCTGCTACAGCTAGTCTAGATGGTTATTTATTTCGGGTTTGAGTAGAAAATGACATAGGCCACGCATTAGTGTTTTTGCACAGAAGCTTTTTCAAGAACTATAGATATTGGATTGTTGATAGCTTGCCGATGATAATTTACCCCCTAGGATCTCCATACAACAGCTCCCTGCTAATTCTATTTAGCAATGTACATATTTCATGCTAATATTATGCTGCGATAATATTAGCATTATTTGAGCAACATACAATTGCAGCACCGCATAATCATTTTGGATGGCCGGCAGCTCTAAGCACTCAGATGGAAACGAATGGTCAAAGAAAAGTGTACAGTTACAGTGTAAAAATAGATAGAGGTCCCTTCCACACTCCCTATTTGAGAAATACATTGGTTAATTGCAGGAGGAGAGAATGGAAGTGTGAAAAAGGAGATGTTTTTTTATTAATGGTTGAACAGGTTAGCCAGTTTTCGAGCTCATTCGGGCCCGGGCTCTATCTTGCAATAAGAAATTCGGGTTCGGGTGGACTCAGGCTCCGAAAATTGAGCCCGAACTCAGCTCTACTAGCTGCCCTTGTGAAGCACCACTCTCCCCTATTAGAAAAAGATGTGAAAATGAGAAAACAAGGTAAAATTGCAGTGGGTGAACCAGCAAACCATAGAATTTCATGACAAGAATGAGCAGACAGCAAATGACCTTTGCTATGCACAGGGAGCCACCCTTAAATCAGAAAATTGGCCCAAATCAGAGGAAAAAAAAAAAAAAAAGGTTAGCAACAGGGCTTCCATATGTGAAATCCTCAAGCACTAATTCATTAGCAACTCCAACACGAAGTATTATCAACCAATATGGCAACTGTGTGAATTTCATAATGCCCCTCTAGGAGTAACGTACACCTTAAAAAGAATAAGGATTCCCCAAAGTCTGACAGTTTTTTTTATATATATATATAACTTTTTCATTAAAAGTAAAAAGTTCTGCAGTGAAAAAGAAAAAAAACCTGAGAATTCAAACTGTGGTAGCTTGGGGGTGAGGGTAGGGGGTTTGATAACCACCATGAGCAACAGAGAATAGAGAGGGTCCATCCCTAATTTAAGGCAACTGGTTCCAAGGAAGGGAGAGAGCCAGTGCCGTAAGACAAACAAAATCCATGCCTCACCAGGATTTGAACCCGGACTAATCTGACGAATGGTCAGAAGCCATCGCTTTGACCACTAAGCCAACGAGGCGGTGTGGTAGTTCTGGAACAGGCTATCAGAATTACGAAATGGCATGATGAAGGCATATACAATGTAGTACTCCAACTTTATAGCATGGTAAAGGATAGTAATCCAACAGGTTATTAATACTGACACAAGTTATTCCAATTTCAGATTTTGCTGGATCAATTGCATGGACACCTAAGTACGTTAATGTGACAGACTGGAAAGATTCAACTATAAAAAATGCATCTGAGTTATCCTTGACAAGTATCATCAAAATTGTACCAAATATTATTCCATTGTCATTTAAACTTAAGGGTACAAAAAGCCCCTTTTTATATGCAGTGCCATGAACTATGACATGGTAGGAAACTATTGTATTAACTGAATTTAACAGATCTAATGGTAATGCTCTCTGTACATCACAGTTGTAGATCTCCAAATGCAGTTCTGTACCTTGTTTTACATCAATATCAAGAGAGAAAAAATTACCTGCATTAATGTATGTCTGAAAGAGTTGGTGATGCAGTGCTAATGTTGAACAGATATTTTTTAAATTTTGAGACTGCCTTGCACATTTCTTGAAGTAACTGTGTTTACTTTCAAACCGAAGTGTCCACAGTCTAATCAAGGGGCCCAACTGAACAATAAGAGAAGGATAGTGACATAAATAGTGGTGCTTTGGTTTCAGGGCATCTGATGGAAACAACTGTGCACGCAACTCAAGGTACTCTTCAATAGCAACTTGCAAGTACAGAATTTCTTCATACTTTATCTTAGGAGCACAGATAATTTCTACTATAGTGCGTAATAACAGGCATGCATCCCAAACATCATCATGATACTCAGTAATTAAATTACCAATCATAACTGGCAGAAGAAGCCTTAATAAGCACCAATTTTGAGCTGCATGACCATTAACTTTTGCCCTTTTAGGGTTTATTTCATTAGGCTTATTACGAGCATATGTACCATAATAGTTAAAGCTAACTAATTTATGAATCAATGTATCATAAGTAAACCATTTTTTCACTTGAACAAAATAACTTATAAATAAAGCCAGATCATATGACACAATGCCTTCAAATAAATCATGACCTATACAAGGTGGTAAACCTGGCTGACAAACATGAAAATATCTAAGCTCATTAAATGGAGAGTTGCGTTTAATACCTTCATGACGTGGTAAAACTGTACCAAGTTTTCCAACACTCTTATCATAATTATGTGGAGTTCGAGCAGCTTCTACAGATGATGGTCGAGCTGTAAAATCATCACGTGTTATTAGACAATACCTGCAGAAAAACTCACCACAAAAAATCTCTGTGAAACCACCAATAGAATGGGAACCTAAGTTGTCCCCAACAATAGAACAAATTGTACCTTTAACCATTTTGTTATTAAGCAGAATGCCATTTACTTCCAATTTTTTAAGATCATGAATAAGTGGAGTAAAAACTTTTTCATGGCCAAACTGTTTCAAATCTACCTCACGACAAAGAAGAACTAACTGAATGTTGTTTACAGTTGATCGAAAAGTTGGTGGTAAATTGGCCAAAATAAAGTAAACACCAACAATTTTATGCTTCTTTTTTGCAGAACCCAGTGGGTTGACTACTTCAAAAGCATCTTGAAAAAGTATTATTCGAAGTGAATCGGGATGGTGCTTAAACAACTCATTTTGTTTAAAACATTTCCCATCCTGAATATCATAAATACTATTATTTTCCATTTTTCTTTGGGCATACAAATTATGATGCTTAATAACTGATGAATGACTATACATACCTTTTATAGTGTCAGCTATGGGAATATATTGTGAATAACAATTCTTTTTATTATTATTTTTCCCTAGAAGTAATTCCACAGGAGGAACATAATTAAAGTGATTTTTAAAGTACTCTTTTCTTTTATAATCTGTTTTAAAAAATTTATTGCCATATTCATGCAACAGATTGCTGTTCTTCATCTCACTTACTATATTTCTTACCTGTTCATTTGTAATAGGCAGCTGTGCCAGTTTCTGAGCTAAATTTTCACACAGTATGTCAAAATTTAAATCATTCAATCCCAAAATCTCATCATTAATAACCTGAATAGTGGAAGATGGCAATAGTTCTTTTGCCAGCAATTTAAGATAAAACAATGCCATATTATTCTTGAAGTCGTCTTTAGACGAATCACAAGACCTGCTCTCAACAGACTGTTCATTTAGAACTAAATCTGATGAATCTATGTCACTGGAAGCACAAGATATTTCTTCCGAGCTACACGGAAGATCACTTACTTGATAGTTTCCATCAGTTTGGGGAAATTGGATATTCCGGTGGACCTGGCTCAGATGGCTGGTGCATGAAGATTTCTTTAAAAACGATGATGAACAGTTTTGAAATCGGCAATTCATCTTAATACCCGAATCAATATGCCCCTTTATGTGATTTAGTATACATGTTAAATCTGTAATCAACAATTTTTGGCAAAAATCGAGAGGGCAAGTCAAGGTTACGTTTTGATGTTCCAACAGCCTTGGTCTTTCACTTTAAAAAAAAACATCGTCTCTATAGATATGGGACTTGAATGAATTATAATTTTTATACTTTCTGCTGCACGATGGTAAGCCACAAGAAAATTCAACGTTATGCACATTACGGTGAACTTTCCAGTGAGAAGCGTAAGCTTTTCCGCACGTGCTGGAGAAAGTACAGAGTTCACACCTATGCATTATATACTTACGAAAAATAAAACATTAACAACTAAATATGTGTAACTCCAAATAAAATATATAGATAAATACAAACAAAATATAAAACGTACTGCACTCAGCTATTGTTAAAATCACGCTAAGTTATTTTGGTGAAACAGATTTTGTTGCTTTGAAGAAACAAATAATTGATGGTTAACGCAGACTCCACGGCAAAAATGCCCTTCTTATGCCTCATTAACAATATAATAAACAAACGAAAAATTACGTTTTAACAGATTTTTCCGAGATTGCGACCAAAAATTACAAGAGATTGTTGACAACAAACGACGTTGCAGCAGATAAAACTCAAACGAGTAACGAACGATTCGTAACTCGTGAGCATGCGCAGATTTCGTCACAGATCCAGTTGGTGTTGCAATTCACAAAACTGTAGATTTTACAGTTTTAAACTGTTAAAAACGATTACAGCATTTTTCTGTAGCGAAATACAGTAATTTTCTGTAAAAACTACATTTTTTTTTACAGTGTGTGACACAATTTTCGCACGAGATTGGGGATAACCTTCCCTTTGTAGCTGTTAATTGTCGTTAAAATTGATCGACTGTCCAAGTAGTGGAATATCACTTGAAACGATTCGCTGGAAATAATTGTGGAAGTGAATTTAATCCTCAGTTTATGACTTAATTTCGGTAAAGACTTAATGACTAGCTCTTACCAGCTGAGTCACGTGACGAGAAGCATAGGTTTCTTTTCTTTCCTCCCAGTGCTGCCATTCAAATATTTGGCAAGGAGACAATTCCCGGTTATTCAGCACGATATCTCCTGATTTTGCAGTTTTAAATCACAGCATCAGTAATATTGTGCAAGGGGAATTAAGTAATGATTGGTGCAAGGGAATTATGTAAATGATTAGTAATTAAGTAAATGATTGATACAAGGGAATTAAGTACATGATTGGTGGAATTAAGTAAATGATTGGTATTAATTTTGATGCGCAGGAGTTATTCTATTTATTAATACACTTGAATGCTACTGCCTTTTAAAAGATCATAAAACCTTGTATTTGTTGTTAGACTATGCAAACATGTGACTGCAAAATATGGATTTACTAATTTTATAGATCCGCTCTGCTAAAGTCATTCAAAAATCCCGAGCAACTCATCCTGATACAAACGACTGTACATCTCTGAAATTTTGCAAATATTGTGAGTTTTCTGGTAGATTTGGCAAAAAAAATTTCTTTCAGAAAGGTTTTTCACTTCAACTTCACAATCAAAGTTACTGATTTAATTCAATGTGCTTAAATGGTGTCAGTGCATATGTAACTACAGTCAACCCTGGATATAGTGAACTTTGTTACACTGAACATTCGGCTATACTGAACCTAAATCATTGGTCCTGACCCGCAACATCGGAAATGTATCGGGTGATCTAAAAGTCTTGCACATTTTGAAAACGTAATAAATCGCGGAGTTTTGAGATAAGGCAGCGCGGTTGGCGTAGAAATGATCACAATGACATCGGGTTTTTTATGAAATCACATAAATGTTTACTCATTTTACTTACATTTTTCATCGCCAGATGGCGCAGCAACCACAAGTTATAAGTGTCGGGAAAAATAGACCACTACTGTACCAGGTTAGATACCTCATTGTACCAGGTGTTCAAAATGATGGCCGTCCTGTTCCAGCACTGCCTGCAGACGAGAGAAAACACCATGGACGGCATTGAAGAGCATGTCCGGTGGTATAGCTCCCACATGGTGTCGAATGGCATCTTTCAGCAGGGCCAATGAAGTGGGGCGACATCTGTAGACTTGTAACTTTTGGTAACCACAGAGCCAGAAATCGCAGGGTGTCAGGTCTGGTGACCGAAGAGGCTAGGCTTTCGGAAAGTGTCGGTTCAACACACGATTTGCCCAAAACGTCCCTTTTAGCAGTTGCTTAACGAAACGTGCGATGTGTGGTGGTGCTCCATCCTGCATAAATATGCACAAATTCGCTGCACTCCGCTCTTGCAATCTAGGGATAACGTACGTTCGTAACATGTTCGCATAACGTGCATCTGTCACTGAAACGGTTTCGAAGGAGGTGCCGCGGACCTCTTCAAATAAAGGACCGATGATCAAGGAAGCCGTGAATCCACACCACACTTTCACTTTCCACTAAAGAAGTGGCGCTTTAACGACTGCGCGGGAATGTTCCGTGGCCAAGATGAAACAGGTGTGCGTTTTACAGCTCCGTTTAGGGAAAATGTCCTCATGAGTCCATAAAACGTTCATCAGCCAGTTCTTGTCGACAGCCATTTGTTGAAAAATCTTTGCTGCGAACTCCTCACGTGGCACGTAATCGCCAGCTTGCAGTTCGTGATGCCGTTTCAGTTTGTGAGGGTATCTGTGTAGAATATACAGTCCCGTATGAAATGCCTGTTTGCCGAGAAACGTGGTGAGTACTGGGGTCGCCATATGTGGATGACATTGCAATCATATCCATTTCCTGCGTAATCGTCTTTGCTGTAGCAGCACGTGTTCGTGGTCTACCGCTTTGTGGGCGTGCTGCCAAAGATCTCGTTTCCTTGAATTTTTTCACCATTCGCCGCAGCGCAGCACTTTCCATCGGCCCCCGCGCAATGCGATAATCTTTCAGTGACCGGTAGGCTGTCAACGCAGCACTCGCACATTCAGCAATGCAATAGAACAATTTCACCTGGAGCGCTTTGTCCGGTAATGACAGCATACTGGCACGTCCCGCTGTGATATGTGGTTGAAAATAAAACAAAAATTATCGGGAGGTTTAGAAGCCAATTCACCAAATGCTGTATGGCTTGAAGGATGAAATTTTCTCTAGGAATAGGCAGAGCGTCTTGTAAATAGTTTCTTAGGGGAAAGATGAAGTGATAGAATTTGAGGAATATGTCACAAGTGGAAAATTTCCCTTCATTGTGGCTAAATAAAAAGCACCTTTAATTGTTAAAATTTGAAAAACATGGCTGGGCGAGGAGATGGTGAAAAGGAAAATAAAAGAGGTATCCGAAGAACACTGGGGTTTAATGGAAGCTGGTAGTTCCTCAGACTTGGCAATTCCTAGGTTTTAGGTGGTGTACTAGTTAGGGAATTATTAGAGAAGAATGAGGGATCGGGGAAAATGCTAGGGGATTTAAAGTAATCATCATGCCAAATCGTGAATTGTCATTGTTACGTCGGCAAGAGGCAGAATGACGAGTCCGGAAACCATATTGAACTAAACGAGGTTTTGCTCGTTTATGGTTTCCATGATTGCTGGAATTTTAAGACATCAGAAAAAATTACGGATAGGAAGTTTGGGAAAGGAGAATTACAGGCTGTGCTTGCCATATGGTCGGAATTGCATGTTTAAGGTTACATAGCTCTCCTATACTTTTGAGGGCCAAACAAGGTCATAAGTGCAATTTCTGCTGTTGATTAAACCGGGATAGTTTATAAGTAATATATATGGAATAGTCATTTCAGTACAACTATTTCGGTGACCGTAAGCATCAGCGAAAGGTATCTAAGGGAAGGATCAGTAATTTGTTTGAAAAATAAAAATTTAATAAATAATTTAATTTTAACTATGAAGAAACTTTTTAACAATATACTGAAAACGATACACTGGCAAAGAGAGATTATGGGGGTCGTTGATTGTTTATCGCTGGAATTATAAGTCAGCAGAATTCAAAGTAAAATTTTACCGATAAGGAGTTCGGGTAAAGGGAATTCCAAGCTGGGTTTTCAATATGGTTCGAATTTCGTGTTTAAGGTTACATGTCTCTCCTATACTTCTACTTTTAAGGGCCTAACAGGGTCATATGTGCAATTTCTGCTAGGAATAGACCCGCTGGAGAACAAGTAAGACAGTAGTGGTGTTAAAGAATGCAGAAAAAAGGGGGTGTGACATAGAAATCATTAGTGGGAGGAAGGGGATTTGGTTTAGGTGAGGAGTGGTCGTGGCTTGTGGATTACCCTTGGTTTACCCTTAAATCGTGGATTACCCTTGTTTCGTGGCAGACAACTGACTCCGCTTCTCATGAACAGACTGCAGAATGCACGAAACACTGTATCAGTTGTCAATAATGAATAGCTTATCGTTAGAAATGCAGTTTATAAGATTTCCGTGACCATAAGGTTCGGCCAAAAGTAATTTAAAGAAGGAAGGAATACTTTTTCTGTGACCGCAAGGATCAGTCTAAAGTATATAAAAGAAGGAAGAATCACAATATCAGGTGACCGCAAGGATCAGCCAAAAGTATTTACAAGAAGGAAGAAATACAATTTCTGTGACCACAAGGATTAGCCAAAAGTATCTAGAAGAAGGAGCAGTAATTTATTCGAAAAATCAAAACCAAACATTTCAATCAATTTATACTAGATTTTAGTTTTTTTAACAAATTACCGCTAAATAAGATTCTGGCAAAGAGACATTATGGGGGTTGTTGATTGTTTTTCGCTGTTTTGTTTTTCTTATTTGGGAGTCGTGGAAAGCATGTTGAGTATATGCCCAAGTCGTTTATATCGCAAAATATTATCGGTGGAGTATTCGCTAATAAATATCAGCGTCGGTTTTGGGTGCTCGTCAAGCTTGTTGTAGAAATTTTCTGCTAGAGTTCCAATTATCTGTTTCAGAATGGAGAGCTCATATTTTTCTCTCATGTAGCGGTTCGTTTGTCTGAGGTGTGTGGAAGTGCGATGCTTTAGCATTCTATTTTGGAAGGACTGAAGATTCTTGTGATGGGATTCGGCACTAACGCCCCAAATCGAGGATCCGTATAGTAGCAGCGGAACGAAGCACATTTTCCAGATAACAATATTCTTTTTAACAGATAATTTGGAGTTTTTGTAGATAATGGGTCGTAGTATGATTTTAAGGATGATCGCTTTGTTGATGACTTGTTTGATATGAGGACCACTAAATAGTTGTTTGTCGAACTGGATTCCAATTTAATTTATTTTGTTTGTCCATTCGACCGGGGTTTCGCTGACGGTGACGAAATTTGGATTTAAGAACTTGCTGCGGGAAAAAATAATCGCTTGTATTTTCGTACCGTTTATCGCAATTGTCCATCGTGCATGTTAAATCTTGAGCATATGAACATATGTTTGTAGCTTCTTTGCGATTAGTTACTCATTTCGTGAGATGCATAGAATTGCCGTATCATCAGCATAGAAAGCAAGTTCGATGCCGATTTGTTGAGGGATATCCGCAGTAAACATTAAGTAAAGGGTGGGACCAAGTACTGATCATTGGGGTACTCTTGCACAAATTTTTCTTTCTGTGGATTTAGTTGAGCTCAGCTTCACATAAAATGGTCGGTTTGTAAGGAAGTACGCTTTTAGCGTAATGATCCATCTTGGGAATTTAAATTTTATCATTTTGTAGAGGAGACCGGCCGTGTAGACTTTATCGAAAGCTTTCTCTATATCGAGAAAAATCGCACCAACTGATTTGTTGAGATCAAAAGCTTGGTGTGCTATTTTTCAGACTCTGGATATTTGGTGATTCATGGAGTGTACAATGACGAAACCAAATTGACTAGACGGAACAATTTGATATTCTAGATAGTAGGTTTGGATATACTTAATAGTAATGTTTCCATAATTTTACTGAGGGTAGGAAGGAGTGAAATCGGTCTGTGATTCTTGGGGAGTGTTGGATCGGTTCCAGCTTTGTGAATAAGGATATAATCAGCTGTCTTCCAGCTGTTTGGGAAATAGTGTAGTTTAAGAGCTGTATTTGTAATATTCGCGAGGATTTCAATATACTGGATAGGGAGCATTTTAATAACCTTTTTCCTGATACCATCTCTCCCCGGAGCTTTATTTGGTTCCAATTTACGAATAATATTCGTAATTTCAGCCACCGTGACCTCGGGTGCTTCCGCGGGAAATTTGGTTTTGATGTTGGTGTGTGAAGCAAGATGCCTCGTCGTGTCCGGACGGCAGGGAGAGCAGTCGTTTTATAGAGACAGTTTTTAAGTGCTTCGTGTACCACATCGTCATGATCTTTCATGGATTTAAATTTATTTAACGTGAATTGGTTCGCAAGGGATTCCGGAAAGACTTCACATTTGTCTTTATCGGTGTATGCAATTTTGTTATCTGGTTTCACAGAGGAGGGACAGTCTTGTGGGGGGTTTTAATATTTCGTGTAATATCCCATGCGTTTCGTGTCGTGGCACACTTTTCTCCAATTTTGCTGAGTTTTCTTTCACGAATATGCTTATAGTGGTTCCTTGTGTAGGGTCTGATTTTTCGATTTGCGTCTGATGTGTCTGATTTTTTGATGTCTGATTTTTGAATATCTGATTTTTCGAAAGTGGACTAATTAATGTATGATTTTTCGAAAAAAGACTAATTAATGTATGATTTTTCGATAGAGGACAGTGATTTCTGTCCTCTATATTTTTCGTGCGAATCCAGATACATCGTGCTGTATTTCTTTCGGTGATTTTTCGTTTAATCCAGTTTGGGATTTTTTACGAATTTGTAATAGGTTTCTTTATAAATTGGGATTCCTTGATTATGTCGTTGATGTGGACTTGTAATTTTTCAATTTGCTGGTCGATGTCAGATCTCGATTCACATCGTGATATTTGCGGATTTGGCATTTCTTTAAGGTGCATCTGCAAGTGTTCCCAATCGATAAACCACCGTGGTGGTTTGGTTTGTGTTCCATCGTATATGCACATAACGACAAGAAGATGATCGGAGTTTAGTTTATGGATCGTGTTTATTTCGTACGAGTCGTTGAAGTCTTTTAAAATTGAAAGATCCAGGGTATTACTTGCACCTCTTGAACTTATAAAAGTTGGAGCGGGTGGAGCGGCAATATCGATGTTATATTTTTTGGAGAATTCTGCTAGGCTTCTGCTTGCTCTATTCGTGCGGATAGAATTCCATCAGGGGTGCGTAACATTACAATCACCTACAATAAATGTGGGGAATTTATCTTCAGTGAGTTTTTTAAAATCACTGGATATATCTGAATTTCCGGAGGGGTTATAGACCCTGATGAATTTCTTTTTGGAACCATCTTGGAATTCAACTAAAACACCGGGTGCTTCGAGGAAATGTAGAGGGGTTGTTATTGGGAAATCACTGTGCTTAATTTTATTATAACAATAAGGATGACTTCTCCACCTCTATCTGTGGTTCGATCTTTCCTGTAGACCTAGTAATTAGGGTTAGTGAATCGGTGTTGCGGTTTTAGCCAGCTTTCGGAAATTATTGCGATGTCAATTTTTTTCCTCTTGAAGAAATTGCATGAATTCGAGCTTTTTATTGAAAATACTGCTGGCATTCCAAATAAGAATGTTCAGGATTTTCTTGGAATTTCGGGTGTATGTTTTGGTTTGTGAGGTGGCCACCGAAGAAGTAGGGTCAGGGTTTATAATTGCAGTGACTAAGGAAGAAACATCATTACTAGAACTTTGGTTAGTTCTGGCTGGTGTATTGTTATTTTTAACATTGTTCGTGAAGTTACATCGTGCAGTCAATTTGTCATTCGTAGTATTGTAGTATTCGTGCTAGGTTGTCTTGGCTGTAATGTACTTGGAGCTTGTGGGTTTGGTGGCTGGCAGTTCATATCTTCCATCAGTAGCCTTAGCTTTCTTGTGATTGGAGCTCGTGGTCTTGTGGGTGGAGCTTGTTGGCTTCTAGGTGGAGCTTGCGGGCTTGGTGGCTGGCGATTTACATGATCAAGCAGAATTGGCGGTAGTAGAATTTTCATCAAGGGAGGGGTGCTCAGACCTATAATAGGTGATTGAACATACAGATATTTAGTAATAGTTGGCAAAACAATCGACGTTAGAATATTGGGAGTTCGTGCAAAAAGGAGATAAGGAGAAACCGGGTTAAGTTGATCACATGGATCATTCGATGCAAAAGAGTTGTTTTTCAGACTTACAGAGTGCGTCTGAATTTTCGTAGTAGGAACAGGGTATTTAGACTTATAAGAGTAGTCTGAATATTCGTGGCAGAAGAGAGTTTTTTCAGACATATAGGAGGCGTCTCAATATTTTGCGGTACAAAATCCCGAGACAATTTATTTTTGCACCGGTCTTTTGTTTGGATTAATTCGTACGTGTACTCTGCTTAAGCACAGTACAAGTGTTTTTAAGTTGGAATGGGAATAACGCATTTAAATGGGATGTGCTTTGGTTGCCAGCAGCAACCTATGCACTCGTTTTTTTAATTTGGGATGCAAGTGAAGAATTTTTTTCCGAATTAGGCGGGGTGGGGGTGTAATTCTAGGATTACTATTTGGAGTAGCTGATTTCGTGTTGAAGTCTCTAAGCGCAGGGAGAGTAAATAACTGTGGAATAATTTTCGGTGAAACCGAAATATAAGAGCCCTTCGAAGTTGAGGGAGGTGGTGGTGTGTCGAGTGGTGTTTTCCTTTTTTTTTTGCAAAAACTTTCGGGCTGTCCGCCTCGCGGTTTGAAGAGTGGGTGAAAGACCTGATTTCCGAATTATTCCGGAATATCTTGTAAATAAATAATTCGGTAGCAGCACGGACCAGGTGTTCATGTTTCCATGAACTCCTAATCGTGCAATTTTCGCCGTTGCTGGGCTCGCTACCTACTCTCCTAATCTTATCATGTTCTTCCAAGATGTTGATGCAGAAATTAAACAGCAGCAGGAAAACAGAGTAGACCCTAAAAATAGAACATAAATGCATTAGAAAATATTATTAGTAGTAAGCGCAGACCCAACAGCATCGAAGTCCTCAAAGTTTGAGATTTCCGAAGCGGTGAACAAAACACGTCCGATTACCTCGCAGGAAAAATGCAAACTGACAGTTTGAAAACGAAAAAAAAAACGAACATTTTCGGGACGTTTAGAAGCCAATTCCCCAACTGCTGTATGGCTTGAAGGATGAAATTTTCCCTAGGAATAGACAGAACGCCTTGTAAATAGTTCCATAGGGGAAAGATGAAGTAATCGAGTTTGAGGAATATGTCACAGGTGGAAAATGTCCCTTCACTGTGGCTAAGTAAAAAGCACCTTTAATTGTTAAAATTTGGAAAACATGGCTGGGTGTGAAGAGGGTGAGTAGGAAAATTAACGAGGTGTCCGAAGAGAACTTTAGATCTCATGGAAGTTGGTAGTTCCTCCGACCCTGGAATTCCTTGGTTTCAGGTGGTGTACTACTTAGGGAATTAATAGAGAAGACTGAGGAATCGGGAATAAATTCTAGGGGATTGAAAGTGAGCATCATGCCGAATCGTGAATTATAATTGGTTCGCGTGCAAGAGGTAGAATGCCGACTCCAGAAGCCCGACGTCGCAAAACGTAGTTTTGCTCGTTTCTGGTTTCCGTGATCGCTGGAATTTTAAGACACAATAAAAATTTACGGAGAGGAATTTCGAGTAAGGAGTATTACAGGCTGGGCTTGCTATATGGTCGGAATTGCATGTTTAAGGTTACATAGATGTCCTATACTTTTAAGGGCAAAACAAGATCATATGTGCAATTTCTGCTAGGAATAAACCCGGGATTGTTGGAATTAAAATACAGCAGAATTAGAAGTAACATTTACAGATAGGAAGTCCGGCTAAGGGGAATTACCACCTGGGTTTGCCATATGGTCAGAATTTCGTATGTAAGTTTTTATGGCTCTCCTATACTTTTACTTTTAAGGGCCGAACAAAGTCATGTGTGCAATTTCTGCTAGGAATAGACACGGGATAGGTTGTAAGTAAAAAGATATGCAATAGTCATTTCAGCAGCACAATTTCGATGACCGAAAGGATCAGCCAAAGTTATCTAAAATAATGATCAGTAATTTGTTTGAAAAATATAAGTATAATATATAATTCAGTTTTGACTATAATGAAGCTTTTCCAACAAATTAACAATAAACAAGATTCTGGGAAAGACAAATTATGGGGACGTTGGTTGTGTTTCGCTGCTTTGTTTTTCTTCTTTGGGAGTCGTGGAAGCATATAAAGCATATGTTTAGGTCGTCTATATCGGAAAATAATATCGGTGGAGTAATAGCTAATGAATTTCAGCATCGGGTTTGGATGCGTGTCAAGCTTGTTGTAGAAATTTTCTGCTAGAGTTCCAATTATCTGTTTCAGAATCGGGAGCTTATATTTTTCTCTAATGCAACGGTTCGTTTGCCTGGGGTGGGCGGAAGTAAGTTGTCTTAGCATTCTATCTTGGAAGGACTGAAGTTTCTTGTGATGGGATTCGGCACTAATGCCGCAAATCGAGGATCCATATAGTAGTAGCGGAACGAAACACATTTTCAAGATAAGAATTTTATTTTTAACAGGTAATTTGGAGTTTTTGTAGATAATGGGTCGTAGTATGCTTTTAAGGGTAATTTATTTATTTATGGCTTGTTTGTAATGAATACCCCAAAATAGTCTTTTGTCGAACTGGATTCCAAGATATTTTATTTTGTTTGCATATTCGACCGGGGTTTCGTTGACGGTGATGGGGATTGGATTTAAGAACTTGCTGCGGGTAAAAATAATCGCTTGTGTTTTAGTAGCGTTTATCGCAATTTTCCATTGTGCATAGTAAATCTCGAGCATATGATTATATTTTTGTAGTTTCTTTGCGATTAGTGAGACATTTTGTGAGGTGCTTAGAAATGCCGTATCATCGGCGTATAATGCAAGTTCGATGCCAATTTGTTGATGGATATCCGCAGTAAAAATTAAGTACAGGGTGGGACCAAGTACTGATCCCTGGGGTACTAATGCACAAATTTTTCTTTCGGTGGATTTTGTAGAGCACAGCTTCACAGAAAAACGTCGATTTGTAAGGAAGTACGATATTATCCTGATGATCCATCTTGGGAATTTAAATTTGATCACTTTGTAGAAGAGACCGGCCGTGTAGACTTTGTCGAAGGCTTTCTCTATATCGAGAAAAATAGCACCAACAAATTTGTTGAGATTGAATGCTTGGTGTGCTATTTTGTAGACTCTGGATATTTGGTGATTCGTGGAGTGTACAGGGACGAAACCAAATTGACTGTACGAAACAATTTGATTTTCTAGATTGTAGGTTTGGATTTGATTCAGTAGCACTCTTTCCATAATTTTACTGAGGCTAAGAAGGAGTGAAATCGGCGATGTGATTTTTGGGAAGGGTTGGATCGGCTCCAGCTTTGTGAATAAGGACAATATCAGCTGTCTTCCCGCTGTCTGGGAAATATTGTAGTTTAAAAGCGGTATTTATAATATTCGTGAGGATTTTAATACATTGGATAGGGAGCATTTTAATAACCTTTTCCGTGATACCATTTCTCCTCGGGGCTTTTTTTGGTTTCAATTTACGGATAATATTCATAATTTCAGCCCCCGTAACCTCGGGTGCTTCCGCGGAAAACTTTTTTTGATGTTCTTAGGTGAACCAAGATGCCTCGTCGAGTCCGGACCGCAGGAGAGCTGTCTTTTTTGAGAAAGTAGTTTTTAATTGCTTCGTGTACCATATCGTCAGGATCTTTCGTGGAATTAAATTTATTTAACGTGATTTGGTTTGCAAGGGATTCGGCAAAGACTTCACATTTGTCTTCATCAGTGTATGCAATTTTGCCATCTGGATCTCTCATAGGAGGGACGGTCTTGTAGGTGTTTTTCCATTTCGTGTAATGACCCATACGTTTCAGGTCGTGGCAGACTTTTCTCCAGTTTTTCTGAGGTTTCGTTCGTGAATATGGTTATAGTGGTTTCTTGTGCAGTGTCTGATTTTTGATTTAGGAAATAATAGGTATTTCTGTCGTCTAAATTTTTCGTGCGAATCCAGATAAGTCGTGCTCAATTTCTTTCGGTATTTTTTCGTTAAATTCAGTTTGGGAGTTCGTAGGGATTTGCAATAGGTTTCTTGGTAAATTGGGATTCCTTAATTATGTCGTTGATGTGATCTTGTAATTTTCCAATTTCCTGGTCGATGTCAGATCTTGATTCACATCGTGAGATTTCCGGGGTTGGCACTTCTTTAAGGTGCATCTGCAAGTGTTCCCAATCGATAAACCACCGTGGTGGTTTGGTTTGTGTTCCATCGTATATGCACATAACGACAAGAAGATGATCGGAGTTTAGTTTATGGATCGTGTTTATTTCGTACGAGTCGTTGAAGTCTTTTAAAATTGAAAGATCCAGGGTATTACTTGCACCTCTTGAACTTATAAAAGTTGGAGCGGGTGGAGCGGCAATATCGATGTTATATTTTTTGGAGAATTCTGCTAGGCTTCTGCTTGCTCTATTCGTGCGGATAGAATTCCATCAGGGGTGCGTAACATTACAATCACCTCCAATAAATGTGGGGAATTTATCTTCAGTGAGTTTTTTAAAATCACTGGATATGTCTGAATTTCCGGAGGGGTTATAAACCCTGATGAATTTCTTTTTGGAACCATCTTGGAATTCAACTAAAACACCGGGTGCTTCGAGGAAATGTAGAGGGGTTGTTATTGGGAAATCACTGTGCTTAATTTTATTATAACAATAAGGATGACTTCTCCACCTCTATCTGTGGTTCGATCTTTCCTGTAGACCTAGTAATTAGGGTTAGTGAATCGGTGTTGCGGTTTTAGCCAGCTTTCGGAAATTATTGCGATGTCAATTTTTTTCCTCTTGAAGAAATTGCATGAATTCGAGCTTTTTATTGAAAATACTACTGGCATTCCAAATAAGAATGTTCAGGATTTTCTTGGAATTTCGGGTGTATGTTTTGGTTTGTGAGGTGGCCACCGAAGAAGTAGGGTCAGGGTTTATAATTGCAGTGACTAAGGAAGAAACATCATTACTAGAACTTTGGTTAGTTCTGGCTGGTGTATTGTTATTTTTAACATTGTTCGTGAAGTTACATCGTGCAGTCAATTTGTCATTCGTAGTATTGTAGTATTCGTGCTAGGTTGTCTTGGCTGTAATGTACTTGGAGCTTGTGGGTTTGGTGGCTGGCAGTTCATATCTTCCATCAGTAGCCTTAGCTTTCTTGTGATTGGAGCTCGTGGTCTTGTGGGTGGAGCTTATTGGCTTCTAGGTGGAGCTTGCGGGCTTGGTGGCTGGCGATTTACATGATCAAGCAGAATTGGCGGTAGTAGAATTTTCATCAAGGGAGGGGTGCTCAGACCTATAATAGGTGATTGAACATACAGATATTTAGTAATAGTTGGCAAAACAATCGACGTTAGAATATTGGGAGTTCGTGCAAAAAGGAGATAAGGAGAAACCGGGTTAAGTTGATCACATGGATCATTCGATGCAAAAGAGTTGTTTTTCAGACTTACAGAGTGCGTCTGAATTTTCGTAGTAGGAACAGGGTATTTAGACTTATAAGAGTAGTCTGAATATTCGTGGCAGAAGAGAGTTTTTTCAGACATATAGGAGGCGTCTCAATATTTTGCGGTACAAAATCCCGAGACAATTTATTTTTGCACCGGTCTTTTGTTTGGATTAATTCGTACGTGTACTCTGCTTAAGCACAGTACAAGTGTTTTTAAGTTGGGATGGGAATAACGCATTTAAATGGGATGTGCTTTGGTTGCCAGCAGCAACCTATGCACTCGTTTTTTTTTAATTTGGGATGCAAGTGAAGAATTTTTTTCCGAATTAGGCGGGGTGGGGGTGTAATTCTAGGATTACTATTTGGAGTAGCTGATTTCGTGTTGAAGTCTCTAAGCGCAGGGAGAGTAAATAACTGTGGAATAATTTTCGGTGAAACCGAAATATAAGAGCCCTTTGAAGTTGAGGGAGGTGGTGGTGTGTCGAGTGGTGTTTTCCTTTTTTTTTTGCAAAAACGTTCGGGCTGTCCGCCTCGCGGTTTGAAGAGTGCGTGGAAGACCTGATTTCCAAATTATTCCGGAATATCTTGCAAATAAATAATTCGGTAGCAGCACGGACCAGGTGTTCATGTTTCCATGAACTCCTAATCGTGCAATTTTCGCCGTTGCTGGGCTCGCTACCTACTCTCCTAATCTTATCATGTTCTTCCAAGATGTTGAGGCAGAAATTAAACAGCAGCAGGAAAACAGAGTAGACCCTAAAAATAGAACATAAATGCATTAGAAAATATTATTAGTAGTAAGCGCAGACCCAACAGCATCGAAGTCCTCAAAGTTTGAGATTTCCGAAGCGGTGAACAAAACACGTCCGATTACCTCGCAGGAAAAATGCAAACTGACAGTTTGAAAACGAAAAAAAAACGAACATTTTCGGGACGTTTAGAAGCCAATTCCCCAACTGCTGTATGGCTTGAAGGATGAAATTTTCCCTAGGAATAGACAGAACGCCTTGTAAACAGTTCCATAGGGGAAAGATGAAGTAATCGAGTTTGAGGAATATGTCACAGGTGGAAAATGTCCCTTCACTGTGGCTAAGTAAAAAGCACCTTTAATTGTTAAAATTTGGAAAACATGGCTGGGTGTGAAGAGGGTGAGTAGGAAAATTAACGAGGTGTCCGAAGAGAACTTTAGATCTCATGGAAGTTGGTAGTTCCTCCGACCCTGGAATTCCTTGGTTTCAGGTGGTGTACTACTTAGGGAATTAATAGAGAAGACTGAGGAATCGGGAATAAATTCTAGGGGATTGAAAGTGAGCATCATGCCGAATCGTGAATTATAATTGGTTCGCGTGCAAGAGGTAGAATGCCGACTCCAGAAGCCCGACGTCGCAAAACGTAGTTTTGCTCGTTTCTGGTTTCCGTGATCGCTGGAATTTTAAGACACAATAAAAATTTACGGAGAGGAATTTCGAGTAAGGAGTATTACAGGCTGGGCTTGCTATATGGTCGGAATTGCATGTTTAAGGTTACATAGATGTCCTATACTTTTAAGGGCAAAACAAGATCATATGTGCAATTTCTGCTAGGAATAAACCCGGGATTGTTGAAATTAAAATACAGCAGAATTAGAAGTAACATTTACAGATAGGAAGTCCGGCTAAGGGGAATTACCACCTGGGTTTGCCATATGGTCAGAATTTCGTATGTAAGTTTTTATGGCTCTCCTATACTTTTACTTTTAAGGGCCGAACAAAGTCATGTGTGCAATTTCTGCTAGGAATAGACACGGGATAGGTTGTAAATAAAAAGATATGCAATAGTCATTTCAGCAGCACAATTTCGATGACCGAAAGGATCAGCCAAAGTTATCTAAAATAATGATCAGTAATTTGTTTGAAAAATATAAGTATAATATATAATTCAGTTTTGATTCTAATGAAGCTTTTCCAACAAATTAACAATAAACAAGATTCTGGGAAAGACAAATTATGGGGACGTTGGTTGTGTTTCGCTGCTTTGTTTTTCTTCTTTGGGAGTCGTGGAAGCATATAAAGCATATGTTTAGGTCGTCTATATCGGAAAATAATATCGGTGGAGTAATAGCTAATGAATTTCAGCATCGGGTTTGGATGCGTGTCAAGCTTGTTGTAGAAATTTTCTGCTGGAGTTCCAATTATCTGTTTCAGAATCGGGAGCTTATATTTTTCTCTAATGCAACGGTTCGTTTGCCTGGGGTGGGCGGAAGTAAGTTGTCTTAGCATTCTATCTTGGAAGGACTGAAGTTTCTTGTGATGGGATTCGGCACTAATGCCGCAAATCGAGGATCCATATAGTAGTAGCGGAACGAAACACATTTTCAAGATAAGAATTTTATTTTTAACAGGTAATTTGGAGTTTTTGTAGATAATGGGTCGTAGTATGCTTTTAAGGGTAATTTATTTATTTATGGCTTGTTTGTAATGAAGACCCCAAAATAGTCTTTTGTCGAACTGGATTCCAAGATATTTTATTTTGTTTGCATATTCGACCGGGGTTTCGTTGACGGTGATGGGGATTGGATTTAAGAACTTGCTGCGGGTAAAAATAATCGCTTGTGTTTTAGTAGCGTTTATCGCAATTTTCCATTGTGCATAGTAAATCTCGAGCATATGATTATATTTTTGTAGTTTCTTTGCGATTAGTGAGACATTTTGTGAGGTGCTTAGAAATGCCGTATCATCGGCGTATAATGCAAGTTCGATGCCAATTTGTTGATGGATATCCGCAGTAAAAATTAAGTAGAGGGTGGGACCAAGTACTGATCCCTGGGGTACTAATGCACAAATTTTTCTTTCGGTGGATTTTGTAGACCACAGCTTCACAGAAAAACGTCGATTTGTAAGGAAGTACGATATTATCCTGATGATCCATCTTGGGAATTTAAATTTGATCACTTTGTAGAAGAGACCGGCCGTGTAGACTTTGTCGAAGGCTTTCTCTATATCGAGAAAAATAGCACCAACAAATTTGTTGAGATTGAATGCTTGGTGTGCTATTTTGTAGACTCTGGATATTTGGTGATTCGTGGAGTGTACAGGGACGAAACCAAATTGACTGTACGAAACAATTTGATTTTCTAGATTGTAGGTTTGAATGTGATTCAGTAGCACTCTTTCTATAATTTTACTGAGGCTAAGAAGGAGTGAAATCGGCGATGTGATTTTTGGGAAGGGTTGGATCGGCTCCAGCTTTGTGAATAAGGACAATATCAGCTGTCTTCCCGCTGTCTGGGAAATATTGTAGTTTAAAAGCGGTATTTATAATATTCGTGAGGATTTTAATACATTGGATAGGGAGCATTTTAATAACCTTTTCCGTGATACCATTTCTCCTCGGGGCTTTTTTTGGTTTCAATTTACGGATAATATTCATAATTTCAGCCCCCGTAACCTCGGGTGCTTCCGCGGAAAACTTTTTTTTGATGTTCTTAGGTGAACCAAGATGCCTCGTCGAGTCCGGACCGCAGGAGAGCTGTCTTTTTTGAGAAAGTAGTTTTTAATTGCTTCGTGTACCATATCGTCAGGATCTTTCGTGGAATTAAATTTATTTAACGTGATTTGGTTTGCAAGGGATTCGGCAAAGACTTCACATTTGTCTTCATCAGTGTATGCAATTTTGCCATCTGGATCTCTCACAGGAGGGACGGTCTTGTAGGTGTTTTTCCATTTCGTGTAATGACCCATACGTTTCAGGTCGTGGCAGACTTTTCTCCAGTTTTTCTGAGGTTTCGTTCGTGAATATGGTTATAGTGGTTTCTTGTGCAGTGTCTGTTTTTTGATTTAGGAAATAATAGGTATTTCTGTCGTCTAAATTTTTCGTGCGAATCCAGATAAGTCGTGCTCAATTTCTTTCGGTATTTTTTCGTTAAATTCAGTTTGGGAGTTCGTAGGGATTTGCAATAGGTTTCTTGGTAAATTGGGATTCCTTAATTATGTCGTTGATGTGATCTTGTAATTTTCCAATTTCCTGGTCGATGTCAGATCTTGATTCACATCGTGAGATTTCCGGGGTTGGCACTTCTTTAAGGTGCATCTGCAAGTGTTCCCAATTTATTATCCACCGTGGTTGGTTGGTTCGTGTTCCATCGTAAATCCACATAACGGTAGTAAGATGATAGGAGTTAAGTTTATGGATCGCTTGTATTTCGTACGGGGCGTTGAAGTCTTTTGAAAGTGCAAGATCCAGGGTATTACTTGCACCTCTCGATCTTATAAAAGTGGGAGATGGTGGAGCGGCAATATCGATGTTATATTTTGTTGAGAATTCTGCTAGGTTTCTGCCTGCTCTATTCGTGCTATACAATTTGATCAGGGGTGCGTAGCATTGAAGTCACCTCTAATAAATGTCGAGAATTTATCTTTAGTGAGTTTTTTCAAATCACTGGATATGTCTTAATTACTTGAGGGATTGTAGACGCTGATGAATTTCTTTTTGGTGCCGTCTTCGAATTCTACTAAAACACCGTGTGCTTCGAGGAATTGTAGAGGGGTGTTTATGGGGAAATCGCTGTGCTTTATTTTATTATTAACAATAATGAATACTCCTCCAGCTCTATCTGTGCTTCGATCTTTCCTGTACACCTGAAAATTAAGGATATTGAATTGGTGTTGGCGTTTTATCCAGCTTTCGGATATAATCACGATGTCAATTTTTTCCTCTTGGGGAAATTGCATGAATTCGAGGTTTCTATTGAAAATACTTCTGGCATTTAAAATAAGAATGTTCATGAGTTTTTGGAATTTCCGGTGTAGGTTTCGGTTCGTTGGGGGGGGGGGAGGGCACCGAAGTAATGGGATCAGGGTTCAAATTTGCAGTGACTAGGAAAGAAACATCATCACTAGAACTTTGGTTAGGGTTCGTTGGTGTAATGTTATTTTTAACATCGTTGTGTCTATTTGACTTTCGTAGAATTGGAGTATTCGTACTTGGAGCTTGTGTGCTTGGTGTCTGGCAGTTCGTGTCTTCGATCAGTAGCCTTGGCTTTCTTGTGATTGGAGCTTCAGGGCTTGTAGGTGGAGCTTGTTGGCTTGTAGGCGGAGCTTGTGGGCTTGTAGGTGGAGCATGTGGGCTTGGTGTCTGGCGATTTACATCATCGAGCCGAATTGAATTTTCATCATCAAAGTAGGGGTGCTCAGACCTATAGTAGGTGATTGAACATACGGATAATTAGTAATAGGTGGCAAAACAATCGTCGTTAGGTACTAGGAGTTCGTGTAAAAAGCAGGTAAGAAGAAACCAAGTTACGTTGATCACACGGATCATTCGATGCACAAGATTTGGGTTTCAGATTTATAAGGGGCGTCTGATTTTTAGTTGTAGTAGCAGGGGTAATCAGACTTATAAGGGGCGTCTGAATATTCGTGGTAGAAGAGAGATTTTTCAGACTTATAGGAGGCGTCTGAATATTTGGTGGTATAAAATCCGGAGATACCGTATTTTTGCACCAGTTATTTTGTTTGGATAAATTAGTACGGGTACTCTGCTCACACAGTGTTCTAGTATTTTTAAGTTTGAATAAGGATAACGCAATTAAATGGGATGTGCTGTGGTTACCAGGGGTAACATGTGCACTCGTGATATTTTTAATTTGGGATACAAGCGAAGAAATTTTTTGCGAAGTAGGTGGGGGGGGTGTAATCCTCGGATAAATATTGGGAGTAGCTAATTTCGTGTTAAAGTCTCTGAGCGCATGTAGAGTAGATAGATGTGGAATAATTCTCGGGGATACCGAATTAGAAGAGCCGTTTGAAGTTGTGGGAGATGGTGGTGCGTCGAGGGGTGTTTCCTTTTCTTTGCTAAAGCTTTTGTGCTGTCCGCCTCGCGGTTTGAAGTGTAGGTAGAAGACCTGCTTTCCGAATTATTCGGGAATATCTTGTAAATGAATAATTCTGTAGCAGCATCGACCAGGGGTTCATGTTTACATGAAGTTCTATTCGTGCAATTTTCGCTGCTGCTGGGCTCGCTATCGACTCTGCTAATCTTACCATGTCCTTCCCAGATGTTGTGGCAGAAGTTAACCAGCATCAGGAAAACAGAGAAGACCGTAAAAATAAAGCATAAATGCACTAGAAAATATTATTAGTAATAAGCGCAGACCCAGCAGCAGCGAAGTCCTCAAAGTTTGAGATTCCCCAAGCGGTGAACAAAACATGTCCGATCGCCTCGCAGGGAAAATGCTGGTTTTATATTCACTGTCCCAGACCTGTTCGCCTATGGTGCCCTCTGGCAATGAAAAATATAAGGAAAATGAGTAAAAATTTATGTGATTTCATAAAAAACCCGATGTCATTCAGATCATTTCTACGCAAACCGCGTTAGCCTACACCCAAAACTCTGCGAGTTCTTCCGTTTTTAAAATGTGCAAGACTTTTGAATCCGCAGGTAGAAAGTCCCTTAAAAAAAGACTTCGTTGAATTTTTCTAAGATTTAAATTGAATTGTTTTTTATCCTTGTGTGTGCATTCCCTGTGCAGCGCAAAATAAGCCTTTCCCAAAGTCCCATCACTTTTTTTGTCTGAGAAACCTAATAATCTTTTATTTATTTAAAATCAAATTTAACATAAATAGCAGAATAAGCAGAGTTTTTTTACGCTCAAGGCAGCCCACATAAATAAACAGTACTGTAGTATTCAGAACATTGATGGAATAAATTAGTTGAACTGAGTCACTAAAAATACCCCTGGTATTTAGATGCTAGATGAAAAATTACTATGATTTTGGTATCTTGCACCAAGTTGCAAACAATGAGTCAAAGAAAGTTAGCATCTACTGACTGAATTCCAGAACAGGATGGAATTCAGACCCATGCTTTTTAGTTGGGTTGCTTAGTTCTCAAGGCAACCATTGTATTATTAATGGGATATTTTACAATGCATTTTTTAGTTTAAACAGCTACTATCTTATTCTTACACATTTGTTCGTTCCAAATTTTTACAGCTAAATTTTCTTGTGAGCTGCTGCAACAGCAATAAGCATAGATTCGTTCTTTCACACTCCGTTCACTTATTAAATTTCTTTTCAAATGAAGTATTTATTCACGAAACGAGTAGCAACTGTTCGCTGAATATTAAGCAAATCACTGAAATTTTAATTCTAAAGCATTTGAAACAATTTGCCATCACACTTAATGTTGATGTCATTTTACAGCTATTATCTCCTTTACCTAATGGATCGCACTTCTCATTTACGAACATTGACGCAATCAACTTACAAAATTTTGTGTGCTCAACATCATTTTTAGTTTCACTTTCTTTTCCCCAGTTCAAACGCATTTAGCTTTAAACGGGAATTAAATAAAATAGAAAGAAGTGTATCAAATGATACTGAACTCTAATCGTAGACTTAGCTTAAGTAATTTAATTTTTGAATACAATTGTTGTCATATTGACAGGTACATCCATAAAGCTCCGCATCTGTGATAATGCCTTTAACAAACAAATGAGCTCATAATTCCTACCAGGAATTCAGCTGTCACACAAAGCTTCCAATTCGTAGAATAAAAGATTCAGCTTTCAGAGTTAGAAGCAATTTCATTTTGGTCTTGGTAATTCAAGTTTCAAGGCCCTCAGTGCAAACAGCAATTTTGAATCACTAACAATATTGCGCCCCACAGATTCAGTTTTGCGCTGTGTACCAAGTCTTGCTTAACAAATAGACTTCGGCAGTTGAGATGTCGATTCAGCTGTCGCCAACAACACATAAAGGTAAAGAAAAATATTCACCCAACCAAATTTTTTTCAACTAACTACAGGCAATTGTTATTTCACATCTGGTCCGTAGCTTTAAAGATGCGCTTTCATCGCTGAAATAATAGTTTTAAAACATTAATAATAATTAGCCGTCCAAATTCAATACGCTGTGATTATATTTTCTTTTTTTTTGTTTCCTTTTTTGGGCCGTGGGTGGCCTAGTGGGAAACGTCGTTACTGCAATGGAAAGGGCCTCAGGTTCGATCCCAGATAGGTGCGAACGCTTGATCCACTAAATTTCCGTCGTGCGTCGGATGGGCACGTTAAGCCGTCGGACCCCGGGTACTGGGCCTTTGGTAATAAATAAGGGCGTCTTCCTCCCCCTTTCTACTTCGCTTCCGTGTCAGTTTCCTATTGGGCGCTTTAGCGCAAATCTCCTAGTTTCCTATTTCTAAGGGTTGTTTAAGACCTGGGGTCAGACACTCTCTTCCTTAAATCCTCTATATATGATCCGATCATCATATTTCCGTTTTACAATGTCCTCCTTGCTTTATGTTTCATTTAACAACAATCATATCAGTAGTTTCGCATTGTGAATAAACTTCACTCTTACGGAATCTGTTCTTAAGTATGCAATACTTACCTGAACCGAAAACCGGTTGATACTGCTGTAGTTTGCCAATACCAGCTTCAAGTTGTTCAGATTCAAAGAGAGTTTTCAATTTCTAAGCAATTATAACCATCGAGATTCTGTATGTAGCGTGAAATAACAAACGTCTCTATTCTACCATTGTGAACCTTCAGCCGTTTGCTTTCCTACGTCAGCAGCACCTATGGATAGGCAATTATCATGAGAATCTCTGTCTCAGAGCTATGGATCTCACGTTTTGCATTTTGAGTACCACAGCTTCTATCTGTATTCTGAGAGGAAGTCAGTATTCTTTAATTGCTAATTTGTGCATTTCCGGACGAAGCCACCCAGCCCGATTCTTTGCGTATTTTATGGCTCATGCCTAGCTACAAGGAAACTTGCAATAAGTGTGTAAGAAAGGTTACTTAGGGACCTTTTTTTTTATTTATTCGCAAGATCTGTCTGTAACATTTTCACAAAATGTATAGAATTACAAATATATTTAAATGTATAATACAAAATTTAAAATTTTATCTTTATTAATATTTTTTTATAATTTTTCTACAAGAAAGTTATAAATGATTCGACAAACACATTCGTGAGCACACCAAATAATAAAAAATAATTGGAAAGCAGCAGTATACACCGCTTCAAAAATAGGGGTTGGCATGAACAGAATTAATGGCAAACCTAATGACAAACTTTTATATAAATTTCGTTTGTAATATATTACTAATTGTTCGATTTTTAGACAATCTGAGTGATCGACATTGCAAATTTATTAAAATAATCTGTTATAAAGGACGCATAAAAATGTGTAATTTATTTAAATAAATATTTTCCCCATCTTTCAGGCGTATGGTAGGAGCAGCTTTAACAATTCTCAGTGTCTTCTATACATTTCTTGCATTTTCTGAATTTTATAGCGTTTCGAAATCAAGTTCAGAGATTTAAAACATTTGCCTAACTAATTCGACACATAGAAAAACTATTAAATTCAAAAACTCCACGAAACATATAGCTTTACAATATTTTAGAAAAGTTTAGTTTTAATTTTAAGAAAAAACATTTACAGTATAGAAAGTCAATTGTTTTAGTTAGAATGTGGATCGTTAGTTTTCTTCTTGCACTACGCCAAATTCAAAAATTCTGAAAATTTAAATTCCAGCCCTCAAGAAAGAGCAGCTTTGGGATTTTCATATGCACTATTAGAATGTTTTAAAGTATTTTTCGTCTTTATTTTGTACAACTGTGTGATTTTGCGAAAAAGTGAAATGCAGAGATTTTTTACAGTCTTGCAAACGAATACACAAGCAAAATAAATTGTTAATGAGAAATATTCAATTTAACAGCAGTATATATCGCACCATGATAAAAGAAAGTACCCTAAATTGGCAATCGCTGGACGTATTGTTAGATTATATATACACGAGTGAGTCACATTATTGTGACCACCAGTTAATATCCATAGTAACCGCCGTGGGTAGCGTGGACAGCAGCTACACGGGCTGGGGGTGACTCAATAAGGTGCTGAAATGGGTTCACAGGTATGTGGACATATGCTGACTGCAGTGCATCAGACAGCTGCTGGAGGGTGCGAGGTGTAATACCCGTAGAATGAACAAAACGAACGAGATTGTCAAACACATGCTCAATTCGGTTTAAGTCTGGAGAATTAGTTGGCCAGGTTGGTTGGTTGGTTAATAGATTTTATTGGCGCAAGGGCCATGGTTGGCCAAAGAGCGCCAGGCACAAGACAAAAAAAAAACACGGGGCATAAATCGCAAAATCTGGCTGACCAAGAAAAAACCGAACCATGAGTACGAAGGAAGGGCCAAAAAAGACAATGAAACAAACAGTATGAAAAACATGGTACAAAGGTGAGAAAGGAGACGATTAAGTAAAACTGAGGAATGAGAATGATAAAACACATTACGAAATCGAACACAACTACACATAGGATGAGTCACTCTCTTCCCCCACACACTCCAATGCAATGCTGGCCGAGGGCGAGGACGAACTGCCACTATCCTCCCCCTCATGTTCCTCTGCAATGTTAGTTGAGGCTGGGGACGAACTGTCACTCTCCTCCCCCCGATGTTCCTCTATAATGTTGGTCAGGTGGACCGCGACAGTTGGATGGACACTGCACACCTTTGCGGATTGAAGGCCGGGTCTCCAGCACGTGCAGGCTGTCTGCTATGAACCGGAAGAGTCGGTCGTCTTCAAAAGAGAAGGCGCAGACTCAGCTGGTCGAATAAGCTGGAGCTCGGTGAAATCCACCTGTGCCGCTTGTTCAGCTGTAGATCGCTTGGCAAGTGCGGCGAGAGCTACAGGGCGCGGAACAAAGGGCTGCACGGGTTGTGGTAGAGACTGAACCACTGCGGCAAAAGTACGCTGTCGGTTGTTGGGTATACCCAACTTGGCCTTGGCAGCAGGGTACGAGAGGCCTTCCAGGGTCTTGAGGCGCTGGATCGCCATCTCGTCCTTCCATTTCATACAGTTGCGGGAGTAAGCTGCATGGGCCTCACCGCAGTTAACACAGCAGGCCGCAGAAGTGCAACCATCCCCGTCATGTTCACTGGAGCCACAATTTGCGCAACGAGCGGAACTCTTACAGAAACGTTGGGAATGCCCGTACCTCTGGCACCTGAAACAGCGCAGAGGACTGGGAATGTACGGGCGAACTCCACAGACCAAGTAGCCAGCCTTGATTTCGGTCGGAACTTTCGGGGAGTTAAAAGTCAAGATTACATTTTTAGACTTAATCAAGGAACCATCGCGCCGGAACATCATACGACGAGCAGCAATAAAACCTTGATCTGCAAGTTCAGTCACCAATTCGTCTTCACTGCATGGCAAGAGATCAAACTCCGAAATAACACCCCGAGAGGTGTTAAGAAACGGGTGAGGTGTCACTTTGACAGGAATGCCTTGAAGACTAGTGAGGTGCAGAAAAGTGTTACTCTGAGAAACACTGCAAGTTTGGACAAGCAGGTCCCCAGAGCGAAGCTTCCTCACAGACTTCAAGGGGCCAACCGCAGCGTCCAAAGCTTTAGAAATGAAAAAGGGAGATCTGGTGGACAGTCTCTCATTCGGATCGATGGATTCTACAAGTAAGTGTGTAGCATGCGTAGTCACAGCAATCGAGGGAGACGACGCTTCGGAGCGACTGGTACAGCTGCCGAAGAAGAGGTTCCACATTCTTGATCCAGGTCATGGTCTAAAGACCGTTTAAGGGTATGAGACTTGGTAGGTTGAGAAGACGAAGGAGAGTCGGTGTCAACGATCAGTTTCTCAGGTGACTTAAATTTGGAGTTTTTGTTCTTGTGTTTACCCATGGAAAAAAGGAGGAAGATTCGTCTGCAGACTACTCCACATACCACCGAGCCCTACAAGGGAGAACTGGAGGTCTGCAAGCCAAGAAAATGACGCTGGACACAGTTCTGGAGCTTATACGTTGCAGATATAGTCCGTTGGCTGTGATCACACGCACTCGGCGGACACTTCGGCCTCCGGGTACCGTCATGCCAACGCCTTTGGCATGATCCCACAGCCCCCGGGCTCACCCTGCCGTGCTATACGACAAAAAGCCGCTAAAGCCCTGCACACAACTTGGTACAAGACTTCTGACTAGAGGTTGGTTAGTCTCTAGCCTCCCGTTTACAGCGAAGCCGGGGTCGAAGAGGAGTGTTGGTACACAGGAGGCACCCATCCGGTCTCCTGTGACCTCAGCCTCCAGACATCCCATTTCCGCCTCACGGGTCTCCGCACGCGGCAAACATACAGGTAGGTCTAGCACATAAACCAGCTAAAAGGAAAAAAAAAGAAATCCAAAGAAGACAAATCCTGGCAGGGAACCTAAACGGAATCTCAGCAACCTACGAACTGAGCGGTTAATATAAAACAGTTAGTGGTGGAGGGTAACAAAACCACAAGACCGGGGTGTTAGTACATAACGTGGTAGCGATTAGGTAGAGGATACAACACGGGCAACTAGCCAGTGGAGAAAATAAATAAAAACAAAAAAGCGAGACACAAGACCAGCTCGGGATCGTATGGCCGCGACTCCCCAACAGCTGGATGAACAGCCGTCCCTGCAAACTCCAACAGCACCAAAATAAAAAAAAACAAGCGGTGGCATGTCATCAGATGTTGACGAGTCACAAGGTCAGCTTGGGCCGTGGGGGCGCCGCTCCCCAAATAACTGGAAAACCAGTTATCCCCGTGCGGGGTTAGTTGGCCAGGAAAGTACTTTGAAATTTGCATCGTTCTCTTCCAAACACCCTCTGACATTTATAGCTGTGTGACACGTCGTACTGTTATGGTGGAAGATCCCAACAGTCCCAGGGAAGAAAATCGTCATATATGGGTGGGTGTGACTTGCAAAGATATATTCATAACGAATTCCGTCCTTAGTGCCTTTCACAAGTATGAGGGGACCAAAGCAATACTACGGGAACATTACCCAGACCACAACGCTGACCCCATCACTTGTGTTATTCTAGCAATGATTGAAAAGCGTTTTATTTCGTTGTTTCTTGCCTTATATGCCAACGTCTATATGTTCGATGAAGCAGAAAACGTGACTCATCGAAGAACGCCATGCTTCGCCAATCAGTGGAGATTCTATTCCGATACTTCCGTTCCAATGTAAGCCTTTTCTGCCCATGCGTTTTCATCGGAGACCCATACGCAGCAGAGTTAGCTGAATTGCTATTTTAGACACACTTCCGTGTGATCCCTGGTTCATTCGGCCAGTGATGTGCACCGCTGCATCTTATTGATTGGCCCTCGCGACCTTTGAAGCTGACGTTCACCTCTCACATCAGTGGCACGGGGTGCTCGGCAGTTTCCACTTCGCTTATTCGCAATGGTGTCATTTCTCCAATCACGATACACCTTATCCACAGCAGCACGAGAATAGTTCACACATGGCGCTGTTTTAGAAATCCTGCCACCCTTGGCCCGAAAGCCGATATTAATCCCTTTTCACAAATCTGATAAATCACTTCTTTTATTCATGACAGCAGCAAGAGATATGTTTTAAGAATGTCTTCAGCAAACCTTGTACACCGTCCAAGCCAGCTCACGACATGTGCCTTCCTTCACGGGTTACGCGGTGTTGACATCAAATGCAGGAGGTGGCCACAATAATAGAACCCCACTGTGTATTATGTTACATTAAAAAAACTTGCATATGTTCTCACATTTTTTTGGACTGATTTTTAAACACATGAGCAATGGAACAGCTTCAGGTTATTGCATTGCTTTATATGCTGTAAAACATTTCTGATATTGAAATGATGTATTATCCTGCTAAAATGTCTCTAATTTGAAAGCGCCGGCAATATCTTTCACAACTTTCGAATTCTGATCTGCAGTATCTGTTAAGGAAACACATATCTCACAACTTTCAACATCAATGCTCTTATCAATTTTTAGCTCCTGGAACTTTTTTCACCTCTCTTCTCTGGATTTCCTCCTCGTTGCGGTTGCAAGCTGGTGTGTTGGAGGTGCGTCTTCTCTTACGTTTTATTGATTCCAGTTCAGTTTTTCTTTAAATTTGCGTCCTATGTCTCCATTTTTCTTGATTCTAGTCCTTTTCCGTGTACCGTTTCAGTGTCGTTAATTGTTGGATTTCTCAACGCCACTGTTGGAAGAACTTTTTCAGCTGGATGATTCACGAAGGCAGTTAATTTCATCTGTTTAGATATTTCTGGTCATTAGCAATGCCAGTATTCTTCATTTTAACTAAAATTGATAATTAATGATAAGAAGAAAAAGCTATCATATGTTAAACACAAAAATATCTAGAGCATACAATACGAAAATAATAAGCAGAACATTTGCAGCTGGTAAAACATAAGTTGCGAAATGACTTCAGTACGGCAACACAAAGATGTAAGGATCCGGTTCACAAATTGATAGTTATGCACTTGGCAGTGCGAAATTCAACGACCCTCAGTGCACAAAAATGTTAGGAATTAAAGTTACGATTTCAAATTGCCAGCTTTGTTAAAACCAATATTCAATGATATGTAGTCACTAGATATGTCACATGGTATATTATTAATTTTATCTTTCATCAACTTGCTTTTGCGTATTTCGTAAGTACTTTTATCAAGTAGGAAATATATTTTCAAATAAACTACATGGCAATGTTGAACACATATGCAACACTTACTTCGACAGAAAGTTCCTGTTGTTAAATACTGATGAATCTTATTACTACCAATGAATCCGCTGCCTTCTCTTTCGTCGTATTTTGTAATACGACGAAAGCATTCCGTGAGGTAACTTAAAGTATAATTTTTCATTAGAGAAAAGCAATAAATGTGAAATAAGCACAGAAAGTTTAAAGGTACCAGAGTGGCATTTACGAGATCCACTAGCAAAGCTTGCCAAAGTTTTGGCATCCCAGTTAACTCATAGGCTCTGAGAGAAGAGCTCGGTTGTATTGTTACATTTATCCCCATTTGTCACTCTCCCTAAAGCTTTCTAAGAGCCAAACACCCCTTTTAAAAATGTTTCTTTGCCAGATGCTTTATAGAGGCGTGACTTGACAAGCTGTGCAGTCACCGCTTATCCGTGAACACTCATTGCATGTTCAATGTTAAGAGTGGGACTTTCAATCTAGTACCTTTATTATCATATCTGTGAGAATAACTCTGACTACTACATTCTGTCAATCGGAAACAAAAAACAAATATCTTACAGTTTCTAATAGACGATGTTCCAGTATCAAAGTGATACATCACTTCCGGCAGCTGACATCCGCAGACGTACAGAGATTCGAAAAACTGGAAAATATCACTTGATTTTACCTGCAAGCTTAATGCTGTCCCACATTAAATCGGCAAACGAAATCTCAATGTTAAATCTGAGGTAAAATATATGAATTTTTATTCTAGGTTTAGCGACCACCGTGAGCAACTCAAAGGCTTGTAAGCAGTCGTTGGTCCCTAATTTAGAGCCAGTGGTTCCAGGGAATGGAGAAAGCCAGGGATAAGAGACAAACACAACATTCTTGCCTCAACGCAATTCAAACCCAGGCGCTTCTCGGACGAATGGACATAAGCCAGCGCTTAGAATACTACGCCCCCTAGATGACATAATATTTGGATTTGAGGGTCACAATTGTACGGAATAATTATTGATTCTGAGGAAATACGGCATAACCACGTGGCAAAATTGAAGGATGCAGACACTTTTTCAGATTACACGCTAGTCATGTTAGTGGAATTAAAAGTTCAGAATTTTGCTTTACATTCTTTTTTTGTACACGTTGTGCTGAAGCAATAATTTGTATGCAAAAGCTATTGACTTAAGACAGCAAAATTGTCAGTACAAAAACTTAGGTGCGAGAAATTAAGTTCTAGTGGCCGTTATGACCTGGTGCCCTGGATTAGTCTCAGGGTTTATTTAGCTGATTCCACGTGCTTAAAATAATCCAGTGACTGTCATGTCGCTTAAAAATTGCAGATAATTTTAATATATGAGAAAAGCTGCAGAAATTTCAACAAAGAGAAATGTATGGTCTATTTTCTAACAGCATACATTTCGTAGACTATTGAAAATGTCATTAATTGAGGATGTATACTTGTGTAGTTTCGTTATTGGTATTTATTTCGAAACATACATTATTTAAACTCAGTAAAGATTTTTTCTTGTGGTTTACAGTATGTCTTCGATACTTAATAAAGAGCGTAATTGCTTCGTTATTGTTAACAGATTAATTCGCCTACCACAAAATGTAAATTTTATAAGCTAAATGTGCTGTACGTTGGAGGTGACTTTCTTAATTGTTGTGTGATTGTAACCCAATGCAACCTGTTTTATTCGAAAACATGCGTTTTTACCCAAAAGATGGTTCTTCTGTAACATTTGCACATATTTCTATAGAAACGTTAGATTCTCACAATTAACGGAATCCTTGCACTAAGTGCTGGAAGTTTTCATCATCAAGATTTTTGACGACGTCACAGCCGACGATCGAAGCTGAAACCCATTCTGAGTCTCTCTTTGGAGATTATATAACATCGTGTCCCCAATACAATTGCGTGGGTGATCAATACGATCAGTAAGATCAATTCGAAACCAGGAGTGGAACAGTAAATATATTTGAAGGAGGTAATAGAAATAAAGAGAGCAAGAAATGCTGCAAATGTGTTCTTTTCGTGTTTCATAAACACTGTTGGTGCTGCTGCGAAAATCATATAAATTTGTGAATGGCGGTTCCAAGTGTATAGTATTTCATGATGTCTTTCATTTCTGTTATTCTGGCAATGGTTCGCTCTTTAGAAATGTGTAGAAAATTTTTGAAAACGTATTCCTGATCCTGAATTTCGTATACCTGGTGAAGCCTTGATGGAGTGATGGTTTTATTATTCTGCAAAGTAGAAAAAAACACATCATTCTAAATTGTAGTGTGACGCAAAATTGTAAAGAAATTGGGTAAATGTTTTCCTTTAGAGACCGCAGTAATTGATATGAGCACCAATAGATAGAAATAAGGACACATAAATGCAAACAAGAACGTCAAAATACATGCACATCTAAATTGTGGAGTATCAATGTAATTGTAGTCCAACTCCACAAAATGTTGGAATTATATATCTTTTATGACAACCATTAACAGCAGACTTCCTGCTATCTACGTGGAAACAAACAACTTCGTGTAAGGTAGCTGCTTTAAATTCTGCTATAGTGGAAGAAAACAGTCAAACCGCATTTTACAGACCCTCAGTATATCGAGACCATGCATAACGCAAAACCTTAGGACTTAACACATCTTCTCTTTATGGAATAGCCCTTAATTATATGATGCACAGCTACACAATTGCCCAAATGCAAATTTATATTATTGCACAAACCGGATATTCCCAAACAAAATGTACTAACAAACTTTGAAGATGTGAATTCGCTTTTTGGTTTAAATACGACATGTCAGATAATATCAGAGAACTTGCAGATTTTGTCGTCCTGTGTATGGATTCGAACCCCCGTCTACTAGATAGTGCCCGAAAATTCTAACCGCAATACCACCCAGAACGACATAGGCTCGAGGTTTTCATTTATTCGAATACAACCATCATTTGAATATTACCTGAATTTTTCGGAAATCCTCTGACTTAATGTCCATTTCATATTTACACCAAAAAACGAATTCAGATCTTCAAAATTTGTATTGTATGATGTAATACCGTATTTCATTCAAAACGTGCTTGTTATACTTCACTGCAAACTGTGTAAGAATTTTCTTTCCCTTTTTTAGGAAAGTGATTCAGTTGTGGAAAACCTTAATGTTAAAGACACTCAGTCAAAGATGCGAATTCCCTTTTAGCATTAAAACGTGCAGCAGGTTTTATTTTTGAAATAATACTGTCACTTCTCTGTGTAGAATTTCAAATGGAGTTTCGTATTTACTCAGCGGCACATTCAGCTATTTTGTATGATTCTTTTAAGTACAAATGGCTGATACAGAGATAGCACACGTAATCGTATATCATAATGTGCACAATTATTTTTCTTTACACCTCTGCGGCATGTCATTTGCCTATATTCCATGAATGTGCGTGTTAACCCTCAGATGCAAAGTAATATGAGCATTATGTATTTCGAGCAAATTTAAGAAATACAGGCGATCATCAGTAACTTTGGACAGAGACCATAGAGACCATAAGCAGGCAGAAAAAGCCAGAGCTTATACGGGAAATTAGATACAAAAACCATGCTTTATCCAGGATTAAAATCCAGACACATGTCGGACGAATAGTCGGAGGTCAACGTTTACACCACTGCACGTCCGTGGAGGCACAGAGTGGTTACAGCAAACAAGAGATACCCAAAATAAAACCAAAGCATTAAAAAGCAAAGTTAAAAACCGAATGTTTTTATTTTTTAAAATCATGGATATTTCCGTGGACCACAGCACTATACACTGAAGAGTAATTGCATTAGAGATACCTGTCTATTAATGTGTAGCACCACCTTTCGCCCTGATGACGGCGGCGATTCGCGTCGTCATGGACTCGACAAGACACCGGAAGCGTTGAAAAGCCGTACGGATCCACGAACCCGGAACAAGCTCCCACAGTTTACGACGATTTGATGGAGGGGGTCAAAGACTCGAATATCTCTCTCGATGGCATCCCAGATGTGCTTGATAGGATTGAGGTCAGGTCTGGCCAAGGAAGCGCGGTCACGTTCGTGCAGTGTTCATCCAACCATTCGGATACAATTCAGGAGCGATGGCACAGTGCATTGTCTTGTTCCAGGATTAGATCCCCAGTGGGATGTAGAAGACGCACAAACGGGAGCAAGTGGTCGTCCGGGATATCCCGGTAACGTTGACCTGTGAGGGACAATGTCACACATACCAGGGGTCCCATTTCAATCAACGTAAACAGTGCCCAGATGAGAATGCCACCCCCACCAGCTTGAATATTATCCTGCGGGAGAGAAGGATCCATCGCTGCATGTGGTTTGCGCCGTACTCGTATCCTGCCGTCTGCATGTACCAACATAAATCTCGACTCATCAGTCAAGGCAAAATTTTCCTACATGTCTTAGGCCCAGTGGCGATGTTCCCGCGGCCATGCTAATCTTTGCACCCTGTGAAAACGGCCAGCAGCGGTACCCTCCTGGGACGATGGCTTATGTACCCCATAGCAAGCAGATGGTTCTGGATGGTGTGGCTGCTCACACGTTTTATGTGCACCAGCGGTAAATTGCCGAATGATTTCTTGCACTGTGACCCGTCTATCCGCTCTTACAATGTAAGCTTTCCGACGATGACCTCGCTCATCCACAAGACGTTGTCCACGGCAGTTGGCCCTTGCAGGGATGATTTGACCGGATTTGATGTACTCAAGGTGCAGCCGTAACACAGTGGCTCGTGAAAATCCCAGTGCCTCCACGACTTCCGAGATGGAGTGACCCATTCTTCGGGCCCCGACAATTTGCCCACTATAAGATGCGTTTAGTCTTACCCATACTGAGTCCGACATTTACTGATTCCCGTCGCATCACTCCTCATATTGTCGGATCGCTGCATACGTCATTTCGTTTCCGTTTACAGGGTAGCGCACAGCGCCACATTTGAATAACGCCAGCTGTCTCTAATTCAATTGCTCTTCAGTGTATGTATATAAACTTTTCGTAATTCAAGAAATATTAACAGGAATTTAGTTAATGCCCCATATAAACCACATGCCATAAATGTTGTGCTTACCTAACAGCATTAGAACAGTCAGTCCTGGTTCTTCGTTAAACCAAGATCCTTATTTCCAAACACTTTGAAAGATTGAGGTTAGCAAGCAGAGTAATAAAATCCTGTATTGGAAAGATGAAACTTTCTGATGGAAGCAAATAGTAATCTGTGGGTAATAACATCTAGGATGTGATTTACAACGTTGGTGCCAGTAGGTAAAGCGCTAGTTTTGTAAACGGTCGAGTCCATAATTGTGACCACCAGTTAATATCCACAGTAACCGCCTTGTGCAGCGTAGACAGCCGCTGGAAGGTGTTCACAGGTACGTGGAGCCATGCTGACTGCAGTGCATCTCACAGCTGTTGAAGAGTGCGTATTGGACGATCCATGGAACGAACAACACGATCTATGTGGTCCGAGAGACGCTCAATTGGGTTTAGCTCTGGGTAACTATGGGACCAGGGAAGTACTTTGAAGTCTTCATCGTGCTCATCCAACCATTCTTGGACATTTCTACCTGTGTAACACGTCGGATTGTTGTGATGAAATATCCCATCCGTATCAGGGAAGACAATCAGCGTACACGGATGTACGTAGTCTGCAAGGATAGATTCATAACGAAGTCAGTCCATGGGGCCTTTCACAGATGTGAGTGGAACAAGGGAATGTCACGAAAACATTCCCCAGACCGCAACACCGCCCCTACATGCTCGTGTTCTTCCAGAAATTGATGAAGACAGATTGTTTTCAGATGTTTCTCGTCTTAACCCTAACGCCCATCCGTTCGATGCAGAAGAAAACGTGATTCATCGGAGAAGACAGTACTTTGCCAATCAGCGGAGGTCCAATACCGATAATGCCTTGCAAATGTAAGCTTTTTTTTGCCAATTCACCTTTGTTAGCATAGATGCAGTGTCTATCCGTGTGCAACGGAACCCCATACGCCCCAGGGTATTCTAACGAAGGTGTACTTTACCTATGCACCTTCGTTAGCATAGGTACAGTGGATTTCAATTCCACTAAACCGTGCTCCATACGCAGCAGGGTTCGCTCAGCTGTCGTTTCAGACCCACTTCCGTAGCTCTCAAGTTCATTCGGCCAGTGAGTGGCTCCATTGTGGCGTGTCGATTGGCCCTCACGCACCTTGATGGCCGATTTTCATCTCACACATGAATGGCATGTGGTTTTCCGCCGTTTTCACGTCGTTTTTTCGCAATGGTACAGTACTCCAATCAAGAAACACTATAACCACAGCAGCAGACGAACAGTTCACAAACTGCGCTGTTTCAGAAATACTGCCACTCTTCGCCCGAAAGCCGATAATCATCCCTTTTGGCAAATCTGATAAATCCCTCCTTTTTCCATGAGAGCAACGAGCGATATGTTTTCAGAATGCTAACAGCACACATTATATACCATCCAAGCCAGCTCAGGACACGTGCTTTCTTTCATTGGCTACGCGTTGTTGACGTCAAAAGTAGGTGGTGGTCACAATAATGTGACGAGGTTGTGTATAAACTAGACTCATTCATCGGTAGGTACCTGATTTGGAAAATACCCACGGCAGTGTCTATATTGATTAATACCAGAAATCCCCGTTATTTCCCTTCCTGTTATTTGATCACAGGTAGCGCCTGCTACTACAAACCGTGAGTAACAGAGATCGCCCAATAAACGTTTACTCACTTTGTCATTGCTATCCATCATGCTCTTTGGGAATTCTCACTGCTCTGTGTTAACGTTACCGAGTGATAACTGTTTCCGTGTTAACCGTTACAGAGTTAATTCTGCTCCTGCAGTTGTTACCATAATTGGCATTTACTCGTTATATCGTGTTGAGATTTGGCATCCTGCTATTCGTGATTTTTTCAGTGTTGTGTATGAGCTCACCGTTACGTCGTCCTCTCGGTGAGTGAGGTTCATTTTTTTAATTAGGAGAAAATAGTGAACTGTGAACGTTACTTAGTGATTTTGTACCTACTTCATCCATTTCAAGGCTGAAAAAAAGTGTTGTCTCGTTTCTTTCAAAATTGTAAAATACCATGTAAGATATAAAAGAACAGTGTATTGTTGATAATCTGAATTCAAATTTTAACTATGATAACAAAACGTATAAAAAATTGCGCATAATTTAACTGAGAAAGCCATAAAAACTACAGCGAAATATCGGGATTAGCTCAGAATCACATATAAAATTTAAAAACATATAACTCAGGAGACAAACATACACCCTCAGGGTTCTTCTAGGGGATTCTATTGTTAGTTAGTTTACTTTTATGCAGATGTGAATGAACAGTTCTGAAAGAACTTAGCGCCGTGATCACCAAGTAGCAGTTAAGCTCATCTCAAAGCAATACATTCCTTTCACCTCAACATAAATGTGAAGGAGTTGGCCATTAACTCAAATTTCATATTGTACACTCTCATAAGAAATATATTTTACATGCATAATTATAACATATAATTACTTAAAATTAAAGGTGTTACAAGGTTACGGTTTTCACGAAACTAATTTTTCCACAAGCATGAAATTTTGTACATTTGTGATCAAACACATCTTTTTTGCAGCAGACAAGGTTAGCGAAGTAAAAGTGGTAAACTTCTATTTAATCACGTAGCCGGTATACTTTGGACATGCGTGGATACCGTTAATTGGGAGCTTCACCCTGCTTCTAAGGTGAAAATGTTTCCAAGGGTCACGTTAGAAAGGAAACCGAAATCATTTTCTAACAAAATGTCACGAACACACTATGATTATTCGCAACTAAAGCCCTATAGCAGCAATTGCGCCTTGTCTGCGTTTTATGAGTCACTGAGCTGAACGTGAAAGACTGCCTTCTGAGCATGTCATGGGCTGGAAACTTAAAAATAAGGAACTCTTAGAAATGTGTCAACTGTGTCAATTGTATGTGTTATTAGGTGAAATATTTTTAACATAACTTTTAGTTTAAAAGGGTGACAAAAAAAATGCCACACTATGTAGAAGTTTGGAGACTTTTAAATGTAAGTGTTCTGATACTCCTAGATGTCACAGAAAGTGGTAATAGGATGTCGGTGAATCAAATTCAGTGTAAGAATAATTATTATATTTAAACGTCATTCTCTAACATTAAGAAGGAAACTAGACAAATATCAATTTTGCAACCCACCGCTTTCTTTAGGAAGCAAAATCCTACAAGGCATACTAACTAAAATGAAAATGTTGTTTACTGAAAAAGTCCTTTATTGTCTTGATACGGTGCTCCCCTGTGTCATTATAACGCCAATGCCACACCACGGTAGATCTCATGAACACTTCGCACTGCAACGGTCTTTCTCATATCCCACTATAATGTTGATTTGGAGTCATCAGACTTCTACCTTTAGATCGCCATTATCTTAAGTTTTTTATTATTCAATAAGATAATTTGATATTACCGCCATCAAAAACGCGAAGAACATTTCAATCCAAAAGCAAAAAATAAAAATATTCCCGTGGATCATGGGATAATGACGTAAATGATCTTTGCCTTGCAACTGCCCTATAACACAGCTTTTAATGTTACTATATCAAATGTCTGCAGCTAAGGAAAGGAACCTGTAACTCCTCCAATATATTTTGCAAATTTTTGGCTGCTCATGAAACTTATACTTCCGATAGGGTGAAATTGTGTGCAAACCTGATAAACTAAACAAAATGCAGCAACGTGATGAAGCAAAATAGTGTCATGCTTTACAGGAATATGATTTTCATATGACAAATATATTGTATCCAGGAACTGGCATAATTAGGTTATGTAAAGTCAGAAGATCGGAAGGGAAAGTAAAGGTCTTTTAATTAAACCAGGAGAGTGCTCATATCAAAATTCAAGGAGTATGTAAAAAGACAAAAAATTGGAGAAGCAAACATTTAATTTCCATTACTGCGAGACAAAATACTTCTATTTCAATATATTATCTTTTTCGACACCACCTGTGCTCCGCACATGCACATTGGAATGATTCTTGAGAATATCTGGAGGGGAAGTCGAAATCAAATTATTACCTTGGGAAATCTCATCATATTTCAAATACAGTGAAAAAACCGCAATTAAATCTGATCCAGAAGAAGAGACTTACTTTTGAAAGCTTGTAGTCATGAGATTCTTATTTGAATCCAGGATTTCTTTGTATTTATTACTGCAAACTATATCTCAGGAACTAATTTCGAAATAATATTTCGTATTTTACCTTCTATACAGAGTTTTTATAAAAGGGCCTTTAACAGATTCCATAAAATGATAATTTAAAGTTTCACCACAAAATATATCAGATAAAATCTCTCTCCAGTCTCTCAAATCCCTGGTTTTGAATTAGAGATTGATCTCCAAAACAAATTCATGAATATGTCGCTACTATCGGTAACGTATCATTTTAGTCTTTAAACGATGAATTTTTTATGTAACAATGTTAATTTAAAACGGAATACCTGCTTTTACACCTACGAGTTGAGGGATGAATGCGTTACAGCACGGTTAGGAAATGAATGCAGCATACTACAATTTGTATATTGTTCCGAAATTCCCGTCTGTTTAATAAATATTCATGTGTGATCGCTTAGGGACTTTGGGGAATGGTTAGGAGAAGCTGTATTTTTCTACTGATGCATCAATTTCAAATTCTTCTGTCGTAGAAAAATAAGACAAACAGAATTCCTGAATGGGCAGAAAGGTAAAGGAATCATAAATTTATTTGTTCACTTCCTGACTTTTGGATCTCTGATACGAGTATATAAAGTGTTTTTATTTTCACATTCTGGTGTTGGAATTACTAGAAATAATAAGAGGGAAATTTACCAGACAACCGTCGTCTATTGTAATCATCGACTCATTAGTTCACAAGAACAGCAGAAGCAACGTCTGCTATTTATCTCAAAATTACTATGGGGTTTATATATTAATAGATGCACCTATGTATTATTCTCGGTGACTTAATTAACAACCTATCAGATTCATATTGATTGTATGTGTAAAAGCCCTTGAAAGTAAAGCACAATTTCTTTAATATTATGATTTTTTGTTGAATTTATATTTCAGGCATTTGATTGAAATGAAAGCATCATTTTTTTCTACCTCCCCCCCCCTCATGCGTACTGTTTAAAATTTCTCGTGTATGCGTTTTTATGTTCACATTTTATACTTTAACGGGAGCTGAATGGCTTGCTTTCATAATTTAACAGGATATCTTCCATTTAGTCTTTTTCTTTGAAAATTTAGAATCAGGAAGAAGCGAAACAGCTGAAGTTTATCTAACCTATTTTCAAATACGCAGACCTGGCAGTCTGCAACGTAATGTCTCAAAGTATTAAGGGAATCTTTACTGAATTTGCAGAATATTTTTTAACAAAAAGTACACATTTTGATTTGTAAATTGCATTGCATTTTCCTTTTAGTTTCAAGCAACTATTGCAACAAACTAACTTCTTCCAGATCGTGCGAATAATAATGTAAAGCTGTTTCGTTTAATGCCGTGTGTTTATTTAAAATTCTTACTGTATGAAAAAAGATGGCGCGTCACAGTAGACGAAACGTTTTTTTTTCTTTTATTTCTTTTTTTTTTTTTTTTTTTTTTATGCGTATAAGAGTAATACCGCTGGAACTTTTTTTTATATTCCGAGGAACATATTTATGCACATACACTCACGGACAACAATATTGGCACACCAAGGCAGCATCGGATTGAACTGAAATTTTATGGACGTAATCACACAAGCGAGTGATTCACATGATGGCGTACACAGAGCTGCTGGACAATTACAGAGGGATCTGTGGCACGCAGTCCGGTCATTCTCAATAGCGCGTCGCACTGCTCAATACGGCGATACATGCTGCAATACGGTCCGGCATGAAGGCAAATAGACTCTTGTGCCGGAAAGTATTGACATCCGAGATTTGGAGCACACGTGTTGGACGGTGTGCTTCAAATCTCGGATAGTGCGGCATGGCAGAAACTGCCGTTTCAACTGGTCCCACGCATGCTCGATAGGGGACATGTCCGAGGAGCGGGCAGGCCATGGAAGTCCCTGGACATGACAAGGCAGTCCTGGGAAGACAGAACCGTGTACGGTGGGGCATTATCATGCTGGTATAGCTCAAAGGGAATCACGGCCATTACTGGGAGCACATGCGCCGTAAGATCCCTTTCACATACCGCTGGCCCGTCAGTGATCCACGCACCACTAGCAGAGTTGATTGGCTATCGTAGGCTATGACTGCCCAGACAATAATGCCTGCAGTGTAGGAAGTGTGGTGCTCGATGGCGATGTTGTGACTGTGCCGTTGATCCGGGGACGTCCACACGCGTACACGATGATGATCTGTCCCCAAAACGAAACGGCACTCATCAATAAACACTACACATCGCCACTATGTGGCGTTCCACGTCACTCTGTCCTGGCACCAAGGCACACGGATCCGGAGACGGTCCGGTTATAATGGCAGCACACGTAAGAGGCGCTGGGATCGCAGATACTCTTCCGCGAGTCGTCAGAAAATGGTTCATGGGCACACAGGAGCCACTCCATCTGCCTGTATAGAGGTCGTGCTTGGCGGACGACCAATCGGTCATCTCTACCTGTGGACCTCCTCATCCGTCCGGAGACGCTCTGCCGTGTGGCATTGCCGTCAAGTGTACACTGCTCCCAACACAGTTTGACTGTATGGTCAATACGATCCATGTGGCGGTCTATACGACACGTCGACCACCTTGTGGTTTTCAACACAATGATCAGGCCTTTCTCAAAGTCCGTACGTTGCGTAAAATAGGGCGTCTACCCGGCATTCTTATCACTCTCAACTCTTGCTTGCGTCGGCCGGTGCTTTTCGCTTCCAAGAGGCATCGACTACAAACCGGTTTGGGAATTCTGTTTCTGCAGATTAAGAGATCCAAATTTCTGTTATTCAGTCTGTGTCTGCCAAAAGCAATAAAACGTTTATGGTTCCTTTTTTTATTTCCCACAAATTCTTTGATCAAATGTTAATGCCACAGGCATAGCGATTTTGCATTGCACCTCCTTTCTCTCATCGGACATCATCTGTTCTGTTTTGTAGCTTAATGCGGTTTTTTCTCTTAATATGAACAATAGATTCGTCGCCGTATTTGCCACTTTTAATTTTATGATGCTTGCTAACATACTTAACAGTAAATAACAATATTTGTATCTAAAAAACGGCTTTCTCATCACAGAAGGTATTCAAATTTCTATTAAAAAGTTTAAAAAATACTTGAACTATTCACCTGCGTTTCGCTCAAATTTGCTATTTTATAAGATTCCAAGTAAAAGTCGTTTAAAATCGGAGACACTTAGATGCCATGATTATGAGGCATGATTATTATTTTTTCTGTTTCATCGTTTTGTATTAAACCCAACGGAAGACATGAGAAGGAGCACACACCTGTGCACCTTCTCTGCGCAGCAGGAAGGTCAGACTTGTACCTCTTCACTTTCATATCCCAGCAACAGTGTCTCAGTAAAAATACATATTAATTATTTACATGTTTTCCACGTATTTCGATTTTTGGAAATGAGTGAGCTGCGTATCTGAATTTTGCATGATAACAATTTCGTTCTGATAAGTGCATCAGGTATTTTTTAATGCATTGATTTAAATTATTCTATTTTCAAGCGAAAGACATATCACTCGTTTTGAGGATCTGAAATTTATATTGCACTATATATAAGTATGGTTTATTACACTTCAACATAATCTGTTTTATGGCTCTATCCGAAAATATTGCACATTATTTCTTTTTTCAAATTTCAATATGTTCAGAAATTTCCAAACGAAACTATATGTAAAACTAAATGACAGCATCCCAAATTTTTCAGGAAAACAACTCAACGACATTTTACTTTAGTAAGAATGTTATGAAAATGTTTTAACTTTCTTCTGATTTAAGATGCAATTGATTGTCAAACTATAAAACTATTCAAGGGCAGCTGTTTTAATATAAAGCTACCAAAAATTCAATCAGACTCTGATAGTTTGGAAGTTAAAAATGTTGTGTTTCCTTAAGATTTTGTTTTAGTGCATTCCATACTGAATTTAATAAATACAGTGCTTGATCATTCTGATTTCATGAATAAAGTCGGCTTGTTTTCAAAAAGCGAAGACTTATTCACGGTAATACGAATACTTAGAAGTTGGGTTACCACAAATAATTTTCGGTATGTATAATCCGAACGGCAAACCAAATTTTGATCCTCAAAAAGAAGACTTGAATCATTTGTATAAGGTCAAATGAACAATCAAAATTGATTGACGTTAATCATTAGAATGCTTTGCTTCGAAATTCATTATAAATATTTTTTTCTTTCTTTGTATAATTAAAATATTCCACTGTAACGAATAAGTCATACACTCATGTTCATAAAAAATACACCACCTGAAAATAGTCAATCTGCAGAAAATACAAGGGGAGCGGCCTCACTAACTGTAATAAAAATGTATGCAAAATTTCAATCAGGGCAGTTTTTCGGCTACACGGCAATCCAGATTTTAAGTTTTCTGAGGAATTAAAAACATTAAAGATAAAGCATTGCTGTGCCACTCATTAGGCTTTCAACATCTATACAGTGATTCAGAATGGGGGAATACGGATGCTGGTTCAAATTCATCATCACTGCAACGAGAGGGCCTACTCCTTGGTACGAAATATAACCACAATACATCACAGAACCAAAACACAAATCCCAACACGTTCCCTGACACAATCAGAAAACTAATACCACCGTAGTTCTTGCATTCAGTCTGATCACCTTTTGCCCTTGTACAAGGGAACAATAATATCATCTCTCTAGCCCTGGGAGACTATTTCTAACTCCCAACATAATTGGCAAATTTCAATTATGCAGTTACTTGCAGAGTCTCCGCCATATTTTAGCATCTCAGCAGCTATGTCCTCTACTCCTGAAGCCTTACCATCTGACGAAAATTTTAGGAAAGAAATGATAATTTTAACAACTCCAGCATTGTATATTGAAAATTTGGAATTCAACGTGAGCTTTATTTTTACATCTGATATGCCGTAGGTAACAATAACATAGAAACTAATTTTGACGAAAGCCTAAACTATTGTACGTTACCATGCAATTATTGAATGAAATGCATTATAAAACTATTTTACACATCAAATATTCGGAAATAGATGTTTTTCAGTGTTTTAATTGAATGTCCAAAAAAGCATTGATCGTAGATGAAAAAAATCTCCCAAAACTAACATGCAGTACTTAAATTGATAAATTAAATATATATAGCATAGTGAAATGACTGAGTGTGAAGGGTTGGCAACAATAACTATCTTTATTTCACGTTTGAAAAAGCGTCCGGTTGTATAACAAGTTCAGTAGTTAACAGAAAAAATATCACTCTGGAAGAAAACAGCCGGTTTTACAACCTAAGGCGTCAAAGCATGTTCGAGCAAAGTACCAGTTAAGCAGTGGCTTTAAATTCCTTTTTTAAGTTGCACATGGCTGTTCCTCTATATCTATTTCATGAGATATTGGAAAAAAAAGACAGAGAGCAATACTGAAGTCTCGCCAAAGGGAAAGTCTAATTTTTATAACAAATGGAAAATCACCTCCCACCTGAAAAAAACCGCTTCCTATCCTCCAGCTTGGTTCGCCAATACAACATCTTCATTGCAAAATATCACCTTTCACAGCTGTAACTGATAAATACTTTCTCTTGAAAGGAGCATGGACGGCGTAATAAGACCGTTGACAGGCCTTGAAAAATTGGTCGTCTGTTCGTCTGTGACTGGTGAATAGTTTTAGTTGACGAGTAAACAATTTAGTAGAGCAGTATAAATTCAATCGACAATTGTTTACACGTTAGTATGACATTTGAACGAACGTAAATGTACCGGTTTCTTAATAAAGCTTAATTTATTTCACAGAAGTGATGCATCATTGTGCGCCAGCATAGGAAACCGGTTTCTCCGCGAAAGAAATTGGTTAGTGAATGCCGTGAGTCAAAAAATCCGGGCACCGTACACTTAACAAGGAACACCAGGCAAGAACCCACAAGCTCGGTAGAATGATTTCCCCCAACGCGGTGTGAAAAGGTAGGCAGTGTAAGAGTCACATTCGTCTCGCAACCTGCCTCTTAGCCAATTCTTGTCATAGATCAAAGGACAGAAAAGGGAATCCGTGTTTCTGCGGAGCTGATAAAAAAGTTCCAAAACATCAAAAAATTCTTGCATCTTCTACTCTAGCAAGAGAAAAATCTGTTTGGCAGTTATACAACACTGATTAGTTATTTAAATTTGGTGATCAATAAAAAACTACTCTAGATATGTTTATAAATTGTTAACAAATCAAACTTTAAAACACGATGTAAATTCGACGGCCAGGCGGGACCGTTGATTTTCAGCTGGCGAGTGAGATATTTGCATGACTGCAAAACCAGCACGAAATTTCTCGGCTCTGTCCATAAAACATACAATGCAACCACTAAGATAGGTTTCCCCCATGGAATATATTACCAAGTTATGATACTATTTTACAGTTTCTGATACATGTCACAACTCAAGAATCATACTGCAGCGCACGTATCCCATTAGCTGATCAAATGAATGGCGTTTTTTATTATGTTTACAACAGCGGTGTGCCTTCTACGAGGCGTTATACCATTTACCTTATGACCGAATTTTTAGCGAAATTAACCCGTCAGAAAAACTGTCAAATTACTAACCTTAGGTGCCAGTAATTATCAATAATTACTAAAGTCCCGTAAGAAGAAGGATCCTGCTTAAGATGCAAATGACAGAAGATCAGAAAATTATCGTGGGCCACGGAAATCACAAATGCAATCGCGTGTCGATAGCAAGACACCGGGTACATACACCTGACGCCACAAGAATGGCGAGTGAGGTAAGGGTGAAAAAAGCCTTTTTTCCGTTTTTTTTTAATTTGAAAATCAGTCCCTTACCTTAGTGATATGAAAATTTAATTTGATGGAATCCGGTGTTTTACGAGCGATAAGAAGAGTTATTACCATAACCGTGGCTCACGAAAATTTTCTGACCATCAATCAGTTATATATTCAGCTGTGTATCACAGGAAACGCTAAAAACATATATTGCTGAAGCAACGAACACCATAATGACAAAGATTCTGGGAAGTGACTTGAGACCAAGTATAGCATCTGAATGTTACTCCTTACGAGACCCATTCCATTTTGCTTCAAAAGATCATATTCATATTTTGGAACTCTAGGAATTTCAGACGGGAACCGGGCTATGACGTGAAACTCAAGCAATTCTACAGAATTTAATTTTTTTCCTGCCAATTAACTTTCTTAAAGTAGGTGACTGATTCTTAAAAACGACTGTTACCAAACGACTGTTTTTATATACACAAAGGCTATGCTTTAGATACAACAATTGTATTCATTTTTTCCTTTCCTTGCAATACAGGTTCGTCCGCCCAAAAGTGTTCTTTTCCATTTAAGTCGTAAATAAAGTGAGAATCATATTTTTTGAAACTGGTCAGATTCTTTTTATATATTATTTAGGTTGAAGAACCTACAATGAATATCTTCATTTGTTAGGACTGAGTGCATAACATACCTATAACAACCCAGCAAAAACACAAGTGCTGGGAAACTGCTGGCCACCAGCTGGCAGTGATGGGTCACTGCTGGCTAAATTCTGTCGCTCACGGCCCGGTATTGGTCCGTTGGTTGCAGCGCTATCAGTTGGCGAGCCATTGATGGCCCTGCAGCTTCGCCGTGATATGTGGGCCACCAAGCAAGTGCCACTAGTGGCCCGTTGCTGGCAACCAATGCAACCCCCAACAGCAGGTGGAAGCATCGGAACTGCGCATGCGCAAAAGCAACACTTGCTGTGTTTCTCATGGTACCAATTAGTTGAAGACGACGCTATCGCCATCGTGTTATTTTAGTGAATGTTAAGAAAAAATCCATATGTGGAGAGGCTAATTAATTGCCTAATGAAATTTTACGTCGACTAAGATATCAGATTAAGCCGTGAAATACTAGATTACAGCCATGAAATACACCCACTCCATTCCCATGAATAACAATTCATCGAATGGAGTGGATGAATAACAAGAAAAAATTTGAAACCGCTTGAAACACATATCCTGGAAAACCATTAAAATAGCGTTTGTTGGAAAAAAAAAAGAATTATACGCGTACAAAATTTATTAATTATTTGAAAGAAAATAAAAAGCAACGCTATGTGGTGTACTCATCCATGGGTTGAATACCCAAGACTGGGAGGAATTCGCTTCTATAAATAACGAGAAGTAAAATAAAATATATTTCACTCTTTAAAACAAATGTAGCTTCGGACAACGGAAAGGAAAGACAGAACGTTAAAAATGTAACAGAATGTGACATGAACCCGGGTAAATATATATTTATTCAACAATCTCCTTTCAAGACGGCAAGGACAGTACAAAACTTTGGAAAGCGACTCTAATTATGTACACGCCTTGAAAATGAGTAAAGTTCCCTTAAGGTAAAAAAAAACAACTATCGTTACGTTGAAAAAATTAATTTATCAATTATATGAAACTGACTATTATGAAAAATACCTCGCAATATTATAAAATGAAAGAGGGAAGCATTCGATTACAAATTGCATACCAAACTGATAGATTCCAGCACGTATCCGCGCGTCGTGAATTAGTCCGGTCGGTAGCGAGCGCGTCTTCCACGCAAACTGCCCAGAATCGAATCTAGTCAGATGCAAACGGCGTTTTTCCGGTCTGTCGAGAAAATTTCCCCAGCGCAGTGCGTTAATTCACAAGCTTCGTAAGAGTAGAAAAAATTGTAGCTATAGGAAACTGCGGTTATCCTTGCTTTTTTTTTATTATTATTGCTACTACTGGGAAATTGGCGGACAAGATTCGGCAAGCCACCAGTTACGTCTCGTGGTTGCTGGCTGCTACTAACGGCCCACTAGCGGACCACATTAGGCTAGCCATAATTTCTGGCACGTACTTGCAGGGCCACTGAATGGCCACTTGTAACCGCTACTGCCTGTGATGGACCACTGATGGCCCTGTTGTGGCATATGACAACTGATGGGGTGCCAACTGTTGGCCAGCTGTTGGCCTGAACTGCTGGCCCTGCTGTTGGCCGCCCGTACATTTTATTGACGATTCGGCATCAGCAACATAGTGCTGGGCCATTGCTGGCTGCCAGCAATGGCCCACTGCTGGCTTAACAATACTGTTTTTGCTGGGAACCGGCTTCTTTTTGGTAATATGCTGAGCTGATATATTGTGATTACCATCGCTAACTATATAAGCACGGAAAAATCTCGAATGTTTTCGTTTTCGAAAATTTAGTGCACCAACTGTTTTTTCTTATTTTGTCCCACCGGAGAAAAGAGAAAGCTGTTTCACTTTATCACTTTCCTTGCAAAGAAAGGGAAATGAAATCTATATATTTTATCGTTTTTCTCAAAAACCAATATTAAACTTTTGTGAAAATAATAAACTTTCATAAAGCGTTGTTGCTAGTCCTATTATGGTCACTCTGTAGTTCAAAGCACGCTCGTTTGTTTATGGGTTACATAAATATCGATTGAAAAAGTTCGATATAAGTAAAAAAAGAAAGGAAATCGCATTTTTGATATCACATTGAGCTCGAAGTGCGTACAGCGCTAGTTGTATCAGCACATCTATAATTCTGATTCGAAAAATATTATTTGCATTGTCGCACGAATGCAATGGCGATGATCAATTTTTAATATTTGAAAGAGGAAAGCAGTACATATAACACATATTCTACTCCAGCTATCTAGTCTTAAGGACGTACATTTTCATTCCGTCTTTGGAGTGAATGTGAAATACAAAGTATTCTAATAACAATATAACATCCAAAATACCAAAACAGTGCCAATGCAACGAAACACAATGAATATTCTTAAATAATAATCTACTGTGTACTTTAATGCGATTCGGCGTTAATAAGAATCATTATGCTCTAAAGGTTCCTGATGCTTTGTTCCGGATTGAAAGTCATTTCCCTAATTTAAAGACAAATATTTATGATGTACCAATTCTATCACAATCCATATCCTTGTGCATGAATCACAGTTCAGTATATTGAACAAAATGTATATTATCTTCAGGTTTTTGCAAAAGCACTTTTGCGAAGGTCAGTTTATTTAATTTTCGATTATTCATACAATTTTATTTGTAGTAATTTCCTCGTAAATTTTTATTTATAAATGAATACTTTAATTCCCAAAATTTGTATTAAAGAATAATGGTGTGCAAAATGATTTTCTATAAGGTATAAGGGAGAGGTAACTAAGAAAGGTTTATTGAATTACAGAAATTTGGGAAGTAATTAAAAATTCCTTATCTTCTCAGTAGAATCGCTGAACGTTTCAAATCTAATTTTGCTGCTATTAGGGTATTACATATAATAACAATAAATGTAATAGCATAACGCAAACAACTTTGCTATGCAAGTGGAAACAGCAAATTCTCGCGGTGTAGATGAAGGGCAATGCCGGTATCTTTGTTTACTCACGACTCTGGGACTCTTAAACGGACCGTTTGTTATGCGGTTCTAACAGCAACCTAGAAAACACAGCCAAGATTTTCAAGTGCGCGGCATACAAATTTAGGTTATGGCTTACAATCAGATAAAAGCTTTTTTTCATTGTATGTTACTGTGCAAATAAAAACTTTACTTACATACTATGAAATAGGAATTTCTACAGAAATTACTGCCTCACTCTGAAAGAAAATTACAGGAATTTAAGTCTATATTAACCAAAGTACAGAAAAACCTTATTGCAAAAATTATCTGCTTTCTATTAAGTTAAAAATCGTTTATCCCAGTCAAAAAATATTAAAGCGGAACTGAAAGATTTTCGATATTCCTGCATCATCGTATGAAACTTCGCCCAGGTCCTTAAACTTCGCCCTGGTCCTTTTTGCTTACCGAGCAGAAAAACTGATGCTTGTTGATAGTTCCATTGTAATTTAACAACGCAGACATATTCCTCATTCTACGTTCTCAAACGGAAACATCGGCTACTGACCTTCAACCTTGACTGCAGTGATCATGAATCCATCGGTCTTTCATTTTATATTTTCTTTGAATTATTATAATAGATTAAAAATATTCAGGTACATTAGGAAAAAGAAGTACAAAGCTTTTCTCTTTCCCATAAATACGGTTTAGAGTTAGTCAAAAGAATTTCTGTTTGTAGGTTAAATTTTGGTTCATTCTGCAAACTACAGCCTGTTGTTTTCGGTGGTGCTTTGTGCACATTTCAGTGGACCTTGGTTACCACGGCATTACCAGTCGTCCGGTTCCGATAGAAACTCTCTGATACCAGACTCCAAGCCCACCACTGAAGTGAAATGATGTACTTTAAGACATGGGCCATTACTCCTGTTCACCAATGGCCGTCCTTTTTGAAGTGGCCGATGTACGCCTTCTGCCCGTGTTTAGTAGGTTGAAAATAATCTAAGAAACTACGGGACTTTCAAGCGAAATAATTATAAATATCATAAATGTACAGAATGTATGCTTGGCACCACTCAGGGGCTAAATTACGATGTCAAACAAACGTGCTTTTATATATGTGTACAAAAAACGCTACTGTTTCATAAATTCGCGTGTAAAATTATGTAATAACACTGGAAGTGTCTGACACTTCAATTTCCGAAATAATAAACGCAGAAATGATAAACAAGATCATGAATATAGCAGGTATTAATACTGTATTAAAAAACAACGGGTGTAGGAAGTGTCATTTTGAAGAGAGAATTATGGAATTCCCTGGAAATGTCCTGTTCTGGGATATTGTTTGGAGCAAAAATATTTTTTAATGGGATGTGTGCATTTAATAACTTTAGTTTCATTTAAAAGACTCTAAATTAAAAAAAATTATATTTAAAAATGATTAATGTAGTTTTAGATTCTTAAAATTCGAAAGAAAGATTCTGTGGCAAATATTTCTGAAATGTTTTAAAAAAAATTTTGCAGTTCAGCGTCCTTCGGTATTGATTCAAATTAGTTAAAATTCATGGGCTTTCTTACAGTTCATACATTTCTTCTTCAAAATCAACCATTATTTTATTAAAGTACATTCGTATTCGCAGCATGTTGCCAACGAATCTTGTTTTCCGAATTTGAAAAATATGAAGAGGTGCGGTTTAAAAATCCTTTAGAAAAACGCAGAACAAGTTTGAAAAATTATTATCAAACAACATAAAAATACACAATTGTAAGACTTCACAAAAAATAAACGATTGTTCTTCTTGGCATTGAGAAGACGCAAAAAGACACAGACATTTGTTAAGTGCAACTATTCATAATGAAGGTAATCTTTGTACATTTGAATTTGGCGAATACCCTCAAAGCGGTTCCTCAGTGATATTTCCTCCATTGAGGCTTTGGATCTTGAGTACAGTGTGTTATGTTCTTTCATCCGCAGTTGCTGACTAGACAAATCGAATGAAGTGCGCGATGCGGTGTCGTCGTGGGGATACATTTGGACTGGGTGAGTACATCAGTGCTTTCTTGCTGAGGAAGGATGTCTTCACAGAAGGGTGCCCGCAATTTATGTTAAATGTTGTGTGTGCTTTGCCACCAATCCTCTCAGTAGGATTAGTAATACTACGAAATATTTGAAATCTATTTGTAAATGAATTATAAGGTTTAAAATACTTGCAGTAAACAATCGAAAAAATAAATTATGAGTTTATATGTAATAGAAATTTTCGTAATATTTGAGTTTTTGGTTTACTTTGTTATAACCCAGGGTAAGGTGAAACAAAAAAAACCTCTGCAGAATAAAGATCCGAAATATATTTGATGTGTTCTGTTATAATTAATTTTGTAAATAAATTACTGAAATAGAAATACAACTCTTTAAAACTATGGTAATGTTTTTATGTTAGCCAATTTGAAATTCATTCGGCGTGACAGCAAATTCTCGCCACACAAATGTCGGACAGAACCGTCAGCTTCATTTTCTGACAACCGTCGTGTCAAGTACACGTAAGGCGCACTCCAAAAATTCGTTCGTAACAGTAACCTGTGAAGAAACGTAAGGTATGTAAACAAGGGTGGGGGTTCAATTCAAATCTGAATTACTGCATTGATGGAAAACATTGCTCTCTGTTATCTCCTACACAAAAACGAACTTAACCAGCAGGGGGAGTCTTGGGGAACCTTTTCCATTAGTGACAACTTTACTGCTGGAAAGAGTTTCCCAAGGTTCACATTGATTGCTTTCTATTAAGTTATCTCTTAAACAAAAACGCACTTAAATAGCAGTGTGAGTCTTTGGGAACTTTTTCCAGCAGTAAGAACTATAATCGCTGCACCAAAAGTGTTCATCAGACTTTTCACGTTGGGAGATCATCAAGTTCCCGAAGTTTAAAGCACCACAGAAATTTTCTTTTTATGATACACTAGACCAAATTCGAAGATTTTGTAGCAGCATATTATACAAGAAAAGGCCGTCCAGCAATCTTTTGAGAAGCCTCTTCTTGATCGTTGGATTTATTGTTTGGACGCCATGGAAAATGGCTTTCAATAAATCGAAGTTTAGTGCACCCTTAAGTGGGAGTAATATTTTTCTAGCATCAGTGCCTTCTTTTCAATGCTGCAGTTTTTGAATATATGCGTGTGGGCGCAATTATTTCAAGCAGAAGCTTACGGTTCAACAGGTTTTTGAAAATTAGGAGCGTGGAGTTCTGAAAAATGAAAGTAACTACGATAGAAAAAACATTCATGCTCTAATAATGTTAGACCTTTTGTATGATACGTTCGTAACTGTACGCAAGCGTCAAAATATAAAGTATTAAGTAAATTTGGTAACGGATTAGAATAATACCCATAAAATGGCACATAAATATCTGTTATTAACTTCTTGAGACAATTGTTGCACAGTGTCGTCTTCTTTAAAGGCTCTGGGCAGCTTCACGTATTAAATCTAAATACTATGTTAGTTCAGGATAGTGAATTATTAATTATAAGTAAGAATGCAATTGTAGTGATTATGATATCAAAGAAAGTGTGTCACTCCCAAAATACAAGTACGAGTTCTTTGTGATTGGGCGTAACAAAGTGAGGTCCAAAAGAGAATAACTAATTTCGTGACATATTGAAACTTATTGTTCAGTTTGATGTTTTATTTAAAAGATCAAATCTGTTTGGTGTATGGTCAGTGTTCCCCGTTGAACAGGTGGGACGGTTAACACTTTAACCGGCTCGAGCGAATGAACTCAGGATTAACAAAATTGGCTAAAAACGTTACGAACGAATATACATTTCTCAGTCTAAGATGTCTGCTGAACGCTAATGGAATGCGGGATTCAGCGCATCACAACCTATTGACTTCACCTTTGCTTTGTTACCCAAATGACCATTCAGGGAATGATTTACACCAATACTTTCCTGCTTATTAACCTCCTAAAAGGGCTATAACAATAGTGACGTACGTAAACAATGGAATAAAAAAGGTATTAGAATACCAGGTTGATTTCCACATAGCCTAATTATACCTACACTTGGCTGAGTCACTTGTTATTATCCAACAGCATGATGTACACGTCAAGGGGACTAGCCACTTCCTATCATACCTTAAATCATTGGGTAGTGGATAAGGACTAGAATGGAGTGCATATCGCTAAGGACAGGTGTGTGGGGAAAGAAACTGTTTTGAAGGAGATTCGTAAAAACCTGCCAATTCTGAATACTTCTTTCCCGGAACGCAAAACATTATGAGCCTCATTTTGTTCAGGCACATGGACACTTTTAAAGGTTAATTCAGATTAGCGTAAAATTTGTGGGCCTTGTTCAAATTTATGAAAAACATGTTAAATTGTTCTTTTTGATTTGAATGGAGGTTTCTCTTTAATGCTCCAATGATTTGCTTCGTCATGAGGTACACGCAATATAAAATAATAAGAACCTTAACCCTTAGTCCAGATGTTGAAGGTTTCTGCTGTCTATATATCGTAATTAACATTCAATTTGTAACACATCAATGTCTCCACATTCAATTCAGTTTGCTTGCACTACGTCTAACTCAAATTCGAGATTTGCTTTTCCTTTTGAACTCTTCGTGACCGAAGGAAAAGTGCATGATAATTCTTCCTTTTCCTTTCAGCCGTACTGAGTGAACCGCTTTCGGTAAGTCAAAATCAAATGATTTTAATAAAGAATTTGAATACATTTTTGGAATGGTTAGAACGAGGATTGATCCAAAAAAAATGTCACACGTCGGGTTAGGAGAAAGGAAAGCTCACCAACCGATGAAAGTCTGTGTAATGTGACAAAGAACATGAAGCACTATTTCTCGAAAAAATCACTGTGACGATTCAGACATTTGTCGGAACACACGCCTACCTTATTCATCTCAGAACGAAAACATTCATGTCTCTTCTGATGTAACCTGTTTGTCGCAACAGTTTTCACGCCGTCGTCACACGTAAAACGATTACCAGACAGGTGTTGTTTTGCAGCAGAAAAGAGGTGAAAGTCATTATAAGCCAATTCCGTGTAGTAGGCGAGGTCCTTCCACACCTCCCACCGGAACTTGTGTAGCAAGTGCAGCGTGTTTTTGGAAACGTGCGGCCTCACGTTATCGTGAAAGAGAATGGCACGACTGATAAGCGGCCTTGGTCATTTTCATCGGATGTTGTAGTGCAATTTTTTAACACTGACATGATACGGATCGAAGTTGATAGTGCGTATGTGCTCCAAGAAGTACACCAAAATCACACCCGAGGAAAACCAGAAAACGGATGCCATGATTTTTTTCAGCAGACTATGTGATTTTAAAATCCGGTGAAGCAGCGTGTTCCAGTTTCACGGAAACTCCCTTTCCTTTCTGGTCGGAACGAAACACTCAACGCTCTCACTTCTACCTGTGGTGTTTTCAACAGTCTTCATTTCGAGATGTCACTAAGCATCACATGCTCCGCACAGGTGTTCCCAGCGGAGCCTGGAGCACTTGTGCTATTTCTCGAACGTACATGTCACTTATAATTCTTGTTGAACGACCTCCCGCATTTACTTTATAGCGTTTGTTAGATTTTTTTTTCTAATCGACCTTCGTAAATGCACGTAGGAGAAACATACTGCAGGTATGATTTTCGACAAAAAAAAATTAATACCTTATCTTGAACACTGAAATGAATTTTCTGATATAGTAAATCTCTGGTAGAAAAACTGGAAGCTCTTCAGGAATCAGAAACAGATAACAATAATTCTGCTGCAAACTTTTAGATTAAAGTATGATCTTTATAAAATGTTCAAATAAACTTATTTAATAAACAAAGTTATTAAAGAACGAAGTTACACCAAAATTTTGGACTTGCTTATTTGTCGTTGTTACAAAGCAATGTGACATTCCTCTTTCGAAACCATTGTTATTATGAAATGAGAAAAATGAGAAAAATGCACTCCGACATATATCTCCTTTCAAATGCTTATTTGGTGTCCTGTGCTGTAACGCAAGAAAGTATGTTAAAAGATAATACCGAATACGAAGTTTGAGTGTAACATTTGTCTTGTCAGAAGAATAATTTCACATTCAAAATAAGGTTTCACCAGTAGCACACAGTAACCACTTCTGATCAGAAGTTTCAAGGAACATGCAAGTATTTTGAGGCAGTAAATTTATGTTGCCCTTGCTGATGCACAGTTTTCAACGATTATGTCGTAGTTTGTAATTGATGGTTTGTTAGAAATCATAGGTAACTAGCAATGCCATTTTGGTAAGCATTTGCCGCAGAAAATATTTATTTATTTTCTCTTTGAGATTTTTCTTTACAGTTTAGTTGTGAGAGCGAACAGACTGCCCATGATTTTACTGGATAGCCCGTAAGAATCCACCTTTGAGTCGGAACACAATTTTAAGTAAAGTGCTTTTATCAAATTATACTGTCAAGTAAAGTAGTAAAACCGAGTTCACACAGGAAATTAAAGATTTCCTTTCCAAACAAGTCAAGTTGTAAAAATGTTTTTAGATGGGATTCAGCTATAAATCAGTATAACAGTGTAAATCACTATTTGCTTCTTATGCAGAATTTGGTTTCCACAAACATTCGTAGATTGAAGACCACTAAAGCAAATCGATTACGGTTTTCCATTTGTCCGTTGAACGAAGAATCCGGTTTGAACACTTGTAAGTAATCTTCACATTCAAAATATTTTTTACCACAACTATACTGTTTTCAATAGCATCAAATGAGAAATTTTTGACCTGTAAATAACGATCCATGATCCTCCCGAAAATCTACTTTAGAAAATCAGAAACCATATTTCACGGTAACACTTACATTTTTTTTCTTTCATTTTATGCAAATCTTAAATCCTAAAATTTTCTATATATTTCAGATATCCAGGGGATCAAGCCGATTGAAATATACACAGTTAAACTGAAAAATCATTTTCAGTCATTCCTATAGGGTGCTCTCGCAATTTCTGGCAAAAACTGGGAATTTACAATCATGCAGTGTGTGTAGTGTACAATTGATTAGTAAACAAAATATACCGCCGAATAAGTATTACAAAACAATAACAAAACAAGGATTTCGTTTGTTTTCAAAATGCATATTTAATACTATTCGTGGTCTATATGACATGTATTCCGTTTTAAATGGTACACGGGTGTGCCTATAGACTGAATAAAATATTAATTAATTAATAATTTATTTATGCATTTTATAACTAACAAAAACATCTACGGAATTTTATGACAGATTTTTTTTGTGAGTCTCAGAAAAAGTGTTTTACTGTTCTAAAATCTGCACCATAGGAAATATTTTCATAGTAAGTTTCTTATTTAACACATAGTCAATAACGGTTCAATCTCTCTGTTTCCAGTAACGTCGTATGTTTTTCAATGGCTTCAGGGGTAGAGGGCATAGCTGCTAAGATGCTAAAATATGACGGAGACTCTGCAAGTAACTGGTTAACTGAAATTTGCCAATTATGTTGTGAGTTAGAAACGTTCCCTCAGGATTGGAGGGATGATATTATTGCTCCCTTGTACAAGGGCAAAAGGTGATCAGACTGAATGCAAGAACCACGGGGGTATCAGTTTCCTGAGCATGTTAGGGAACGTGTTTGGATATGTGTTTCGGTTCTGTGATGTATTAGGGATATTTTTCGTACCACGAAACAGGCCCTCTCGTTGCAGTGACGATGAATTTGAACCAGCATCCGTATTCCCCCATTCTGAGTGACGAAATCTTATATACATCTAAAGGAATAGCATTATATTGCCACTTCTCTCTTCCAAGACAATTACCGTGCGCCCAGAACTGAGAGTGTTTCTGAGTGGCATGACGAACAATCAGTAACACTGTCTCACCTAGACTGGTCCGCCAAAGCCCCTGATTTAAATCTCATTGAAAATCTGTAGGATCATTTGGAACAGAAGTTGAAACGCCGGTATAGACACTCACGTACTCTGGTGGAACTTCGAAACCAATTGACGCACGAGTGGCTGCAGATCCATGTTAAATACTTCCACTACCTCATGGAGTCTCTACCATGCCGTATTTATGCGGTCATGATGGGAAAAGGCGTCGTCACCCGTTATTAGGTACTATCTGCCAGGGGTGATTATTTTTTTGTCCGGTGTGCTTATGACCTGGCGATAAAAATTATGAAATTGAAATCTGGTAATTTGATATCAATAAAAATTATATCTGGCGATGGAAATCTTGAAATTATGAAATCTGCCGATTCAAATCTGGAAACTATGAAATCTGAATATATGAAATCTGGTGATTATGAAATCTGAAATCTGAAATTATGAAATCTGAATATATGAAATCTGGTGATTATGAAATCTGAAATCTGAAATTATGAAATCTGGCGATTGAAATCTGTAAATTATGAAATCTGGATATCATGAAATTTTGAAATCTGGTGATTGAAATCTGGAAAAAAATATGAAATTTTGAAATCTGGCGATTGCAATCTGGAAAAAATATGAAATCTGGCGATTGCAATCTGGAAAAAATTATGAAATATGGCGATTGAAATCTGGAAATTTGAATGCAGTTTGAAATCTGGAAATTTGAAACCGATAAAAATTATGGAATCTGGCGATAAAATTATGGAAGCACCAGATTTAAATCCTATTGAAAATCTCTGGTATCATTTGTAACAGAAGCTGAAGCGCCGGTATAGACATCCACGTACTCTGGTTTAACGTCGCGACCAATTGACGCACGAGTGGCTGCAAATCGATGTCAAATACCTCCAAAACCTCGTAGAGTCTCTACCATGCGGGATTTATGCGGTTTTGAAGGGAAAAGGCGTCGTCACCCGTTATTAGGTAAGTTCTTCCAGAGGTGGCTAATTTTTGTGCGGTGTGCTTATTTCTATCTATGTTAATGAAAACATCAAATTCTTCAGAACGGATAAACAGTGGAAAGAATATTTGTTCTGTAAAGCATTATATAAGGAGAACGCAGTACTGAGCGTTAGTACAATTTCAGCTGTGTATTTTGGAATTATCACTCCATGGAATGGTGAAAACCGCATCAAAATCCGTCCAGCAATTCTCGAGATTATCCCGAACCAACAGACAGACGCCTACCGGGGATTTTATTTTATGCTATGAATAGATATTGAAAGCCTCATAAGTAGTACAGCATTGCTTTAACTTTAATGTTTTTAATTCCTCAGTAAACTTAAAATCTGGATTGCCGTGTAGCCGAAAAACTGCCCTGATTGAAATTTTGCATACTTTTTTATTACAGTTAGTAAGTGAGGCCACTCCTCTTGTATTTTCTTCAGATTGACTATTTTCAGGTGGTGTTTTTTATGAGCACGAGTGTATGACTTATTCGTTACAGTGGAATATTTTAATTACAGGAAGAAAGAAAAACATATTTATAATGAATTTCGAAGCAAAGCATTCCAATGATTAAACGTCAATCAGTTTTGATTGTTCATTTGACCTTATACGAATGATACAAGTCTTCTTTTTGAGGATCAAAATTTGGTTTGCCGTTCCTTGTGTACATACCGAAAATTATTTGTGGTAACCCAACTTCAAAGTATTCGTGGCACCGTGAATAAGTCTTCGCTTTTTGAAAACAAGCCAACTTTTATTCATGAAATCAGAATGATCAAGCACTGTATTTATCAAATTCAGTATGAAAGGCAATAAAATAAATTCTTAAGGAAACACAATATATTTTAACTTCAAAACAATCTGAGTATAATTGAATTTTTTGCAGCTTTATATTGAAACAGCTGCCCTTGAATATTTTTATCGTTTGACAATCAATTGCATCTTAAACCAGAAGAAAGTTAAAACATTTTCATAACATTCTTACTAAATTGAAAGGTCATTGAGTTGTTTTCCTGAAAAATTTGGGATGCTATCATTTAGTTTTATATAGAGTTTCGTTTAGAAATTTCTAAACATATTGAAATTTGAAAAAAGAAATAATGTGGAATGTTTTCGGATAGAGCCATGAAACAGATTGTGTTGAAGTGCAATAAACCATACTTATATATAGTGCAATATAAATTCCAGATCGTCAAAACGAGTGATACGCATTTAGCTTGAAAATAGATTTATTAAAATCAATGCATTATAAAATAACTGATGCACTTATCAGAACGATATCGTTACCATGTAAAATTCAGATACGCAGCTCACTCATCGCTAGAAATCGAAATACGTGGAAAACATATAAATTATTAATATGTATTTCTACTGAGTTACTGTTGCGGGGATGTGAAAGTGAAGAGATACAAGTCTGACCTTCCTGCTGGGCGGAGAAGATGCTGTTCGCGTACAAATTAATTTATAAATGAAATGAAATGAAAAAAATGAAAAGAAATAAATCCTGAAGTACTTTGAATTGCTTCTCATCCATGTATTCCGTTAGGTGTACTACAAAACGATGAAACAGAAAGAAGAAGAATCATGCCTTATAATCATGGCATCTAATTGTGTCCGATTTTCAACGACTTTTACTTGGAATCTTGTAAAATAGCAAATTTGAGCGAAACGCAAGTGAATAGTTCATGTATTTTTTAAACTTTTTAATAAAAATTAGAATACCTTCTGTGATGAGAAAGCCGTTTTTTAGATACAAATATTATTATTTACTGTTAAGTATGTTGGCAAGCATCATAAATTTAAAAACGGCAAATACGGCGTAGAAACTATTATTCAAATTTTGAGAAAAAACCGCATTAAGCTACAAAACAGAACAGATGATGTCCGATGAGAAAAAGGAGGTTCAATGCAAAATCGCTATGCCTGTGGCATTAACAGTTGACCAAAGAATTTGTGGGGAATAAAAAAAGGAACCATACACGTTTTATTGTTTTTGTCAAACACAGACTGAGTAACAGAAATTTGGCTCTCTTAATCTGAAGAAACAGAATTCACAAACTGGCTTGTAGTCGATGCCCCATGGAAGCGAAAAGCACCGGACGACGCAAGCAAGAGTACAGAGTGATAAGTATGCCGGGTAGACGCCCTCTTTTACGCAACGTACGGACTTTGAGAAAGGAATGATCATCGTGCTGAAAACCGCATGGTGGTCGGCGCGTCCTATAGACCAACACGTGGATCGTAATGACCATACAGTTGAACTGTGTTGGGAGCAGTATACAGGTGACGGCAATGCCACACGGCGGAGCGGCTCCGGACGGATGAGGAGGACCACAGGTAGAGATGATCAATGGATCGTCCGCCAGGCACGACCACTATACAAGCAGATGGAGAGGTTCCTGTGTGCCCATGAACCATTACCTGACGCCTCGCGGAAGAGAATCTACGAGTCTAGCGTTCCTTGTGTGTGCTGCCATTATAACCGGAACAACTCCGGATCCGTGTACAGAGTGCCAGACCAGAGCGACCTGGAACGCCACATACTGGCAATGTGTAGCGTCTATCAATGAGTGTCGCTTTGTTTTAGGGACAGATCATCAGCGTGTAAGAGTGTGGACGTCCCCGGGTCAAAGGCACAATTCCAACCTCGCTATCGAGCGCCACACTTCCCACACTGCAGGCGTTATGGTCTGGGGAGTCATAGCCTACGATAGCCGATCAACTCTAATAGTGGTACGTGGATCACTGACGGGCCAGCGGTATGTGAAAGAGATCTTACAGCGCATGTGCTCCCAGTAATGGAAGTGATTCCGTTTGCGCTATACCAGCATGATAATGCCCCACCGTACACGGTTCGGTCTTCCCAGGACTGCCTTGTCATGTCCAGACACTTCTATGGACTGCCCGCTCCGCGGACATGTCCCCTATCGAGCATATGTGGGACCAGTTGAAACGGCAGTTTCTGCCGTGCCGCACTATCCGGGATTTGAAGCACACCGTCCTACACGCGTGCTCCAAATCTCGGATGTCAATATGGTCCGACACAAGAGTCTATTTGCCTTTATGCCGGACCGTATTGCAGCATGTATCGATGTACTGAGCAGTGCGATGCGCTATTGAGAATGACCGGACTACGTGCCACAGATCCCTCTGTAATTGACCTGCAGCTCTGTTTTCGCCATCATGTGTATCATTCGCATGTGTCATTACGTCCATAAAATTTCATTTTAATCCTATGCTGCCTTGGTGGGCAAATGTTGTTGTCCGTGAGTGTATGTGCTCAAATATGGTCCTAGGACTATAAAAACCGTTCCAGCGGTGATACTCTTATGCGAATAAAACAATAAAAAAAACGTTTTCTTGTACTGTTAAGCGCCATTCTTTTTACGCTTTCCAACCGTAGGTTGAAGAAGCGTATATGCTTCAGCTTTGTCCGTCCGTCCGTCTGTCCGCACGATAACTCACGTGAAAAATGTTCGATTTCGACGAAATTTTAGTATGTATTAGAGGACCACCTGAGGACAAACCCTGTTGAAAATGGGCGAAACAGGATCAAATGTCAGGACATAGGAGCAGGATTCATTCAATTGCTCTTATGCGTCATAACTTGCGTAAAAATGGTTCAATTTCGAAGGAATTTTAGTATGTGGTAGGGAACCACCTGGGGACGTTCCTTATTGAAAATAAATGAAATGGGGTCAAAGATCAGGACATAAAAACAGGATCCATTTCATTGTCTTTAAGCGTCATAACATTCGTAAATATGGTTCGATTTCGATGAAATTTTAGTATGTGGTAGGGAACCACTGGGCACGAACATTATTGAAAATAGGCGAAATGGGGTCAAAGGTCAGGCAGGGCATAAGAGCGGGATTTATTCCATTGCCCTTATACGTCATAACTTGCGTAAAAATGGTTTGATTTCGATGAAATTTTGGTATGTGGTAAGGAACCACCTGGGGACGAACCCTATTGAAAATGGGCGAATGGGGTCAAAGGTCAGGACATAAAAGTGCAATCCATTCCATTGCCTTTATGCGTCATAACATGCGTAAATATGGTTCGATTTCGATGAAATTTGAGTATGTGGTAGGGAGCCACTGCGGACGAACCCTCATAAAAATGGGTGAAATGGGGTCAAAGGTCAGGCAGGACATAAGAGCGGGATTTGTTCCATTGCCCTTATGCGTCATAACTTGCGTAAAAATGGTTCGATTTCGATGAAATTTTAGGATGTGGTAGGGGGCCAATAGGGACAGTAGTATAAAAGGACCGATCCGAGGGCAAGGAGCTGCTCCTTCTAGAGAAGGAGCAGGGGGCGTGGCTTCCGGCAGAAGAATGGGGGCGTGGCATGTGACCGAAGGATGTGGGTCGGGGCAGATGACGCTAGTGCGTTGGGTCGATGTGCTGCCCCCTAGCGGTGCTTCTTGGAACTTTCGATGGACCTTTGAGAGATGGCAACGACCGAGTCGGGGAAAGGAGATGTGCTGCCACCTAGCGGTGCTTCTTGGAACTTTTAATGGACCTTTGAGAGATGGCAACGACCGAGTGGGGGTAAAGGGGTGTGTACGTTGCCCTCCCTAGCGGTGCTTTTTGGAACTTTTCTCGGGAGATTTATTGGACGTTGACAAATTTTTAAGCAGTCTTTCCAATTTTTATTTTTTTAATTTTCTCGGGAGATTTACTGGACTTTGTCAAATTTTTGAAGGAAGTTTTTTTGTCGTTTCCATATTTTTTTCTCGTATTTTTTTTCTTATTTTTTTCTCTCTAATTTATTTTATTAAATTTATATTTTCAAGAATTCCCTGAGGTATTATAAATTTTATAGACGTTGCATTATTTTTTTAATTTCCTCGGGAGATTTATTGGACGCTGACAAATTTTCGAAGGAAGTCTTTCCAATATGTTTTTTTATTAAATTTATAGTTTCAGGAATTCCCTGAGGTGTTATAATTTTTATAGACGTTGCATTATTTTTTTAATTCTTATATTTGTCGACCCTCCAATTTTAATTTAGGCGAGGAAAGGCTTTGTTTGAAAAGATTTCGTTCCTGTTGATTCATGTTCCTCCATTTTAGTTTCACCACGTTGTCATTTTGTGAGCCATGTGTTTTGGGATGAGTCACAATTTTCTCTTTGACTCAGAAAATTTTGTATGACACGTGTTTTGGGATGAGTCATTATGATGAGTGACGCATTCGTGATAGCAGACATGACATCAGCCAACGCCATTTCCTCCGCGGGGTCGGCGGTTGACGTCATTTGAGATTCTGTAGACACATTAAGTTCCAAGACTGATGTTTTTTTCAATAACTTGATCATTTTGCAACGAATTTATTTCTTATTTTTTCCCTAATTTCCCATTTTATATTCATAATTTTTTAACGTAACGATTTTTTTATTTTCTTTGAGGAGACTTCACGCTTTTTCAACGGACGTTCCAACATAAAGACGTTTTCCAAAGTTTTGTGCTGCAGACATAATCTTAAAACACGATTGTTTATTAACGTATTTACGTGTTCATGACATTTTCTGTTACGTTTTTTTAACTAGGAATTTTTATAGACGTTGCATTATTTTTTTAATTCTTATATTTTTCTTCCCTCCAATTTTAATTTAGACGAGAAAAGGCTTTGTTTGAAAAAATTTCGTTCCTGTTGATTCATGTTCCGCTATCTTTTGTCCGACATGTGTTTTGGGATGACTCACCATTTTCTCTTTGACTCAGAAAACTTTGTATGACACGTGTTTTGGGACGAGTGACTATGATGTGTGACGCATGTCGTGATAGCAGATATGACATCAGCCAACGCCATTTCCTCCGCGGGGTCGGCGGTTGACGTCATTTGAGATTCTGTTAGACGCCTTAAGTTCCAAGACTGATTTTTTTCCTCTACTTTCCCATTTTATATTCATAATTTTTCAACGTAACGATTTTTTTATTTTCTTTGAGGAGACTTCACGCATTTTCAACGGACGTTCCAACATAAAGACGTTTTCCAAAGTTTTGTGCTGCAGACATAATCTTAAAACACGATTGTTTATTAACGTATTTACGTGTTCATGACATTTTTTGTTACATTTTTTAACGTTGTACCTTTTTCCAACGTACAAAGCCACAATTTTTTATGCATAGTTAAAATGTTAATTTTTTTATTTTTTCGTATTTTTTTATTTCTTCATGATTATTCAGTGAAATGTACCTTTTAATGAATTATCTTAATCTACCTTTTTTCTAAATGCTTGCATACTCGTTAAACTTCTCGTTGTACCAACATTATTTTATTTTCTTACTTTTCAATCTAACAACTACTTTTATCGAGGCTTTATTTTTTCTGATTCAAACAAGCAAACGTTTCTTCATTATTATTATTTCCGTTACCTATACAAACAACTTTTCTTACTTGCTTTTAATGTATGACTTAATCTGGTTTTCTATATAGCTGTTTGTGCAAAAAATATACAGATCTATAGCAACTAGCTATACATAACATTCGTTCCTAACAGTATCTTTTTTTTCCAGATTTAAAGCAACACACGCTTCTTAACGACTTGATATCGGTTTTCTGGGAAACTTTTCTTTTTCCTTTTTCCTTCATTCAATTTTATTCCAGATCATGAGACGAGGAAATGCTTCTTTAGAAACGATTTCGTTCCTGTTCGCAGTAATTATTGGATTTTGACAAATTTTTTGTGAAATGACTTCATGCTAATTCTGAGTCTTTCGCCTTTACAATATTTTTTCTCGTAATTTTTCGTGTGTTCAAGAACTCTACAGGTCTTTCACAGTTAAAATTCTGGTGAAACAATATTTTCTTACTTTATTTAGCATATCATTATAGCTTCCCAATTTTCGCTATTTTACTTCATCTTTTTTGAAATTTAGTAAAACTTTTCAGTGGGTCAGTTATTTATTTCTTACTTGGCCAAACTTATGACTCCTTTTATTTAGACTATTTTTTTCATTTCATTTCAGCAAAATGATTATTTTAGATGTAGCAAATCATCAGGTTTTTTGTTTCCTTATATATCATATTTTCCAACTTGCTTTTAAAGTATTTCTCAAAGCTTGCATGTATGTCAAATACGAGTTTTTTTTAATCCATCCCTAGTTTGCTATACTTTTTCGTGGACTGCCCCAACAGGAAAGCATTCATTGTCAAGGCATGAAATCTAAAACCGTTTTTCTTACGATGAAATTTGTATTCTTTGGGACTTATTTTCTGTATATTGTTCTGTCTCGTCCGAAAAAAACATTCATTCTGGAGGCAAAGCGAGTAATTCCGTTCTTCCACTAAACATTATTTTTTTACATTTTACTAACTCACCACCCCCATAGCGAAAATAAAGAAATACTTACTTCTGTTCCCTACATATCGACTCAATCTATTTCTTTTCGAAATGCTGATCATGACATTTCAACTAAAATTTCATACTTTCACCAAAAATCATATTCTTAAACGAGCTATTTTTTACATTTATTTCATGTATAACTAAATTTTTTTTGTTTACTCACCTCATCAAAGTCAATAAGAACTCTCCTAATCTCATTCCTTTAACTCATTTAGTTCGCTTAAATTGAGATGTTTCAAAACTTCGCGTATATTTCATTCCCTTAATGTCCAGTTCTCCCGTGTCTGCCCCCTTCATTTTTAACTTCTGTGCATGCTGCATTTTATCTTTAGACGTTTAGTTTCATTGACCTTTTATTTCGTTTTAATTAGGTTTTCATTATCGTATTTTTTATTCATTGTCTCAGCAGAAAAAACTTTCATTCTGGAGACATAGCAACTAAGTCCGTACTTCCTCTAAACATTTTTTCACGTTTTACTAATTGTTCAGAAAAGCAGTTGTTTCCAAACTCTTACAGTGAAAATAACGTATTCCCCTTATATACTTATTATATTTTTCCTTCTGTTCAGTGTTGTATGATTCTTCAAACTTTGGTTTATTTTTATGAAACTCCTTTTTTTTTCTTAGTTTTTTTTTCTGATTCAAACTTTCAGTCTTTTCCTATGGATTTATTTACTCTTATTTTCCCATTCGACTTTACTTTTGAACAGAAATGTATCTAAAATCTTCAGATGTATTTTAGTCTACAAGGCCGATTCTTCCCTGTTTCAAATAAAGTCATTGTAGGATTTTAGTGTAAATGCCCCTAAATCTTTAAAACTTACTTTTCATAGTTAGATACAAATTCCTCGAGGTTTACATTAAAATATAAAAGAAGAGTGTTTTTACCCTCTCTCCAGTGTGTGAGCTTTCCCCAAGAAATTAACTTTGAATTCCCCCTGTTTCTGTCGGAAACTGAAAATCTCCTGCGACTGTTTTCACGCGTCTCTTGCTTACAGGAAAACCTCATATATCATGAAATCACTTTGCTTGGGAGATTAAACTAAATTCTGGTTTTGAACTTTGAATGCAAACTCAAGCTCGCAAAAGCACAGTTTTCTGAGCAAACATAAGCTGTCTAAGATGACAAAAATCTAAAACTGCTGACTCAATGGGACAGAGCGTTTGAACTTTGCCGTTCATTCACCATTTAAGAGATCCGTCGTGAACCACTAGAAGGGAAGTCAGCAGACCCTGATTTAGTCCACTGTTTTCAAGGAAGGTAGAAAGCTAGTGTCGTAATTCAAAAGCTCTTAACTCAAGCCACCCCAGGATTCAATTTCGGACGAACGAATACTCAGATGTCAATGCTTAGACATTGAAAAATTGCTTCAGACAAATATTTTCTTACTTAAAGTGCTTCAATTCAGAATTTGTACCATTCATTCTGAAGCATTCTTTTTTACGATAAAATTTATATTCTTTGGAATATATTTTCAGTATATTTTTTCTAAATCAACAGAAAAAACATTCATTCTGGAGACATAGCGACCAAGTCCGTACTTCCACTAAACATCGTATTCTTAGCAAACATTTTTTCTCTACATAGCAATTTCCTAACTCACCAGAAAAGCAGCTATTCTCAACATGTAGCTAAAATATCGAATTTCTCCAAACAAATGTAATAATTTTTTTTAAGAAAGACTTACTTCTTTTCTCTGTATAACGACTTAATCTATTTTTCGAAAAACTGTTCTACGTTTACGTATTTTGTTTAACTTCGCTTTATACTGTACTTCGATATTTTTTTCTTTGTAGTACTTTTTTCCTGTTTCATTCCAACAAACTTGTTTCTTTTCGACTCGATCACTCTCACATTTCCATACAAACTTTCCTAATATCAGAAATGTAACAAAAAATTCAGATTTATTTTTTTAACTTTAGAATAAGTCTCACCGACATTTATTATCATGACATAAACTAAAATTTCATACTTTTCCCAAAAATAGTTTTCTTAATGAGTTGTTTCACACTTTTTTCATAATTAGCAAGGACTATTTTTTTTATATAAGGTTAGTTTCGAGAAAGTTAAATTTTCGTCTAGTGTTAATCGAACAGAAGAAATATACATCAAGGAAAGAAAACTGAAATTATACATATGCAAAGAATTTGCTACGGCTGAAGGTCCCCGAGTGAGTTATTCAACCAATGCTCGTATTACCCATTCAAAGATGGAGGTATCAGGATGACCAAATCCCTCGTTGTTGCCTTCTTGTAGCAAAAGAGGTGGTGAACTTCACCAAACATGGTTCCATAATATTGGAGAAACACATTAGAGTTTACGGAGCAATTAAGCTCACGCCAGTGACCTTCTTCGTTCACATACACTCACATTCAAACAGAAAAAAATATAAATGAATGAAAAAAATAATGAAATAAAAGTAGTCCTGAAAAGGACTGTTTTGTAGTCCTAAAAAGGACTTGGTTTTCTTTAAACCTCGAAATCATCATCACACTCCATATTTTGAACAGTCTTGAGAATTTCGCAAACATCAAGATCTTCAAGAATAAATCTGGGAACTGAAACTTTTGCAACTGAGCAGGCATTGGCGTAAGCAATCCCAAGTACTTTGGGTTCGATAAGTGCAAATGCCTTATCAAAGCATCTATGCCACCGATCGCTTGCTGTGGAATTCATACAGTCATGACCTAGCTGATTATTTGGCATAAGAAGCACTGGAAGATGACACTCCCTACAGTAGAAAACGTTTTCTACATTTTCCTTAATGGTAGCTCTTACCACTTCCACGAGAACGTCTTTCAGTTTTTGAATGTCTACGGAAAAAGTAGTCAAAGTTCCTTGATGTTGTAACACGGCATTTTGGAAGGTGGATCCAAACTGTAATTTTTTACACTGATCCAAAGCTTTTTGCATGCATCTTTCAGAGTTTCAAATTGGTCACATGTTAATGACACTGATGCTCGATTCAACATAAACGAATCATCAGTCAGAACGTGAAGTTGTTGAAAATGGTAAGCAATTTCACGAGGGGAAGGGAAACAGTTCATCATCCATTCCTTGTTGAAAACCGCGATTTCATTACTTCCATCATACATATAGCAGTTTTCCATAAATTCCTTAAATGTTTTAGCTGACATGGTGACTCCGTACTTGGAAGGAAACAGTTTTTCCTTTTTCACAACATAACTTCGAATGCGTACTCTCACAGTGCCTGTGAAATCAGATACTTTTGCTAACTTATTTCCACCCAAGGAAACATGGTGTGGAGGAAGGCTTTCTAATGAGATGCCTGATTCAGCATGAGACTCAGGCTTTGTAGGAACACACACCTTCTTTGTAGCAGTAGCAGAAGAAACTTCGGCAGATCGCTTCATGTTCAAGGCATTTCGATGAGTAACACAGTTCACGGTAGGTTGTAGCGATGATATTCCGTACGATAACACAACGTGTGAGCAGTTCGATGATTGAGAACAGAATAGTGAGCTCATTTGTCCTCAGGGAAAACTGATAAGAGATTTACGCATGTGCGTCTGCTTGATGACGTCAGTACTCAACGTGGAAAAATCATGACGTCAGATTCACCCAACGTCTCCCTGACCGACGCCATCTTGAATCACCACGTGATCCAGCACAGCAGAATGACGGGAAAGAGCTGATTTGTCCTCAGGCGATAAGAGACTTGAGCATGTGTGTCTGCTTGATGACGTCAGTCCTCCACGTGGAAAAATCATGACGTCAGATACACCCAACGTCTCCCTGACCGACACCATCTTGGATCGCCACGTTCTCCAACATATATCAGCTCTCGCAAAACGCTTGGGGTGACGTCACGGAATATCTAAAGGTTAGGTTTAGACGAATATTGGGAGCATTCTTGCAGTGTGGTGATCCACTAAATGAGTAACGGACATGATTATCACCGTAGGCCACATGTTGTCTAGGAATTTTATATGTTTTTCCATAAATCTTAATTTTGCTGAGATCATCACCAAAATATTCAACTTCATTTTCAAGGCGGTTAAGATAATCTGTAGCTTCAGAATCAGAAAATAATTTCTCATATGAAAAATGGAGGCCATCCTTATGACATATCTTAGAAGAATGCATTTCTTCAGACGAAAGAAAATGTAGCAGTAATTGAAAAAAGCAGTATCTTCACACCCAGCAACGAAGCGAGAATGAAACAGACAGACTTGAGATAAGACGTACGACTAACGAATGCGTGAGTCATCGATGATGCAAGCACGATCACATTACGGACAGGTGCAAATGATCAAGAATTAAGCACGTCGCTTTAAAACCAGTGTCAAATAAGCATTCAAAAAGTACAATTTCCCGAAAGGGAGAAAATGAAATTGACTACGTGCGTGAGAAAAAAATGGCGGTGATCGTGAAATGTCGAGCCCCTCTCCCACAAAAAATAAAATGGCGGCGACCGCTAGCAGGATGGCAACATCCAACATGGTGACTCACCCACACACGTGGCGCACAAATCACTTCTCAAAGACCAATCGCGTCGCCTTTTCCTTGGCAGCATATTCTTTATTAATAGGTCACGTACATTAAATTTGGTGAACTACTGCCGGGAAAGGCAACGCGATTGGTCTTTGAGATGTGATTTGTGCGCCACGTGTGTGGGTGAGTCACCATGTTGGATGTTGCCATCCTGCTAGCGGTCGCCGCCATTTTATTTTTTGTGGGAGAGGAACTCGACATTTCACGATCACCGCCCTTTTTTTCTCACGCACGTAGTCAATTTCATTTTCTCCCTTCGGGAAATTGTACTTTTGAATGCTTATTTGACACTGGTTTTAAAGCGACGTGCTTAATTCTTGATCATTTGCACCTGTCCGTAATGTGCTCGTGCTTGCATCATCGATGACTCACGCATTCGTTAGTCGTACGTCTTATCTCAAGTCTGTCTGTTTCATTCTCGCTTCGTTGCTGGGTGTGAAGATACTGCTTTTTTCAATTACTGCTACATTTTCTTTCGTCTGAAGAAATGCATTCTTCTAAGATATGTCATAAGGATGGCCTCCATTTTTCATATGAGAAATTATTTTCTGATTCTGAAGCTACAGATTATCTTAACCGCCTTGAAAATGAAGTTGAATATTTTGGTGATGATCTCAGCAAAATTAAGATTTATGGAAAAACATATAAAATTCCTAGACAACATGTGGCCTACGGTGATAATCATGTCCGTTACTCATTTAGTGGATCACCACACTGCAAGAATGCTCCCAATATTCGTCTAACCCTAACCTTTAGATATTCCGTGACGTCACCCCAAGCGTTTTGCGAGAGCTGATATATGTTGGAGCACGTGGCGATCCAAGATGGTGTCGGTCAGGGAGACGTTGGGTGTATCTGACGTCATGATTTTTCCACGTGGAGGACTGACGTCATCAAGCAGACACACATGCTCAAGTCTCTTATCGCCTGAGGACAAATCAGCTCTTTCCCGTCATTCTGCTGTGCTGGAGCACGTGGTGATTCAAGATGGCGTCGGTCAGGGAGACGTTGGGTGTATCTGACGTCATGATTTTTCCACGTGGAGGACTGACGTCATCAAGCAGACGCACATGCGCAAATCTCTTATCAGTTTTCCCTGAGGACAAATGAGCTCACTATTCTGTTCTCAATCATCGAACTGCTCACACGTTGTGTTATCGTACGGAATATCATCGCTACAGTCTACCGTGAACTGTGTTACTCATCGAACTGCCTTGAACATGAAGCGATCTGCCGAAGTTTCCTCTGCTACTGCTACAAAGAAGGTGTGTGTTCCTACAAAGCCTGAGTCTCATGCTGAATCAGGCATCTCATTAGAAAGCCTTCCTCCACATCATGTTTCCTTGGGTGGAAATAAGTTAGCAAAAGTGTCTGATTTCACAGGCACTGTGAGAGTACACATTCGAAGTTATGTTGTGAAAAAGGAAAACTGTTTCCTTCCAAGTACGGAGTCACCATGTCAGCTAAAACATTTAAGGAATTTATGGAAAACTGCTATATGTATGATGGAAGTAATGAAATCGCGGTTTTCAACAAGGAATGGATGATGAACTGTTTCCTTCCCCTCGTGAAATTGCTTACCATTTTCAACAACTTCACGTTCTGACTGATGACTCGTTTATGTTGAATCGAGCATCAGTGTCATTAACATGTGACCAATTTGAAACTCTGAAAGATGCATGCAAAAAGCCTTGGATCAGTGTAAAAAAATTACAGTTTGGATCCACCTTCCAAAATGCCGTGTTACAACATCAAGGAACTTTGACTACTTTTTCCGTAGACATTCAAAAACTGAATGACGTTCTCGTCGAAGTGGTAAGAGCTACCAATAAGGAAAATGTAGAAAACGTTTTCTACTGTAGGGAGTGTCATCTTCTAGTGCTTCTTATGCCAAATAATCAGCTAGGTCATGACTGTATGAATTCCACAGCAAGCGATCGGTGGCATAGATGCTTTGATAAGGCATTTGCACTTATCGAACCCAAAGTACTCGGGATTGCTTACGCCAATGCCTGCTCAGTTGCAAAAGTTTCAGTTCCCAGATTTATTCTTGAAGATCTTGATGTTTGCGAAATTCTCAAGACTGTTCAAAATATGGAGTGTGATGATGATTTCGAGGTTTAAAGAAAACCAAGTCCTTTAGGACTACAAAACAGTCCTTTTCAGGACTACTTTTATTTCATTATTTTTTTCATTCATTTATATTTTTTTCTGTTTGAATGTGAGTGTATGTGAACGAAGAAGGTCACTGGCGTGAGCTTAATTGTTCCGTAAACTTTAATGTGTTTCTCCAATATTATGGAACCATGTTTGGTGAAGTTCACCACCTCTTTTGCTACAAGAAGGCAACAACGAGGGATTTGGTCATCCTGATACCTCCATCTTTGAATGGGTAATACGAGCATTGGTTGAATAACTCACTCGGGGGACCTTCAGCCGTAGCAAATTCTTTGCATATGTATAATTTCAGTTTTCTTTTCCTTGATGTATATTTCTTCTGTTCGATTAACACTAGACGAAAATTTAACTTTCTCGAAACTAACCTTATATAAAAAAAATAGTCCTTGCTAATTATGAAAAAAGTGTGAAACAACTCATTAAGAAAACTATTTTTGGGAAAAGTATGAAATTTTAGTTTATGTCATGATAATAAATGTCGGTGAGACTTATTCTAAAGTTAAAAATAAATCTGAATTTTTTGTTACATTTCTGATATTAGGAAAGTTTGTATGGAAATGTGAGAGTGATCGAGTCGAAAAGAAACAAGTTTGTTGGAATGAAACAGGAAAAAAGTACTACAAAGAAAAAATATCGAGAAATTGCAGTATAAAGCGAAGTTAAACAAAATACGTAAACGTAGAACAGTTTTTCGAAATATAGATTAAGTCGTTATACAGAGAAAAGAAGTAAGTCTTTCTTAAAAAAATTATTACATTTGTTTGGAGAAATTCGATATTTTAGCTACATGTTGAGAATAGCTGCTTTTCTGGTGAGTTAGGAAATTGCTATGTAGAGAAAAAATGTTTGCTAAGAATACGATGTTTAGTGGAAGTACGGACTTGGTCGCTATGTCTCCAGAATGAATGTTTTTTCTGTTGATTTAGAAAAATATACTGAAAATATATTCCAAAGAATATAAATTTTATCGTAAGAAAGAATGCTTCAGAATGAATGGTACAAATTCTGAATTGAAGCACTTTAAGTAAGAAAATATTTGTCTGAAGCAATTTTTCAATGTCTAAGCATTGACATCTGAGTATTCGTTCGTCCGAAATTGAATCCTAGGGAGGTTTGAGTTAAGAGCTTTTGAATTACGACACTAGCTTTCTACCTTCCTTGGAAACAGTGGACTAAATCAGGATCTGCTTACTTCCCTTCTAGTGGTTCACGACGGATCTCTTAAATGGTGAATGAACGGCAAAGTTCAAACGCTCTGTCCCATTGAGTCCGCAGTTTCGCTCTGTCCCATTGAGTCAGCAGTTTTAGATTTTTGTCATCTTAGACAGTTTATGTTTGCTCAGAAAACTATGCTTTTGCGAGCTTGAGTTTGCATTCAAAGTTCAAAACCAGAATTTAGTTTAATCTCCCAAGCAAAGTGATTTCATGATATATGAGGTTTTCCTGCAAGCAAGAGACGCGTGAAAACAGTCGCAGGAGATTTTCAGTTTCCGACAGAAACAGGGGAGAATTCAAAGTTAATTTCTTGGGGAAAGCTCACACACTGGAGAGAGCGTAAAAACACTCTTCTTTCATATTTTAACGTAAACCTCGAGGAATTTGTATCTAACTATGAAAAGTAAGTTTTAAAGATTTAGGGGCATTTACACTAAAATCCTACAATGACTTTATTTGAAATAGGGAAGAATCGGCCTTGTAGACTAAAATACATCTGAAGATTTTAGATACATTTCTGTTCAAAAGTAAAGTCGAATGGGAAAATAAGAGTAAATAAATCGATAGGAAAAGATTGAAAGTTTGAATCAGAAAAAACTAAGAAAAAAAAAGAAGTTTCATAAAAATAAACCAAAGTTTGAAGAATCATACAACACTGAACAGAAGGAAAAATATAATAAGTATATAAGGGGAATACGTTATTTTCACTGTAAGAATTTGGAAACAACTGCTTTTCTGAACAATTAGTAAAACGTGAAAAAAAAATGTTTAGAGGAAGTACGGACTTAGTTGCTATGTCTCCAGAATGAAAGTGTTTTCTGCTGAGACAATGAATAAAAAATACGATAATGAAAACCTAATTAAAACGAAATAAAAGGTCAATGAAACTAAACGTCTAAAGATAAAATGCAGCATGCACAGAAGTTAAAAATGAAGGGGGCAGACACGGGAGAACTGGACATTAAGGGAATGAAATATACGCGAAGTTTTGAAACATCTCAATTTAAGCGAACTAAATGAGGGAAAGGAATGAGATTAGGAGAGTTCTTATTGACTTTGATGAGGTGAGTAAACAACAAAAATTTAGTTATACATGAAATAAATGTAAAAAATAACTCGTTTAAGAATATGATTTTTGGTGAAAGTATGAAATTTTAGTTGAAATGTCATGATCAGCATTTCGAAAAGAAATAGATTGAGTCGATATGTAGGGAACAGAAGTAAGTATTTCTGTATTTTCGCTATGGGGGTGGTGAGTTAGTAAAATGTAAAAAAATAATGTTTAGTGGAAGAACGGAATTACTCGCTTTGCCTCCAGAATGAATGTTTTTTTCGGACGAGACAGAACAATATACAGAAAATATGTCCCAAAGAATACAAATTTTATCGTAAGAAAAAGGGTTTTAGATTTCATGCCTTGACAATGAATGCTTTCCTGTTGGGGCAGTCCACGAAAAAGTATAGCAAAGTAGGGAAGGATTAAAAAATGCGTATTTGACATACATGCAAGCTTTGAGAAATACTTTAAAAGCAAGTTGGAAAATAAGATATATAAGGAAACAAAAAACCTGATGATTTGCTACATCTAAAATAATCATTTTGCTGAAATGAAATGAAAAAAAATAGTCTAAATAAAAGGAGTCATAAGTTTGGCCAAGTAAGAAATAAATTACTGACCCACTGAAAAGTTTTACTAAATTTCAAAAAAGATGAAGTAAAATAGCGAAAATTTGGAAGCTATAATGATATGCTAAATAAAGTAAGAAAATATTGTTTCACCAGAATTTTAACTGTGAAAGACCTGTAGAGTTCTTGAACACACGAAAAATTACGAGAAAATAATATTGTAAAGGCGAAAGACTCAGAATTAGCATGAAGTCATTTTACAAAAAATTTGTCAAAATCCAATAATTACTGCGAACAGGAACGAAATCGTTTCTAAAGAAGCATTTCCTCGTCTCATGATCTGGAATAAAATTGAATGAAGGAAAAAGGAAAAGAAAAGTTTCCCAGAAAACCGATATCAAGTCGTTAAGAAGCGTGTGTTGCTTTAAATCTGGGGAAAAAAAGATACTGTTAGGAACGAATGTTATGTATAGCTAGTTGCTATAGATCTGTATATTTCTTGCACAAACATGAAACAGCTATATAGAAAACCAGATTAAGTCATACATTAAAAGCAAGTAAGAAAAGTTGTTTGTATAGGTAACGGAAATAATAATAATGAAGAAACGTTTGCTTGTTTGAATCAGAAAAAATAAAGCCTCGATAAAAGTAGTTGTTAGATTGAAAAGTAAGAAAATAAAATAATGTTGGTACAACGAGAAGTTTAACGAGTATGCAAGCATTTAGAAAAAAGGTAGATTAAGATAATGCATTAAAAGGTACATTTCACTGAATAATCATGAAGAAATAAAAAAATACAAAAATAAAAAAAATAAACATTTTAACTATGCATAAAAAATTGTGGCTTTGTACGTTGGAAAAAGGTACAACGTTAAAAAATGTAACAGAAAATGTCATGAACACGTAAATACGTTAATAAACAATCGTGTTTTAAGATTATGTCTGCAGCACAAAACTTTGGAAAACGTCTTTATGTTGGAACGTCCGTTGAAAATGCGTGAAGTCTCCTCAAAGAAAATAAAAAAATCGTTACGTTGAAAAATTATGAATATAAAATGGGAAAGTAGTGGAAAAAATAAGGAATAAATTCGTTGCAAAATGATCAAGTTATTGAAAAAAAATCAGTCTTGGAACTTAAGGCGTCTAACAGAATCTTAAACGACGTCAACCGCCGACCCCGCGGAGGAAATGGCGTTGGCTGATGTCATATCTGCTATCACGACATGCGTCACACATCATAGTCACTCGTCCCAAAACACGTGTCATACAAAGTTTTCTGAGTCAAAGAGAAAATGGTGAGTCATCCCAAAACACATGTCGGACAAAAGATAGCGGAACATGAATCAACAGGAACGAAATTTTTTCAAACAAAGCCTTTTCTCGTCTAAATTAAAATTGGAGGGAAGAAAAATATAAGAATTAAAAAATAATGCAACGTCTATAAAAATTCCTAGTTAAAAAAAGTAACAGAAAATGTCATGAACACGTAAATACGTTAATAAACAATCGTGTTTTAAGATTATGTCTGCAGCACAAAACTTTGGAAAACGTCTTTATGTTGGAACGTCCGTTGAAAATGCGTGAAGTCTCCTCAAAGAAAATAAAAAAATCGTTACGTTGAAAAATTATGAATATAAAATGGTAAATTAGGGAAAAAATAAGAAATAAATTCGTTGCAAAATGATCAAGTTATTGAAAAAAACATCAGTCTTGTAACTTAATGTGTCTACAGAATCTCAAATGACGTCAACCGCCGACCCCGCGGAGGAAATGGCGTTGGCTGATGTCATGTCTGCTATCACGAATGCGTCACTCATCATAATGACTCATCCCAAAACACGTGTCATACAAAATTTTCTGAGTCAAAGAGAAAATTGTGACTCATCCCAAAACACATGGCTCACAAAATGACAACGTGGTGAAACTAAAATGGCGGAACATGAATCAACAGGAACGAAATCTTTTCAAACAAAGCCTTTTCTCGCCTAAATTAAAATTGGAGGGAGGACAAATATAAGAATTAAAAAAATAATGCAACGTCTATAAAAATTATAACACCTCAGGGAATTCCTGAAAATATAAATTTAATAAAAAAAACATATTGGAAAGACTTCCTTCGAAAATTTGTCAGCGTCCAATAAATCTCCCGAGAAAATTAAAAAATAATGCAACGTCTATAAAAATTATAATACCTCAGGGAATTCCTGAAAAAATAAATTTAATAAAATAAATTAGAGAGAAAAAATAGGACAAAGAAAAATACGAGTAAAAAAAATTGGAAACGACAAAAAAACTTCCTTCAAAAATTTGACAAAGTCTAATAAATCTCCCGAGAAAATAAAAGGAATAATGCAACGTCTATAAAATTATAATACCTCAGGGAATTCCTGAAAATATAAATTTAATAAAATAAATTAGAGAGAAAAAATAGGAAAAAAAAAATACGAGTAAAAAAAAATTGGAAACGACAAAAAAACTTCCTTCAAAAATTTGACAAAGTCCAGTAAATCTCCCGAGAAAATTAAAAAATAAATATTGGAAAGACTTCTTAAAAAATTGTCAACGTCCAATAAATCTCCCGAGAAAAGTTCCAAAAAGCACAGCTAGGGGGGCAACGTACACACCCCTTTTCCCCCACTCTGTCGTTGCCATCTCTCAAAGATCCATCGAAAGTTCCAAAAACCACCGCTAGGGGGCAGCACATCTCCTTTCCCCAACTCGGTCGTTGCCATTTCTCAAAGGTCCATCGAAAGTTCCAAGAAGCACCGCTAGGGGGCAGCACATCGACCCAACGCACTAGCGTCATCTGCCACCCCCACATCCCTCGGTCACATGCCACGCCCCCATAATTATGCCGCAAGCCACGCCCCTGCTCCTTCTCTAGAAGGAGCTGCTCTTTGCCCTCGGATCGGTCCTTTTATACTACTAGGGATGAACCCTGTTGAAAATGGGCGAAATGCGGACAAAGGTCAGGACACTGGAGCCGGAACCATTCCATGCCATTGTGCATCATAACTTACCTAAAAATGTTTCGATTGCGACAAAACGTTCTGATGTTGTTCCTGAAGTATAGTGAACCGGTTCTGTTGAATATGAACGAAATGGTCGTCAAAGGTCATTGCACAAAGGCAAGATTTATTCTACAGCCATTATTCTCATAACTTGCGTAAAACTGCTTCTATTGCGACAAAACTTTAGTATGTTATTCTGGAGGTATACTGAACCGGTTCTTTTGAATATCATCGAAATGGGGTCAAAGGTCAGGACACAGGAGCGAGATTTATTCCACAGCCATTATCCTCATAACTTGAGTAATAATTTCTGGTATGTTGGAAAGCGTTTCATAATCAATACATTGCATGATTTTACTAACTTGTTTAATACAGTAAGAACTTTAGATAAACACATGGCATTAAGTTAAACTGCTCTGCATTATTATTTGCACAATCTGAAAGAAGTTAGTTTGCTGCAATAGTTCCTTGAAATTAAAAAGAAAATGCAATGTAATTTACAAAAACAAAACTTGTGTTTTTGTTAAAAAATAATCTGCAATTTCACTAAAGATTCCTTTATTACTTTGAGACATTACGTTACAGACAGCCAGTTATGTGTATTTGAAAATAGGTTAGAGAAATTTTAGCTGTTTCGCCTTTTCCTGATTCTAAATTTCCAAAGAAAAAGCCTAAATGGAAGATATCCTGTTAAATTATGAAAGCAAGCCATTCAACCCCCCCGTTAAAGTATAAAATGTGAAAATAAAGGAACATACACGGGACATTTTAAGCAATACGCATGAAGGGGAGGGGGGGTAAAAATTATACTTTCGTTTTAATCAGACGCCAGAAACATAAATTTAAAAATAAATATATAATATTAAAGAAATTGTGCTTTGCTTTAAAAGGATTGTTTCGTAAGCTTTGTTTCCATACGAACAATATGAATCTAATAGGTTGTTGATTAAATCACCGAGAATAATACATAGGTGCATCTATTAATAAATACACCCAATAGTAATTTTGAGATAAATAGCAGACGTTGTTTCTGCTGTTCTTGTGAACAAAGGAGTCAATAATTACAATAGACGACGGTTATCTGGTAAATTTCCCTCTTATTATTTCTAATAATTTCATCAGTAAAATGTGAAAATAAAGAAACTTTATATACTCGTATTAGTGACCCAAAGGTTAGGAACTGAACAAACAAATTTATGATTACGTTACCTTTCAGCTCATTCAGGAATTCCGTTTTGTATTATTTTTCTGCAACAGAAGAATTTGAAATTGATGCATCAGTAAAGACGTACAGCTTTTTTAACCATTCCCAATAGTCCCTAAGCGATCACACATGAATATTTATTAAACAGATGGGAATTTGGGAACAATATACACTATGTAGTATGGTGCATTCATTTCCCAACCGTGCCGTAACGCATTCATCCCTCAACTCGTGGGTGTAAAAGCAGGTATCCCATTTAAAATTCATATTATTACATAAAAAAATGCATCGTTTAAAGAATAAAATGATGCGTTATCGATAGTAGCAACATATTCATGAATTTGTTTTGTTGATTAATCTCTAATTCAAAACCAGGGATTTGAGGAGACTGGAGAGAGATGTTATCTGATATATTTGTGGTAAAACTTTAAATTATCATTTTATGAAATCTGTTAAAGGCCCTTTTATAAAGACTTTGTGAAGAAGAAGAAATACGAAATATTATTTCAAACGTAGTTCCTGGGATGAAGTTTGTAGTAATAAATGCAAATAAATCCTGGATTCAAATAGGAATCTGATGGCTACAGGCTTTCAAAAGTAAGTCTCTTTTTCTGGATCAGATTTAATTGCGCTTTTTTCGCTGTATTTGAAATATCATGAGAATTCCCAAGGTAATAATGTGATTTCGACTTCTCCTCCAGAGATCATTCCAATATGGATGTGCGGATCACAGGTTGTGTTGAAAAAGATAATATATTTAAATCGAAGTATTTATCTCGCAGAAATGGAAATTAAATGTTTGTTTCTCCAAAATCTTTTCTTTTTGCCTTATCTTTGAATTTTGATATGAGCACTCTCCTGGTTTAATTAAAAGAACTTTACTTTCGCTTCTGATCCTCTGACTTATACATAAACTAATTATACCAATCCCTGGATACAATATATTTGTCATATGAAAAGCATATTCCTGTAAAGCATGACACTATTTTGCTCAATCACGTTGCTGCATTTTGATGAATTTGATCACGTTTGTACACAATTTCACCCTTTCGGAAGTATAAGTTTCATAAGCAGCCAAAATTTTGCAAAATATATTGGAGGAGTTACAGGTTCCTTTCTTAAGCTGCAGACATTTGATATATTAACATTAAAACCTGTGTGATAGGGCAGTTGCCAGGCAAAGATAATTTACGACATTATCCCATGATTCACAGGAATATATTTTTTGCTATTGAATTAAAATGTTCTCCTCGTTTTCGATGGCGGTAATATCAAATTTTCTTCTTGAATTTTGAAATAATTAAGAGAATGGCGATCTAAAGGTAGAAGACAGATGGCTCCAAATCAAGATTATAGTGGGATATGAGAAAGAACGTTCCAGTGTGAAGTGTTCATGAGATCTACCGTGGTGTGCCATCGGTAGTAGCATGACACAGGAGAGCACCGTTTCAAGACAATCCCGGACATTTGCAGGAAACAACATTTTCATTTTATTTAGTATACCTTGTAAGATTTTTCCTCCTGAAGAAAGCGGAGGGTTGCAAAATTGATATTTGTCTCGTTTCCTTCTTAATATTAGATAATCGCGTTTAAATATAATAATTCTTCTTACACTGAATTTGATTCACCGACATCTTATTACCAATTTCCGTTACATCTAGAAGTATCCGTTTACTTACGTTTAAAAGTCTCAAAACTTCTACATAGTGTGGCATTTGTTTTGTGACCCTTTCAAACTAAAATTCATGTTAAAAATATTTCGCTTAACAACTCATAAATGTGACACAGTTGACACATTTCTAAGAGTTCCTTATTTTTAAGTGTCTGGTCCATGACATACCCAGAAGGCAGTCTTTCACTTTCAGCTCAGTTATAAATAAAACTCATACAAGGCGCAGTTGCTGCTATAAGGCATTAGTTGCGAATAATCATAGTGTGTTTGTGACATTTTCTTAAGAAATGTTTTTGGTTTCCTTTCTAACTTTACCCTTGGAAACATTTTCCCCTTAGAAGCAAAATGAAGCTCCCAATTAACGGTCTCCACGCATGTCCAAAGTACAACGGCTACGTGATTAATTAGAAGTTTACCATTTTTACTTCGCTAACCATATTTGCTGCAACCAAGCTGTGTTTGATCACAAATGTACAAAATTTCATGCTTGTGCAAAAATGAGTTTCGTGAGAACCAAAAACTTGTAATACCTTGTAGGTTTTAGTAATTATCCAAAATAGTTTTTTACGTAAAATATAATTTTTTACTTCAGTGGGAAATATGAAATTTGAGTTAATGACCAATTCATTCACATTTATGTTGTGGTGAAAAAATGTATTAATTAGAGATCTGCTTAACTGCTACTTATTGAGCACGCCGCTGAGTGTGACTGTTACTCAAAAGTATCAGTGATTTTTCACATTTATTGGAATCACAGTTTAGAACTTGATCTTTCACATCTGTATAACAGTAAACTAACTAACAATAGAATCCCCTAGAAAAACGGCGAGGATTTGTGTTTGCCTCCTGAGTTATGTAGCTAATCCTGAGTTATATATGTTTTTTACTTTTATGTGATTCTGCACTAATCCCGATGTTTTTAGTTTTATGGCTTTCTCGGTTAAATTATTCGCAATTTTTTATACGTTAATTTTTTGCGATTATAGGTAAAATTTTGAATTCAGGTTATCAAAAATATACTGTTCTTTTATATCTAACATGGTATTTTACAATTTTGAGAGAAACGAGACAGCACTTTTTCTGCCTGTAAATGTATGAAGTAGGTAAAAATTTGCTAAGTAACGTTCACAGTTCACTATTTTTTTTTAATTAAAAAAAACAATGAACCTCACTCACCGAGAGGACGACGTAACGGTGAGCTCATACACAACACTGAAAAATTCACGAATAGCAGGATGCCAAATCTCAACACGAAATATCGAGTAACAGCCAATTGTGGTAACAGCTGCAGCAGCCGAATTCACTCTGTAAAGGCTAACACGGAAACAGTTATCACTCGGTAACGGTTGACACGGAGCAGTGAAAAATCCCGAAGAGCATGATGGGTAGCAATAACAAAGTGAGGAACGTTTTATTAAACGATCACTGTACCTCACGGTTTTTAGTAGCAGGCGCTACCTGTGATTTTTCGATAAACGTGATCAAATCACAGGTAGGGAAATAACGCTCATCTCTAGTATTAATCAATATAGACACTGCCGTGGTTCTTTTCCCAATCAGGTACTTACCGATGAATGAGTCTTGTTTATACACAGCGATTCACATTATTGTGACCACCACCTACTTTTGACGTCAAGAACGCGTTGCCAATGAAAGAAAGCACGTGTCCTGATCTGGCTTGGAAGGTATATAAGGTGTGCTGTTAGCATTCGGAAAACATAACACTCCTTGCTCTCATGGAAAAAGGAGATATTTATCAGATTTGCCAAAAGGGATGATTATCGGCTTTAGGGCCAAGGGAGGCAGTATTCCTGAAACAGCGCAGTTTGTGATCTGTTCGCCTGCTGCTGTGGTTAAAGTGTTTCTTGATTGGAGGAACGTTACCATTGCGAATAAACGAAGTGGGAAATGCGGAGCACCACGTGCCATTCATGTGAGAGGTGAAAATCGATCACCAAGGTGCGTGAGGGATAAAAGACACGCCAGAGTGGAGCAACTTACTGGCTGAATGAACTTGAGAGCTACCGGAAATGGGTCTGAAACGACAGTTCAGCGAACCCTGCTGCATATGGGGTACAGTTTTCAGAACTGTAGGTCACGGTACCTATGATAACGAAGGTAAATCGACAGAAAAAGCTTACATTTGCACAGCAGTATCGGGATTGGACCTCCGCGGATTGGCAAAGTATTGCCTTCTCCGATGAGTCAGGTTTTCTGCTGCATCGAACGGATGGATGATAGCGTTAAGGCGAGAAACATCGGAGAACAAACACTTTTCAACAATTCCTGGAAGAACACGAGCTGGTAGGGGGATGTTATGGTCTGGGGAATGTTTTCGTGACATTCCCTGGTTCCACTCACACCTGTGCTCGCTGACTGTCTTCCCTGAGGCGGATGGGATCATCCAGCATGACAGTTGGACGTGTTACACAGGTAGCAATGTGGAAGAATGGTTAGATGAGCACAAAGAAGACTTCAAAGTGCTTCCCTGGTTCCATAGTTACCCAGAGCTAAACCCAATTGAGCATTTCTGGGACCACCTAGATCGTGATGTTTCTTCTATGGATCCTTCACCACGCATCCGCCAGCAGGTATGAGATGCACTGAGGTCAGAATGGCTCCACATACCTGCGAACACCGTCCAGCACCTTATCGAGTCACTCCCAGCCCGTTCAGCTGCGGTCCGCGCTGCGCAAAGCTGTTACTTTGGATATTAACTGGTTGTTACAATGATGTGACTCGACCGTATACAAAACTAGCGCTTTACCTACTAGCACTGACGTTGTAAATCACATCTTAGATGTTATTACCCACAGGTTACTATTTACTTCCATCAAAAAGTTTCATCTTTTCAGTACAGGATTTTACCACTCTGCTTGCTAACCTGAATCTTTATAAGTGTTTGGAAATCAGGATCTTTGTTTAACAAAGAACCAGGACTGACTGTTTAAATGCTGTTAGATAAGCACAACATTTATGACATGTGCAACAGCAGAAAAACGGCGACTAACAGCAGAAAAACGGCGACGAACGGCAGAAAAAGGCAAAACTAAAAAGCATTCGTTTTTTAGTTTTGCTTTTTTCTGCTTTGGTTTTACTTTGGGTTTAACTTGTTTGCTGTAACCACTCTGTGCTGCCAATGACGTACAGTGGTGTAAACGTTGACCTCCGACTATTTTTCCGAGATGTGTCTGGATTCTAAGCCTGGATAAAGTATGTCTTTTTTTCTAATTTATCGTACAAGTTCTAGCCCTTTTTGCCAGCTTATATTTTGTAAAGTGGTCTCTGTCCAAAGTTACTGGTGATCGCCTGTATTTCTTAAATTTGCTCGAAATACAGATTGCCCATATCACTTTGCATCTGAGGGTTAACATGTACATTCATGGAATACAGGAAACTGACAAGCCACAGAGGTGTAAAGAAAAATAATTGTGCACATTACGATATACGAATTCGTGTGCTAACTCTGTATCAGCCATTTGTACTTAAAAGAATCATACAAAATATTTAGCTGAATGTGCCGCAGAGTAAATACGAAAATCTATTTGAAATTTCTACACAGAGAAGTGACAGTATTCTTTCAAAAATAAACCTGCTACACGTTTTAATGTTAAAAGGCAATTCGCGTCTTTGACTGAATGTCTTTAACATTAAGGTTTTCCACAGCGGAATCACTTTCTTACAAAATTGAAAGAAAATTCTCACACAATTTGCAGTGAAGTATAACAAGCACGTTTTGAATGGAATACGGATTACATCATACAATACAAATTTTAAAGATGTGAATTCGTTTTTTGGTGTAAATAGGCAATGGACATTAAGTCAGAGATTTTCCAAAAAGTTCAGGTAATATTCACATGATGATTGTATTTGAATAAATGGAAAACTCGAGCCTTCGTCGTTCTGGGTGGTGTTTCGGTTATAATTATCAGGAGCTATCCAGTAGACGGGGTTCCGAATCCCAATCCAGTACGACAAAATTTTCAAGTTGTCTGATATTATCTGACTTACCATCCATGTCGTATTTACATCAAAAAGCGAATTCACATTGTCAAAATGTGTTAGTACATTTTGTTTGGGAATATCCGGTTTGTGCAATAATATAAATTTGCATTTGGGCAATTGTGTAGCTGTGCATCCAATATTTAAGGGATATTCTATATAGAGAAATTGTGTTAAGTCCTAAGGTGTTGCGTTATGCATGGTATCGATATACTGAGGGTCTGTACAATGCGGTTTGACTGTTTTCTTAAACTATAGCAGAATTTAAAGAAGCTACTTTACGTGAAGTTGTTCGTTTCCACGTGGATAGCATGAAGTCTACTGTTAATGATTGTCACAAAAGATATTATTCCAACACTTTGTGGAGTTGGACTACAATTACATTGCTACTCAACAATTTCAATGTGCATGTATTTTGACGGTTTTTTTATTTTTGTGGCCCTATTTCCATCTGTTGCTGCTCATAAAACTTACTGAAATTTTCTCTGAAGGAAAATAACCACCTATTTACACTTCTTCGTCAAACCACAATTTAGGGTGATGTTTTTCTATTTTGTTGAATAAAAAAAGCATCATTTCATTGGTGCACCAAATATACAAAATTCAGGATCAAGAATCGTTTTCAATAATTTACTACTCATTTCTAAAGTACTAGCCATTGCCAGAAGAACAGACATGAAAATGAAAGTCATCATGAAATACTATGTACTTGGAACCGCCATTCACAAAAAATTATGTGATTTTCGCAGCAGCAGAGCAGTGTTTATCAATCACGAAAAGAACACATTGGCAGCATTTCTTGCTCTCTTTATTTCTATTAATTCCTTCAGATATATTTATAGTTTCACTTTTGGTTTCGAATTGACATTACTGATCGTATTGATTACGTACGAAATTATATTGAGGACACGATGTTATAGAATATCCAAAGAAAGACTTAGAATGGGTTTCACCTTCGATCATAGGCTGTAATGTCGTCAAAAATCTTGAAGATGAAATTTTTCGGCACTGAGTGCAGGGATTCCATTAATTGTGAGGATCTAACGTTCCGATAGAAAAATGTGAAAATGTTCCAGAACATCCATCTTTTGGGTAAGAACGCATGTTTTCGAATAAAACAGGTTGCTTTTGGTTATAATCACACAACAATTGAACCAGCCACCTCCAACGTATAGCACATTTAGCTTATAAAATTTACATTTCGTGGCAGTCGATCTAATCTATATAGAATAAGGAAGCAATCAAGCTCTTTGTTATTTAGAATAAGGAAGCAAGCAAGCTCTTTCTTACGTACAGAACCTGTAGCATGTTCACCAAAAACTATATTCAAACTAGATTTAAATAATTTATGTTCAGAAATAAATACCGACAACGAAACTACACAAGTAGACATCCTCAATTAACGTCCTTTTCTTTGTCTATGATATTTATGCTGTTAGAAAACAGACCATAAATTTCTTTTGTTGAAATTTTTGCACCTTTCCGTGTATATTAAAATTCTTTGCATTTTTTAAGCAACATGACAGCTAATGTTTTCCTTTTAAACACGGGGAACCAACTAAATAAACCCTGTGACTAATCCAGGGCACAAGGTCAATATGGCTACTAGAACTTAAGATCTCGCGCCGAAGTTTTTGTACTGAAATGTTGCTGTTTGAAGTCAATAGCTTTGTATACAATTTGTTGCTTCAGCACAAAGTGTACAAAAAAATGTAAAGCAAAATTCTGAACGTTTAATTCCATTAAAATGACTAGCGTGTAATCTGAAAAAGTGCCTGCATCTGCATACTTCAGTTTTGTCACGTGGCCATGCCGTATTTCCTCAGAATCAATAATTATTCCGTACAATTGTGACCCTCAAATCCAAATATTTTGTGGCCCGGGTGGCGCAGAGGTCTAAGCGCTGGCTTATGACCATCCGTTCGAGAAGTGTCCGGGTTTGAATTGCGTTGAATCAAGAATGTTGTGTTTGTCTCATAGCTCTGGCTTTCACCCTTATCTGAAACTGGTAGCCCTAAATTAGGGACAAGAGACTGCTTACAGACCATTGAGTTGCTCACGGTGGTCCTTAAACCTTCAATAAAAAAGGCATATATTTTACCGTAAATTTGACAATTCGAGATTTCATCTGCTGATTTAATGTGGGACAGCACTACGCTTCCCGGTAAATTCAAGTGATATTTTCCCCTTTTCCTAATTTCAGTAGCTCTTCGTATGTCAGCTGCCGGAAGTGATGTATCACTTTGATACTGGAACATCGTCTATTAGAGACTGAAGATGTTTGTTTTTTGTTTCCGATTGACAGAATGTAGTAGTCAGAGTTATTCTCACAGATATGATAATAAAGGTATTAGATTGAAAGTCACCCTCTTAACATTGAACACGCAAGGAGTGTTCACGGATAAGAGGTTATTGCACAGCTTGTCAAGCCACGCCTCTATAAAGCATCTTGTAACGAACATTTTTGAAAGGGGTTTTTGGCTTCTAGATAGCTTTAGGGAGATTGACAAATGGGGATAAATATGGCAAGACAACTGAGCTGTTCTCTCAGTGCCTATGCGTTAAATGAGTCGCCAGAGCTTTGGCAAGCTTATCTAGTTGATTTCGTAACTGCCATTCCGCTACCTTTATCATGCTCTTTGTGCTAATTTCACATTTATTGCTTTTTCTAGTGGAACATTAAACTTCACGTTACCTCACAAAATGATTTCGTTATATTACAAAATCGCAGCGAAGGCAGATGATTCATTGGTAGTAATATGATTCAACAGCATTTAACAACAGGAACTTTTTGTTTGTGTAAATGCTGCATATGGGTTGAACATTGCCGTGTAGTAGATTTGAAAATTAATTTCTCGCTTGATAAAAGCACTTACGAAATACGGAACGCAAGTTGATGAAACTTAAAATTAATGGTATACCATGTGACATATCTAGGGAATGTATCATTGCATATTGGTTTTAACAAAGTTGGCAATTTGAAATCGTAACTCTAATTCTTAACATTTTGTGCACTGATGTTCGATGAATTTCGCACTGTAGAGTGCATAACTATCAATTTGTGGAATTGATCCTTTCAGCTGTGTGTTAACGTACTGAAGTCATTTCACAACTTATGTTTTAGCCCCTGCAAATGTTCAGCTCATTACTTTCGTAATGTATGCTCTAGATAGTTTGTTGTTTAGCACATGATAGCTTTTTCTTCCTCTTATTAATTATAAATTCTAGTTAAAATGAAGCATGCTAGCATGGCTAGTAACCAGAAAGTCTAAACAGATGAAAATTCAGCTGAGAAAGTCTTTCAAACCGTAGTGTTGAGAAATCCGACAATAAACGACATTGGAACTTTAGAGGGAAAAAAATCAGGAAAAATGAAGACAAAGGACACAACATTTGAAGAAAAATAAACTGGAATCAACAAAACGTGTGAGAGAAACCGCGCCTTCAACACAACAGCTTGCAACCGCAAAGAGGACGAAATCCAGAGAAGAGCTGTGCAAAGAGCTTCAAGGTGCTTAAATTTGATAAGAGCGTGGATGTAGAACGTTATGACATATGTATTTCCTTTCGTAATACTGCAGATCAAAATTCGAAAGTGGTAATAGATTTTGGAGGCCCTTTCGAACTATAGACATTTTAACAGCGTCACATACCATTTCAGCATCAGATATGTTTTACAGAATATATAAAGCAATGCAATATCCTGAAGCTGTTCCCCTGCTTATGTTTTTAAAACATAGACCAAAAGTATAATAACATATGCATGTTTTTCTAATGTTACATAATACACGGTGGAGTCCCATTATTGTTGCCGCCTCCTACTTTCGACCTTAACATCGCGTAGCCAATATAAGAAGGCACCGCTCATGAGATGGCTTTGAGGGTACATACGGTGTGCTGTAGGCATTCTGAAACATATCACTTTTTGCTGTAATCGATAAAAGGAGCGGTTTATCAGATTTTCAAAAAGGGATGATAATCGGTTTTCGGGACAAGGGTGGCAGTATTTCTGAAACAGCGTATTTTGCGAACTGTTCGCGTGCTACTGTGGTTAATGTGTATTGTTATTGTTGAAATGGCACCATTGCGAATAAGCGACGTGTAAACCGGGGAGCACCACGTGCCATTGATGTGAGAGGTGAACATAGGCAACGAAGGTGCGTGAGGGCCAATCGAAACGCTAGAGTGGAGCAACTCATTAGCCGAATGAGCCAAGGGTCTACTGGAATTGTTTCTAAAACGACTGTTCAGCGAACCCTGGGGCGTATGGGGTTTCGATGCAGACGGATAGGCACTGCACCTATGCTAACAAAAGTGAATTGGCAGAAAATGCTTACATTTGCACGGCAGTACCTGAATTGGAACTCCGCTCATTGGCAAAGGATAGCGTTCTGCGAAGAGTCAGTTTTTTCTCCTTCATCGAACTGATGGACGTTGTCGTATAAGGCGAAAAACATCGAAGAACAATCACACTTCAACTATTGCTGGAAGAACACGAACTGAGGGGGGGTCAGTGTTATGGTCTGGAGAATGTTTGCGTGGCATACCCTGGGTCCACTCATACCTGTGAAATGCACTATGGGCAGAATTCGTTATGTATCCATCCTTGCAGACAACATACACCCATACATGTAGATTATCTTCCTGGGGCGGATGGGATCTTACAGAACGACAATGCGACGTGTCACACAGCTGGAGATGTCCGTGAGTGGTTGAAATAGCACGATGAATATTTCAAAGTACTTCGCTGCCGCCTAATTCTCCAGATTTAAACCCGATTGAGCATCTGTGGGACCACCTCGATCATGCTGTTTGCTCTGTGGATCCTTCACAACGCACCCTCCTGCAGATGTCAGATGCACTGCAGTTAGAATGGCTCCACATACCTGTGAAAACCTTCCAGCACCTTATTGAGTCACTCCCATCCCGGGTAGCTTATGTCCGCGCTTCGCGCAGTCGGTTGCTGTGGATATTAGCTGGTGGTCACAATAATGTGACACGACTATGTATATATAATCTAACAATACGTCCAGCGATTGCCAATTTAGGGTACTTTCTTTGATCATGGTGCCATATATACTGCTGTTAAACTGGATGTCTCTCATTAGTAATTTCTTTTGACTGTGTCTTCGTATACGAGACTGTAGAGAATCTCTGCATATCACTTTTCGTAAAAACACACAGATGTTTCAAAAGAAAGACGAGAGATACTTTACAACATTCTAATAGTGCATATGAAAATATCAAAGCTGTTCTTCTTTGAAGGCTGGAATTTAAAATGTTCAGTATTTTTGGGATCTGTCGAAGTGTCAGAAAGAAACTAACGATCAACATTCTAACTAATTTAATTCACTTTCAATTATGTAAATGCTTATCTAAATACTAAAAGTACACTTTTTTTAAATATTGTAAAGTTTCGTTGAGTTTTGGAATTCATTAGCTTTTCAATGTCTCGAATTAGTTAGGCAAACGTTTTAAATTTTTAAACTTGATTTCGAAACCCTATGAAATTAAGAACTTTAAAGAAATGTGTAAAAGGCACTGAAAAATTTTCAAGTTGCGTCTGCCATACGACTCAAAGGTGGGAAAAAATATTTATTTAAATAAATTACACATTTTCTATGTGTACTTTATAGCCGATTATTTTAACGGTTTTGCAATCTCGAGTACTCAGATTGTGTAAAAATATAACAATCAGTAATATATTACAAAAAAAAGTTATAAATGCTTTTGACATCAGACTTATTTTATTTCTGTTAATAACAATTAATAATTTTGAAGTGGTGTACACTACTGCTTTCAAACAAATTTTAAGTACTTGGTGTGAAGACGGGCGTGTGTCTTTTGAAACATTGGTATTAAAGTTTTAAATAAATTATGAAAAAATATTAATAAAGCTTTACATTTTGTATTATACATATAAATGTATTTGTAATTCTAGAAATTTGTGAAAATGTTACAAACACTATTCATAAATCTTGTGAATAAATCGAAAAAAAATAGATCCTTAAGTTACCTTTTTTAAACCTACATGGCAAGGTATAAAATTCCCGAAGCTCCAGGCATATTGACTTCACCCGAAAATGCAGAAATTAATAAATAAAGAATACTGACTTCCTCTCTGAATACAGATAGAAGCTGTGGTACTCAAAAGGCAAAACGTGATTTCCATAGCTCTGAGACAGAAATCCTCATGACAATTGCCTTTCTATTGGTGCTGATGACGTAGGAAAGCTAAGGCTGAAGGCTCACAATGATAGAATATAGACGTTTGTTATTTCACACTACATACAGAATCTCGATGGATATAACTGCTTGTAAATTGAAAACTCTGTTTTAATCTGAACAACATGAAGCTAGGATAAACAAACTACAGCAGATTCAATGGGTTTCGGTTAGGGTAAGTATTGCAGACTTTAAGAACACATTCCGTAAAAGGGAAGCTTCTTAAGAATGCGAAACCACTGCTATGACTGTTCTTAACTGAAACATAAAGCGAGGAGGACTTTGTAAAACCGAAATAAAAAAGAAAATAAACCTTTATTATCACAGCGGATTGAATTTGGACGGCTAATGAGTATTAATGGTTTAAAACTGCTATCTCAGTGGTGAACGCGAAACTTTAAAGCTGCAGACCATTTGTGAAATAACAATTTCCTGTAGTTAGTTGAAACAAAATTTGGTTGGTTTAATATATTTTTAACCTTTAAGTGTTGTTGGCGATAGATGAATCGAAATTTCAACTACCGGAATCTGTTTGTAAAGCAAGACTTGCCTACACAGTGGATACTGAATCTGTGGGGCACAATATTGTTAGTGATTCAAAATTGCTGTTTGCACTGAGGACCTTGGAACTTGAATGACGAAGACCAAAATGAAATTGTTTCTAACTCTAAAAGCTGAATCTTTTATACTACAAATCGGAAGCCTTTGTGAGAGCTGAATTTCTGGTCGGAGTTACGAGTTCAGTTGTTTGTCAAAGGTATTATCACAGATTTGGAAGTTTTGTGGATTTACCTTTCAATATGACCACAAATAAATTACTTAAGATAAGGCTACGATTAGAGTTCAGTATGATTTGATAAACTTCTTTCCATTGTAATTAATACCCGTTCGGAGCTAAATGCGTTTGAACAGGGGAAAAGAAAGTGAAACTAAAAATGATGTTAAGAGCGGAAAACGAATCTACGCTTATTACTGTTGCAGAAGTTCACAAGACAATTTAGCTGTAAAAATATAGACCAAACAGTAGCGTAAGAATGAGATAGTAGCTGTTTCAAACTAAAAAATGGTATTGTAAAATATCCCGTTAATAATACAAGTGTTGCTTTCAGAATGAAGGAACCAACGCAAAAGCAGTGTGCCTGAATTCCATTTTGCTCCGGTATTCAGTCTGCAGATGTAATCTTTGACACCCCAATCAAAATAAAATCGCAAGACACCCCAATCAAAGTAATTTTACTTCCAGCTTCTAAACACCAGGGGCATTCTTAAGGACTCAATTCAACTGATTCATTTCATCAGTCCTTTTAATACTAGAGTACTGGGTGCTTATGTGGGCAGCCTTGAGCGTAAGTAACTCTGCTAATTCTGCTATTAACCCTCTGACCGGTTTGGTCGCACCCAGCGCGTTCAAGATCATGCTTGCCTAAAACTGCTAGATCGCGTGTGATTCGTTCTCTCCCTACTGTTTCGAAAGAGGTTTGATCGCATCAGGCGCGACTTCCCTGATTTCATCCCGAAAAGTCTTGCACGTGTAGAATGCGAGCATTGTCATCCTACGGATTAACGACTGCAACGCACTGGGCGCATTTTAATCTTAGGGGCAGAGATTTTTAGGGTAGGGTACTCACAATCTCTAATTCCTCTTTTGTAATCAAAATGCTGCTTCCCCAGTCACCTTAATTTACATTCTTTTAAATGAAAGCTGCTTTTGCACAGGTGGTGTCATGTCAATTCGTCGCGTGCGTCAATTCGTCGACTACGTCAATTCGTCGACTGCAACGATTCGTCACGCGTCAATTCGTCGACTACGACAATTCGTCGCGCGACAATTCGTCGCGCGACAATTCGTCAACCACGACGATTCGTCGAGCGTCAATTCGTCGCGGACAAATTCGTCGACTAACTCAATTCGTCGACTACGTCAATTCGTCGCGTTTACAGATTTTGGTTACATACAAAACGAATGCAGGAAAACGTACGATTTAAAATTTTCGTGAAATCTAGTTTTAATTTCAGACCCATCAAATTTGGTATCATGAAACTCTAACTTAGACGCTAGACGGTTTTTGGAAGGGGTTGGAGCAAGGGGGTCAGAGCCCCCCCCCCCGTCAAAAATTTTTCGTAAAATCTACAGTTTTCATTTTAGAACCACAAAATTTGGTATACTATCTCATGGTACTCTAACTTAGACCGTACACCGTTTTTGGAACGGGTCAAGGCCCGGGGGTCAGAGCCACCCACATACAAAATTTTCTTAAAAACTACAGCTTTCAATTCAGAACCACCAATTCTGGTATACTATCTCATGGTACTCTAACTTAGACGCTAGACGATTTTTTGAAGGATTTGCAGCCCTGGGGGTAAGGGCCCCCTCATAAAAGAAATTCGAAAAATCTACAATTTTCAATTTAGAACCACCTAATTTGGTATACTATCTCATGGTACTCTAACTTAGACGCTAGACCGTTTTTGGAAGGGGTTGGAGCCCGGGGGAAGAGCCCCCCGTCATAAAAAATGCAGTAAAATCTACGGTAATCAATTTAGAACCACCAAATTTGGTATACTATCTCATGGTACTCTAACTCAGACGGTAGACCGTTTTTGGAACGGGTCAAGGCCCGGGGGTCACAGCCCCCCCCCCCACACACACATACGAAATTTTCTTAAAACTGCAGTTTTCTATTCAGAAATACCAAATCTGGTATACTATCGCATTATACTCTAACTTAGACGCTAGAGAGTTTTTGGAATGGGTTGAAGCCCGGGGGTAAGAGCCCCCCTCGTCATAAAAAAGCCGTAAAATCTACAGTATTCAATTTAGAACCACCAAATTTGGTATACTATCTCATGGTACTCTAACTTAGACGGTAGACCGTTTTTGGAACGGGTCAAGGCCTGGGGGTCAGAGAGCCCCCCCATATTTTTTTTGAAAAATCTAAAGTTTTCAATTTAGAACCATTAAGTATGGTATCATGAAACTCTAATTTAGGCGCTAGACGCTTTTTGGAAGGGGTTAGAGCCCGGGGGTGAAAGCCCCCCTCATAAAAATTTCGTAAAATCTAAGTTTTGAATTTAGAACCACCAAATTTGGTATACTATCTCATGGTACTCTAACTTAGACGGTAGACCGTTTTTGGAAGGGGTTGCAGTCCGGGGGGTAAGGGCCCCATAATAAAAAATCGCAAATTCTAGTTTTCAATTCAGAACCACCAAATCTGGTATACTATCTCGTGGTATTCTAACTTAGACTGTAGACGGTTTTTGGAAGCGGTTGGAGCACGGGGAGTTAGACCCCCCCCTACAAAATTGCCGTAAAATCTAGTTTCCAATTTAGAACCACAAAATTTGGTGTCATGAAACTCTAACTTAGCGGAAGACCGTTTTTTGAACAAAACGGGGGCCGGGAGGTCAGAAGTCCCCCCCTCCCAGTACAAAATTATCGTAAAATCTACAGTTTTCAATTTAGAACCACCAAATTTGGTATACTATCTCATGGTACTCTAACTTAGACGGTTTTTGGAACGGGTCGGGGCCCTGGGGTTTAGAGCCCCCCCTCAATACGAAATTTTCGTAAAATCTACAGTTTTCAATATAGAACCACCAAATTTGGTATACTATCTCATGGTACTCTAACATAGACGGTAGATGGATTTTGAAACAGGTCGAGCACGGGGTCAGAGCCCCCGCCCCCATAAAACTTTTCGTAAAAACTACAGTTTCCAATTTAGAACCACCAAATTTGGTATACTATATCACGAAACTCTAACTTAGACAGTAGACGGTTTTTGCAATGGTTGGAGCCAGTGGGGTCAGAGCCAACCCCTTCCATACGAAAATTTTCGTAAAATCTACAGTTTTCAATTTAGAACCGCCAAATTTGGGATACTATCTCATGGTACTCTAACTTCGACGGTAGACGATTTTTAGAATAGGTCAAGGCGCGGGGGGTGAGAGCGCCCTACATACAAAATTTTCGTAAAATCTATAGTTTTCAATTTAGGCTCACCAAATTTGGTATCATTAAACTCTAACTTAGACGGTAGCCGGTTTTTGGAACTGGTCGGGGCCCGGGGGTCAGAGCCCTCCCCCGTACAAAATTTTCTTAGAATATGCCGTTTTCAATTTAGAACTACCAAACTTCGTATACTATCTGATGGTATTTTAACTTTGACTGTAGATAGTTTCTTGGAAAGGGTTGGAGCTCGGGTTTCAGAGCCCCCTCTCATAAAAAATTTCGTGAAATCCACAGTTTTCAATTTAGAACCACCAAATTTTTTATACTACATCATGGTACTCTAACTTAGACGGTAGACGGTTTTCAGAAAGGGTCGGGGCACGGGTGGTTAGACCCCCCCCTCCACACACACACAAATTTCGTAAAATCTATAGTTTTCAATTTAGAACCACCAAATTTGGTGTACTATATCATGGTAATCTAACTTAGACGGTTTTCGGAACGGGTCGGGGCACGGGGGTTGCAGCCCCCATACAAAATTTTCGTTAAATCTACAGTTTTCAATTAAAAACCACCAAATTTGGTATACTATATCATGGCAATCTAACTTAGGCGGTTTACGAAACGGGTCGGGGCACGGGGGTTTCATTCCCCCAAAAACAATTTTCGTGAAATCTACAATTTTCAATTTAGAACCACCAAATTTGTCATACTATCTCATGGTAGTCTAACTTAGACGCCAGACGGTTTTTGGAACGGGACGGACACTGGGTCAGAACCCACCTCATAAAAAATTTTGTAAAATCTACAGTTTTCAATTTAGAACCACCAAATTTGGTATACTATCTCATGGTGCTCTAACTTAAACGGTAGACGGTTTTTTGGAACGGGTCAAGGCCCGTTCCTAAAAACCGTCTACCGTTTAAGTTAGTGCCTCCACATACAAAATTCTTCTAGACAAGAGGTCAGAAGCCAGCCCCTAGATCACTCCGCCGCCGTAGCAGCACTCGTTGAAATGTATTTTTCAAACGGCCCCAAACGCTCTTATGGACATACTAGATTGAACTGGACGCAAATAAATCATTAATATAATTTGTACTAGCAGGGATACCAGTTATTTGCCAGGTACATATTACTATTTGTGGAATTACCAAGTTCAGCGAGTGAAAGTTAATGAATGAAAAAGATATTCCTGCAATTTTCCAGTAAACTTATTTTAAATTTTTTGATTTAGTTAATTTAATTTTGCGAAACAAAAAAGAAAGAAAAAGGAATGGGAATACTTACCTTCTAGGAGACATCTATAGAACTGCAGTACATCTGGCGTGTGCTTCTGTGAATATCGCAAAAAGAAATGCAATGTACCTATGTGATTTCGATTGCGTTCGACTTCACATTGGCATTGATCATCTTTTTCTTACCGTTTTGAATTTTGAATATCTGGAACTCGCTATTTACATTACATTTTATTTCTTCCTGATAAGCAGCTCGTTGGTAGTGAAAGCTAAACTATATTGATTTGTGTTTTTAATACACCATTAAACACATATTTTTGCACTTTATTGTTATCCACAGTCCCTAACTTAGACCGTAGGTTGGTTAGTTGGTTGGTTGATGGTTTATGGTGCAAAACCCTCAAAGGGCCAAACAGCGCCTTAGAACGTAGATAAGGTATTCTTATGAGTAAAAAACGGAACTTTTTACGAAAAGTTTGTATGGGGCTCCCTTGACCCGGGCCCCGACTCCTTCCAAAAACCGTCTACCGTCTAAGTTAGATAACCATGAGTAGTATACCAAATTTGGTTGTTCTAAATGGGAAACTGTAGATTTTACGAAATTTTTATGAGGAGGGGGAAATATCACCCCCCGGGTTCTAACCCCTTCCAAAAATCGTCTAGCGTCTAAATTAGAGTTTCATGATACTAAATTTGGTAGTTCTGAATTGAAAACTGTAGTTTTTAAGAAAATGTTGTATGTGTGTGTGTGTGTGTGTGCGGGGGAGGGCTCTGAGCCCCCAGGCCTTGACCCGTTCCAAAAACCGTCGACCGTCTAAGTTAAAGTACCATCAGATAGTATACCAAATTTGGTGGTTCTAATTTGAAATGTAGATTTTGCGATTTTTTTATGAAAGGGTCCTTACCCCTTCATAAACAAATCTGCAACCCCTTCCAAAATCGTCTAGCGTCTAAGTTAGAGTACCATGAGATAGTATACCAAATTTGGTGGCTCTAAATAGAAAACTGTAGATTATACAAAATTTTTATGAGGGGGGCACTGATCCCCCGGGCTTCAACCCCTTCCAAAAACCGTCTATCGTTTCAGAACCATCAAATTTGATGGTTCTGAAATAAAAACTTGATTTCACGAAAATTTTGAATGTATGTTGAGGGGGAAGGCTCCGACCCCCGGGCGTTGCCCCGTTCCAAAGACCGTCGACCGTCTAAGTTAAAGTACCATGAGATAGTACACCAAATTTGGTGGTTCTAAATTGAAAACTAGATTTTGCGATTTTTTTATGAAGGGGTCCTCCCCCCCCGGCTGCAACCTCTTGCAAAAACGGTCTCCCGTCTAAGTTAGAGTACCATGAGATAGTATACCAAATTTGGTGATTCTAAATTGAAAACTGTAAATTTTACGATTTTTTTTATTACAAGGGGGGACTCTGACCCCTGGGCTCCAACCCCTTCCAAAAACCGTCTGGCGTCTAAGTTTGAGTTTCATGATAACATACTTAATGGTTCTAAATTGAAAATTGCAGATTTTACAAAAAATATTATGGGGGCGGGGTTCGCTCTGACACCCGGGCCTTGACCCGTTCCAAAAACGGTCTACCGTCTAAGTTAGAGTACCATGAGATAGTATGCCAAATTTGGTGGTTCTAAATTGAAAACTGTAGATTTTACGGCATTTTTGTGGGGTGGGGGTGGGGCTCTTACCCCCGGGCTCAAACCCCCGGGCTCCAACCCCTTCCAAAAACCATCTAGCTTCTAAGTTAGTGTACCATGAGATAGTATACCAGATTTGGTGGTTCTGAATTGAAAACTGTGGATTTTAAGAGAATTTTGTATGCGGGGGCTCTGACCTACCGGGCCTTTACCCGTTCCAAAAACGGTCTGCCGTCTAAGTTAGAGTACCATGAGATAGTATACCAAATTTGGTGGTTTTAAATTGGAAACTGTAGATTTTGCGAATTTTTTTTGTGAGGGGGGACCCACCCCCGGGCAGCAACCCCTTCCAAAAACCATCTAGCGTCTAAGTTAGTGTACCATGAGATAGTATACCAGATTTGGTGGTTCTGAATTGAAAACTGTAGATTTTAAGAAAATTTTGTATGCGGGGGCTCTTGCCTTCCGGACCTTGACACGTTCCAAAACGGTCTACTGTCTAAGTTAGAGTAACATGAGATAGTGTACCAAATTTGGTGGTTCTAAATTGAAACTGTAGATTTTACGAAAAAAATTATTAGGGGGGGGTCTGACCCCCCGGGCTCCAACCCCTTCCAAAAACCGTCTATCGTCTGAGTTAGAGTACCATGAGATAGTATAGCAGATTAGGTGGTTCTGAATTGAAAACTGTAGTTTTTAAGAAAATTTTGTATGTGGGGGCTCTGACCCCCGGGACTTGACCCGTTCCAAAAACGGTCCGCCGTCTAAGTTACAGTACCATGAGATAGTATACCAAATTTGGTGGTTCTAAATTGAAAATTGTAGATTTTGCGAATTGCGAATTGTCTTTATGAGGGAGGTTCTTACCCCCCCCCCCCCCGGGCTGCAACCCCTTCAAAAAATCGTCTAGCATCTAAGTTAAAGTACCATGAGATAGTATACCAGATTTGGTGGTTCTGAATTGAAAACTGTAGTTTTTAAGAAAATTTGTATGGGAGGGGCTCTGACCCCCCGGGCTTTCACACGTTCCAAAACGGTCTACTGTCTACGTCAGAGTACCATGAGATAGTATACCAAATTTGGTGCTTCTAAGATGAAAACTGTAGATTTTACGAAAATTTTATGAGGGAGGGCAACGACCCCCGGGCTCCAACCTCTTCCAAAAATCGTCTAGCGTCTAAGTTAGAGTTTCATGATACCAAATTTGATGGTTCTGAAATGAAAACTAGATTTCACGAAAATTTTGTACGTATGGGGGGGGGTCTGACTCACTGGGCCTTGACTTGTTCCAAAAACCGACAACCGTATAAGTTAGAGTACCATGAGATAGGATACCTGATTTGGTGGTTCTGAATTGAAAACTGCAGATTTTACGAATATTTTGTGTAGGGGGGGGGGCTCTGACCCGTTCCCAAAACCGTCTACTCTCTAATATTTTCAGTGCCAAAGAAAATGCGTAATATTCCCATCCTGTCTGAGTATCCAAACTTTATAAATTTGATCAGGGAAGAAGACGTTCGAAATCGTAGGTTTTCCTGCATTCGTTTTGTATGTAACCAAAATCTGTAAACGCGACGAATTGACGTAGTCGACGAATTTGTCAGCGACGAATTGACGCTCGACGAATCGTCGTGGTCAACGAATTGACGCAGTCGACGAGTTGACGCGCGACGAATTGACGCAGGCGACGAATTGACGCGCGGCGAATCGTCGCAGTCGACGAATTGACGCGCGGCGAATCGTCGCAGTCGACAAATTGACGCACGCGACGAATTGACGTAGAACCTGCACAGGTGTGGGTAAATTTGTAGTACATTCTTTGTGTTTAGATAACACCTGTTTTACAGCTTAACCCACTTTTGCCTACGCATAGAAAGACCATCAAACATTTTTCCTGTGGCAAAACAACATTTCTGTTTTTCAGTTCACGAGTTTTCTCCTTTTCTAGTTTTATACATGCGTACGCAAGTCTTGTAAAATATTGATGAAAAAATGGAGAGCGACAGTGATTTTGGGTTTCTTTTGAATTTATATTCCTGCTCCTCCGACAGTAGTAGCAGTGAGGAAGAAGAAACTGATTCAGAGGAAGTGTGTGGAATTTCAGAGGCTAGGAAATTATTTAAAAAAAAAAAGAATCAAGGCTGATACCTCCTCCTCCGCGATTCCCATTCTTGGGAGCCAGTGGATTAAGAGCAGATATTTCTGACAAAGAGAACCCTTTGGAGTTGTTCAACTTATATTTTATTGATGACATTGTAAATCTTATTGTAACTAAAACTAACAGATGTGCTGATCAATTTCTGAAGGGAAATGGGCTAAAATCATTTTCCCGAGCACATCAGTGGACCACAACAAGTAAAGCAGAAGTTAGGAGATTTTGTGCTGTACTGATTTTGCCAGGAAACCGAAGCTTAATTGGTATTGGAGTAGAAAGCCAATATCGAAACTCAGCATTTCTCAAGGGTAATGAGCGAACAAAGGTTCAAGGTTCAGTTTACTTATGAAATTTCTTCACTTTTCAAACAACAAAACGTTTGAAGAAAGCACTCATCCTCAACCAAAGCTTAAAAAGATATGGGATATATTTATTAAACTAATGGAAAAATGTAGCTCAGTTTATATTCCAGAACGGGATAATACAATCGATGAAACGCTAATGTCGTACAAGGGACGTTTAAGGTGGAAGCACTGGTAAACATACGAAGTTAAGTAGTGTTTATGATAACTTTAGCGCACCAATAAAAGCAGTCATGTCCTTCATTTACCCACTGCTAGACAAAGGTTATTGCCTAAATATGGACAATTTGTATAACTCTCCTGTAATAGCTGATCTGCTTGTTCACCCTAAAACTGATCTGTATGGCACTGTGAGGTCCAACAGGAAAGATATGCCGCCATAAATAAAGATCAAAAAGTTAAAGAAAGAAGAACTGATAGCGTTTCAGCGAGGACAAATTTTGGTTCTAAAATGGATGGACAAAAGATTTTTTTGTATGCTAGGCAGCGTTCACAATGCTGAGCTATTAGGCGTCACAAGAGGAAATAATTTGGTGCAGAAACCGAAAGCAATTTGTGAGTACAACAGCCCTATGGAAGGAATATCTAAAGCTGACCAGTGTATGGTTTACTATCCAACTGTACGGAAGCAGCAGCGAGATTATTACAAAACCATTTTTCAGCATTTTCTGGTTTAAACTATTTGGAATTGTTTCACTATCTACAGCAAATATGAAGGGCCAATAGATCAATTGGAGTTTCGCTTTAACATCGTGGAAAAATTATTAGAAACGTATCCAAAAGATTTGGAGAAGTTCACTAATGGTAGACATTAACAGGAAGGAAATCCAATAAGATTGACACAACGTCATTTCCCTGATTACATACCTCCAACTGCCAAAAGATCTGATCCCAGCAGAAGATGTGTCGTGTATTGCTCACAGCGGAATGAGAATGGAAAAAGAATAAGAAAGGAAACCACGACCTATTGCACAGAATGTGACGTTGGACTGTGTGCGGTGGGATGCTTCAAAATATAACACACGAGAAAGGATTTTTAAATTGAACTTAGGCAGCTCTGTGAAAGTTACATTTTACCACATATTGTTCAAATACACTGGCGGAAAGTGAAAAAAGAACACGAAGAAGGAGACATCTGATACCAACGAAATTTATACAGCATAATAACGGAATACGGAGGAAAACGTTATCAAAACATTATGGCAAAATACAGCTGTACTTACTGGTAAACTGAAAAATAACATTTCCATGTAACATAGTCAGTACGAGGTTGAACTCCATGAATTGCGTCACACTGTGCAATTCTGGCATGGAGTCAGTTGTACAGACGTTGGATGAAAGTTTGGGGTATTGAGTTCCAAGCATTCTCAACCTGGACGCGTAAATCGGGGGTGGTCGTGGCTGGCCGTGGAGACCGGATAAGTCGTTGTCCCATAAACTCCCACACGTGCTCAATGGGGGACAAATCCGGTGAACGTGCAAGCCATGGACGTTGTCTCACACCCTGAAGTTCATGTTGCGTTGCACGTGCCGTGTGTGGGCGTGCGTTATCTTGCTCGAAAACACCACGATGGACCGACCTTTTAAATGGCACAAAAATGGGCTAAATAATGTTGTTGATGTAGGAGGTGCTGTTTAACGTACCCGGTACAAACACAAGTTGTGTACTGGAGTGATAGCTGAACGCTCACCGCACCAGGAGACCAGGTGTATGCCATGTGTGTCGCTGGCGGATGCAAGAAGGGTGGAGACGCTCCTTTGTGCGTCTGCGAACACGCATACTGCCATCGGAGGCGCATAAGCAGAATCTGCTTTCATCCCTGAACACGACAGATCGTCATTGCGTTCTCCACTGCGGACGTTGGAGACACCACTGCAGCCACTCCGGACGGTGGGCTGGAGTCAGAGCTACACATGCCAGAGGCACGCGTGCTCGTAGTCCTGCATCCAGTAGACGGTTGCGGATTTTTTTCACCATCAATTAAGGTGCAACGGCAGCTCGGATTTGCCTCGCAGTGGATGTTCTGTTTGACAACACCGCTCTTCTCATGCTTCTATCGGTCCGCTCATCAGTCCGTTTGTGACTCCAGGTTCCACGTCTTCTCGTGCGGGAATGTCCTCGGACCATCTACGCCACCATCGTACCACCACCGATACTTCCCGATCAATTCGCTCTGCAATACGACGATATGACCACCCGGCCTCGCGGAGTCCGACTAGACGACCTCGCTCAAAGTCCGATATCTGCTGAAATCGTACACGTCTTCCATGTCCAGGCATTGCAGCTTCTTCAGGGTCTTCGCATGTGTCCGTACGCCGACGACTGGTTACATTCACTTCGCCGTACTCCTTAAATACCACCGACGATAACTTGCATATTTTGCCGTGCTGTGGCGTAAGCGCTCACCGGTTGGTCCCAGAATTAACATCACACCAACGTAAACCTGGCTGGCCCAATTAACATATGTAAATTTCAGGATCGTCCGCCAATTTCTTCTTGGTGTTCTTGTTTCACTTTCCGCCAGTGTATATTTCATTTAATTTTATTTTATTAAACTGAAATAATAAATATTATTGAATTTCTAAACATCCTTCAAGTCAAGGAGAGTTTTGGTTCAGCTGCAAAACCTCTTAAAATTCTCATGAGTAACACAATTTTGAGAGTTTGACTTCACTGTATTCTCATAGCTTTCTATGCTACAGTTTTGAAAAAAATTGTTTACAAGTTTCTCATGTGATAAATACCAAGTCAGTTTGTTTGTGAAATTGGGTTATTGACATACCTACTGTCAATACAGTCTATAAATATAATACAAACGTAATCTTTGAACATATCGTTGTTATTTTCAGCACGTATGATAAATCACTAAAAATTATTTCAGGCTTATATAAATTTACGTACTGTTTTCTTTGTTTTAAGGTTGTGTGGTACTATTTTGGTATAAGTGTTATCTCAACTAAATATAACAAAAGGCTGTAGTAATTACGAATATTTTATAGTACATACGAACATTAAGTGAAGTATATTATGAATTAAAGGCATTTCAGAATTTTAGATAGAAACTGCTAAAATATTTCAATCATAATTGATTAAAGTGTTTCACTTAGGTATTTCCAATTACAGGATTCTAATTTCACTTTTTGAGGAAGGAATTACATTGTTGACATTAATATAAAGTGATACGTTAAATTTTAATGTACTGAATTGTGTATTGACGGAATGCTATTACTTGTTTTGGATGTATTCTTAATGAAGAACAAGAACATGTGATTTAGCTTTCCCCCTTTAAGCGGCTCGAACGAAATAACTCGGGGTACGTTTCTGTGGCCCATAACGGCTGGCACGAAATAACTCGGGGTACGTTTCAGTGGCCCATAGCGGCTGGCACGAAATAACTCGGGGCACGCAATCTGTCCACTGCCCAGCTCACCCGAGTTACCTCGAACTCCGGATAAGAGTGAACATTGCATTCCCCCTTTGCTTTGTTATTCAAACTGCTCGTTTACGGGGACGGTTGACACTAATCCTTTCTGACTGATTACCGGCTGAAAGGGTTCCGACAATGGCACTGAATCTAAAAGGAGAGACGTTTGGATGTCATTAAAGTTTCTACATTGGTTTTGGAAAAATAAATCCACGAAGCCTGAACTGTAATTATGCGACAATTAAAATTGAAGGAAAACTTTAGAGTGTTTCAGTTATTCTCTGTAATTAACTTGGCAAGAAAAAATATTACTTTCGGGAACACAATCTTTTAATTTTAAAATATTTATTTAACGCGATTTTATTTAAAGAAGTAGGAAATCCACTGTGAAACTGATTTTTCGGTTTGCAACAGCAACGTAAAAATAATCTAAATAATATGACATGATTTTTTTACATGAAATTTCTCATAAGATGGTACTAAAATTGTGGAAAAAAATTTGAATTTTAAAAATAACTTTTTTAAGATTTCTCAAAAAAGCTTTGCTATTTTAAATGAAAACAGCAACAATTTGAATTATTAGTGAGAACAGATAGTTACATATAAGTGTGAGCAACAAAAAGTAGATACAAGTTAGTAAAATCATGCAATGCTTTGATTATAATACGCTTTCCAACATACCAGAAATCATTACTCAAGTTATGAGAATAATGGCTGTGGAATAAATATCCGTCCTGTGCCCATACTTTTGATCCCATTTCGATTATATTCAACAGAACCGCCTTGGTATACCTCCGAAATAACATGATAAAATTTTGTCGCAATCAAAGCATTTTTACGTAAGTTATGATGCATAAGGGCAATGGAATGATTCCGCACCTACGTCGTGACCTTTGACCCCATTTGTCCCATTTTCAATAGGGTTCGTCCTGCGGTGGTCCCCTACAACATACTAAAATTTCATCGAAATCGAACGATTGTTACGCGAGTTATCATGCGGACCGACATACGCACTAAACGCGTGACGTAATGAGGCAGATGGGAATCGCGACCATCTGCTTGCCGCAAGTGTGACGTCATAAAACTTTAATAGGATCCACACAGAATGCGTGACGTAATGAGACAGATGGCGTGACCGCGCGCCAACATTCTCAAAGGCGAGATTATGACGTCATAAGATTTCTAAGCATTTGTAACATTAATGGAACAACGCCATCACTAAAAACGTTATAATTCAGGGTGGTTATTTAACCCACTAAACGAATTCTTCTAAAGTCGAGATCCAGCTAAATCAATTTCTAGTACCAGAAAACGGTAGGTTAACGACTTTCATCAAAATTCTTAGAGCCGTTTTCAAAATAAAATATACATACATACATACATACATACAAGAATTGCTACTTTAAGGTGGACGTCAAGTAATTTTGCTTCCTATACTTCCAATGGAAAAGCTCTGTACACATTTTCTTCACAATTAATGCGTTCCCAAGGATGACAATTTGAACATTGATTAAAATATCTTCATTTTATAACTTGCAATACTTAATATTTTCTAAAACATAACCATATTTATGCAATTCAACATTTGTTTGTCTACTGACGTCAAGGAACTACAGGTCGCGCCATCTTTTTTCTGGACAATTAATGCGTTCACAAGGATGAAAGTTTGAAGATCGATTAAAATAGCTTCATTTCATAACTTGGAATACTTAATATTTTCTAAAATATAACCGTAATTACGCAATCCAACATTTTTTTGTCCACTGACGTCATCAAAGTACAGGTCGCGCCATCGTTTCTCGGGTTTCAACACCACCAAAGGAAAAGTGATTGATTTTTAATATAATTATGGCTATGTTTTAGAAAATATTAAGTTTTCCAAGTGATAATATGAAGTTATTTTAATCGATGTTCAAATTTTCATCCTTGGGAACACATTAATTGTGAAGGAAATATTTACAAAAGTTTTTCTATTGGAAGTATAGGAAGCAAAATTACTTGACGTCCACCTTAATAATATGGGATAAGGGCAATAGAATGGATCGCAGTCCTATGTCCTGACCTTTGACCACATTTCGTCCATTTTCAATAGGGTTTGTCCCCAGGTGGTCCCCTACTACATACTGAAATTTCATTGAAATCGAACCATTTTTACGCACGTTATGACGCATAAGGGCAATGGAATGCATCCCGATCTTATGTTCTGACCTTTGACCCAACTTCACCCATTTTGAATAGGGTTCGTCCCCAGGCGGTCTCCTACCACATAGTATACTTTCATTGAAATGGAACCATATTTACGTAAGTTATGCCACCACGACGTAGGAGAGGAATGATCCTGCTCCTACGTCGTGACCTTTGACCCTATTTGTCCCATTTTCAATAGGGTTCATCCCCGGTGGTCCCCTACCACATACTAAAATTTCATCGAAATCGAACCATTTTTACGCCAGTTATCGTGCGGACAGACGGACAAAGCTGGATCATATACGTTTCTTCAACCTACGGTTGGAAAGCGTAAAAAACACACAAGACCCAAAGACGATTTTCTTTAATTTAACAGGAGGAAATAGTTGGTCGGTTGTCAATCAGCATCTTTGTACGAAGACAGTTGATCTAATTCTTTTGAACACATATGATTTCGGATTCACAGAGATTTAAAACGGTTAGCTAGAAAAAAATCGCGCTATCCTTGCAGAAGTCCAGTCAGACTATCATTCATTGTATGTTATTTAGAATTCAATAATATTACAAGCTATGCTTATCAGAAAGCTTAATATCGAGTTGCCCATAGTTGGATTTTTTGAACCTACATATTTTGAGGAGCGAGATCAGACGGGTGTAGGAGAAGTGGCCACCGGAGAAGTGGCCACCAGGAGAAGTAGCCACCGGAGAAGTGGCCACGAGAGAAGTGGCCACCGGAGAACTGACCACAACATTTTTAAGGGGTCGTATAAAAATTGCGTTTTTGACCGCTTTATGCCCACGACCCCCAGAGGTTGGTTATCTGAGTCATATAAAGTTTCCGTAATTTCGTCTTTTCTTAACTGCGATAATTAATGTAAGTTTTTTTATAAAAAATCTTTATGATTTACATTTCAACAGAAGATTTCAGGGTTTTCAAACTACAAGTCTGCAAACTATCTGAGCGCATGTGCTGACTCAGGAAACTTGTCGGGGGGGGGGTCCAAAAGTGCAAAATATAAAGCATTTCTCGACCCATCCGAAGATTTTCAGCATTTACAAGCTACAACTCGACACATTATCTGAGCGTATGTGCCTACTCTGGAAACATGTCCAGGGGGGGTTAATGCCAAAAGTGGAACATATGAAAAATTTCTCGTCCGATCTAAAGATTTTTAGCATTTATATGCTACAACTCGGCAAATTTTCTGACGACATGTGCCTACTCAGCATACTGTCGTGCGGGGGGAGGGGAAGGGTAATACCAAAACTGTAAAATATGAAAACTTTCTCGTCCGATCTAGAGATTTTTAGCATTTACAAGCTACGAACAACTCGACACATTATCTGAGGGCACGTGCCTGCTCTTCAAACCCTTCGGAGGGGGGGGATTGATACCAAAAGTGTAAGATATGATGAATTTTTCGTCCGATAGGGAGATTTTCAGCATTTACACGTTACAACTCGACGTATTATCTTATCTGAGAGTATGTGCCTACTCTGGAAACCCCCCGCACGGGGATAACTGGTTCTCCAGTTATTTGGGGAGCGGCGCCCCCACGGCCCGAGCTGACCTTGTGACTGGTCAACATCCGATGTCATGCCACCGCTTTGCTGTTGGTGTTTGCAGGGACGGCTGTTCATCCAGCTGTTGGGGAGTCGCGGCCCCACGATCCCGAGCTGGTCTTGTGTCTCGCTTTTTCGTTTTTTATTTATTTTCTCCACTGGCTAGTTGCCTGTGTGGTATTCTCTACCTAATCTCTACCACGTTATGTACTAACACCCCGGTCTTGTGGTTTTGTTGCCCTCCACCACTAACTGATTTATATTAACCGCTCAGTTCGTAGGTTGCTGAGATTCCGTTTAGGTTCCCTGCCAGGATTTGTCTTCTTTAGATTTCCTTTTTTTCCTTTTAGCTGGTTTGGGTGCTTGACCTACCTGCATGTTTGCCGCGTGCGGAGACCCGTGAGGCGGAAATGGGATGTCTGGCGGCTGAGGTCGCAGGAGACCGGATAAGTGCCTCCTGTGTACCAACACTCCTCTTCGACCCCGGCTTCGCTGTAAACGGGAGGCTAGAGACTAACCCACCTCTAGTCAGAAGTCATGTACCGAGTTGTGTACCGGGCTTTAGCGGCTTTTTTGTCGTATGGCACGGCAGGGTGAGCCCGGGGGCTGTGGGATCATGCCAAAGGCGTTGGCATGACGGTACCAGGAGGCCGAAGTGTCCGCCGAGTGCGTGTGATCACAGCCAACGGACTATATCTGCAACGTATAAGCTCCAGAACTGTGTCTAGCGTCATTTTCTTGGCTTGCGGACCTCCAGTTCTCCCTTTGTAGGGCTCGGTGGTGGGTGGAGTAGTCTGCAGACGAATCTTCCTTCTTTTTTCCATGGGTAAACCCAAACATAAACACTCCAAATTTAAGTCACCTGAAAAACTGATAGTTGCAACCGACTCTCCGTCTTCTCAACCTACCAAGTCTCATACCCTTAAACGGTCTTTAGACCTTGACCAAGAATGTGGAACCTCTTCTTCGGCTGCTGTACCAGTCGCTCCGAAGCGTCGTCTCCCCTCGATTGCTGTGACTACGCATGCTACACACTTACTTGTAGAATCCATCGATCCGAATGAGAGACTGTCCACCAGATCTCCATTTTTTATTTCTAAAGCTTTGGACGCTGCGGTTGGCCCCTTGAAGTCTGTGAGGAAGCTTCGCTCTGGGGACCTGCTTGTTCAAACTTGCAGTGTTTCTCAGAGTAACACTCTTTTGCTCCTTACTAGTCTTCAAGGCATTCCTGTCAAAGTGGCACCTCACCCGTTTCTTAACACCTCTCGGGGTGTTATTTCGGAATTTGATCTCTTGCCATGCAGTGAAGAAGAATTGGTGACTGAACTTGCAGATCAAGGTGTTATTGCTGCGCGCCGTATGATGTTTCGGCGCGATGGTTCTTTAATTAAGTCTAAAAATGTTATCTTGACTTTTAACTCCCCGACGGTTCCGACCGAAATCAAGGCTGGCTACTTGGTCTGTGGAGTTCGCCCGTACATTCCCAGTCCTCTGCGCTGTTTCAGGTGCCAGAGGTACGGGCATTCACAACGTTTTTGTAAGAGTTCCGCTCGTTGCGCAAATTGTGGCTCCAGTGAACATGACGGGGAAGGTTGCACTTCTGCGGCCTCCTGTGTTAACTGTGGTGAGGCCCATGCGGCTTACTCCCGCACCTGTATGAAATGGAAGGACGAGATGGCAATCCAGCGCCTCAAGACCCTGGACGGCCTCTCGTACCCTGCTGCCAAAGCCAAGTTGGGTATTCCCAACACCCGACAGCGTAGTTTTGCCGCAGTTGTTCAGTCTCAGCCACCACCCGTGCAGCCCTTTGTTCCGCGCCCTGTAGCTCTCGCCGCACTTGCCAAGCGATCTACAGTTGAACAAGCGACACAGGTGGATTTCACCGAGCTCCAGCTTATTCGACCAGCTGCGTCTGCGCCTTCTCTTTGAAGACGACCGACTCTTCCAGTTCCCAGCGGAAGGCCTGCACGTGCTGGAGAGCCGGCCCTCAATCCTCTAAGGTGTGCAGTGTCCATCCACATGTCGCGGCCATCATGGCCGACTTTGCAGCTGTCTCGGACTCAGCGCGGTCCCCACCCTCAACCAACATTATAGAGGAACATGGGGGGAGGAGAGTGACAGTTCGTCCCCAGCCTCAAACAACATTGCAGAGGACCATGGGGGGGAAGAGAGTGACAGTTCTGTCCCCGCCCTCTGCCAGCATTGCAGAGGAGTGTGGGGGGAGGAGAGTGACTCATCCTTTGTGTAGTTGTGTCTAAAAAAAAAAAAAAAAAAAAAAAAAAAAAAAGGAAGTTATAATAGTGAATTAATAAATTTTTCTTATAACCTACTTAACTACCTTGTCTTCACAGCCTTCATCATGCTCTTTTTCGGCTTTTACCGGGCCTGTCTGTTCTTGATCATTTTCCACGTTTTTAAAAATCTGTGGCTGATAGTTCTTTGTCTGGCGCTCTTTGGCCAAGCCTGGCCCTTGCGCCAATAAAATCCAACAACCAACCAACCAACCAACTAACTCTGGAAACCTGTCGGGGGGGGGATACAAAAACTGTAAAATATGGAGACTTTCTCGTGCGATCCGAAGATTTTCAGCATTTACAAGCTACCCCCCCCCCCCCGACAGGTCTACTGAGTAGGCACATGCCTGCAGATAATGTGTCGAGTTGTAGCTGCTAAATGCTGAAAATCTCCGATCGGACGAGAAATTCTTCATATTTTACACTTTTGGTACCCCACACACACAGGTTTGCTGAGTAGGCACATACCCTCAAATAATGTGTCGAGTTGTAAATTGCCAAAAATCTGCCGATTGGACGAGAAATGCTGCATATTTTACACTTTTGAAATTAACCCCCCCCCCCCCCGGACGGGTTTGCTGCGTACGCACATGCGCTCAGAACAGAAAATTAGTCGAGTTGAAGCTCTTTAAATAGTAAATATCTGCCGATCGGACGAGAAATTCTTCATATTCTACACTTTCGGTTTCAACTCCCCCCCCCACACACACATACACAGGAGTAGGCACATGCCTTCAAATTATGTGTCGAGTTGTAGCTTGTAAATGCCAAAAATCTCCTGATCGGACGAGGAATTTTTCATATTTTACACGTTTGGTATTAAATCCATCTCGCCGACAGGTTTCCAGAGAGTGCACATGCGCTGAGAAAATTTGTCGTGTTGCAGCTTGTAAATGCTGAAGATCTCCCGATCGGAAAAGAAATGAGAAATCTTGATATTTTACGCTTTTGGTATTGCCCCCCTAGTTTACTAAGGCAGCAGATACCCTCAGACAATTCGATTACTTTGTAGCTTGTAATGGCTGGAAATCTCCCGATCGGACCAGAAATTCTTTATATTTCATATTTTAGGTTTTAAGTCCCCCCACCCCCACCCGACAAGTTTCCTGGGTTTGCTCATACTCGCAGAGAATTTGTTTAGTAGTAGTTTATAGAAAAATATCATGAATAAGAAAATACGAAATTACGGACATTTTATGTGTGTCAGATAACCAATCTCGGGGAGACGTGGTAACGGAAAAATTTTGTGGCCAGTTCTCCGGGGGCCAGTTTTCCGGTGGTCAGTTCTCCGGTGGCCAGTTCTCCGCTTAGTCTTAGCTCCGAAAATCTTGGAAATGTCTAAATTTCTTACTGAAAATGAAATATTAAAAAAAAATTATGAACAGAAGTTGCTCAAGTAGTGGGGAATATAGCCACACGAAATTTGTTTATGCAGAACAATTTTATGGCACTGAAATTGCAATGTGTCCAGTTCTCCGGTGTCCAGTTCTCCAGTGGCCTGTTCTCCGTACCCGAGATCAGACTGGATTAATTTTTCATAAATACAGTCATGTAAACACTTGCATTTATTTTAAAAACAGCCTACGCCTATCTAATGCACAATCTCGTGTCTGTTATGTTTAATCCGATGTGAATAACGAATGCGCACAGAAATATTGCTCACAGAAAAATCGCACTCCTCGAAAATAAGAAAAAAATGCCCACGTCTTGAAAATAAGATAATACTCAGATGTGTGTTGTTTTCTTACGTCTGTTAGAAACAAGAGGTCATTTTTAATTTCACGAAGAAATATCTTGATTTTAACTAAGCAATCGACAAAACTATAGTAAGATCATTTCCTCTGCTGAGCGGCAGAACTTTACCTAGCATTACAAGGAAATTGAACAGTTCTGAAAATTTCACAACAGTCTTGGTTGAAGAAACTCAGCAATTTTAATATCTCGTAAGTGTGAACTTGCAGTCAAATGTTATTAAGAAGCAAGAACGGACTGAACCTAAAACGCTTACAAAATTCCTATGCCTTGGACTTTTCAACAAAATTTAGCTTTTACATTGGAGTTTTAAGGTGAGGTGTATTCAAATATACATTCTAAAATTGGGATAGGAGAAGTAGTACATCAATCCTTAGATGCCTGCATGAACAAAAAGATCTAAGCTCTTTTTACGACGTTTTCCGTTAAATGCTTGATATTTCATTTTTGTATACGAATGACAATTACCAATAAAAAAATTGTGCTACACATGAAACTCGTGCAAAGCTCCCTAGGCTTTTACAGCAGAATTTTTGTTACAATCATAATGTTTGAAATAAGAAAAAGTGGTAAATGGATATCAACATATCAGTCATTGGATGTTTGAAACAATATATCAGTCATCAGGTGTTTGTATCTCCCAAACTCTTTAATGCCACATTGCAAATGTCATGCAGTCACCGAACTGGGAAAACAAAGAGATAAAGATCAATGGAGATTATTTAATTCACCTTTGTTTTGCTGAAGACGTTGTCATTTTTGGAACTGGCACTTCAAAACTGCAGAGTATTTTCCAAGAACTTGCTGACAAGAGTGAAGAAGTGGAATTAAAAATGAACTTGCAGAAGAAAAAACTGATGTACAAAGCAAATTTTGAAGACATGAACCTCTTTTTTTTTTTTTTTTGGTGTATATACGAGGTGGGTGGTAAGTCAGATAATATCCGAAAACTTGAAAAATTGGTCGTCCTGCTGCGGGAATCAAACCCGCGTTTCCTGATGAATCGAACCCGCGTTTCATGATGAATCCAACCCGCGTTTCATGATGAATCCAACCCGCGTTTCATGATGAATCCAACCCGCGTCACCCTAATAGCGCCCGAGTCTATCCGGGAGACGCGGATTTGATTCCCGCTCCAGGACGACGACATTTTCAAGTTTTCGGATACTGTCTGACTTATCATCCATGCCATATTTACACCAAAAAACGGATTCACATTTTCCAGATTTGTATTGTATGGTGTAATCCTGTATTCCATTCATGATGTACAATGATTTTACAAGAAATAAAGAATTTCTGATTGATAGGGAGAAGCTGGATTCAACGGATACTTACATCACCTTTGATAGTAGATATCAAGCGATGGTCCCTTTGATGAATAAAATAATTTGCGTATAAATCTTGATCGGCGTGCTTTTGGAAGAAACAGTGAATTTTTAAAGAGCAATATGCTATTATGTTTTAAAAGAAAAGTGCCTAATTAATGCATCCTTCCAGTGCTTACATATGGAGTGGAGACGTGAACCTTAACGAAAAAAGGCTTACAAAAATACGGACAACTGAAAAGAAGCTTAATATAACCAGGAAAGAAAAGAAGAGGATCTCGAGAATGAGGAAAATGACATGAGTGGAAGACAGCTTGATCAGAGTAAAATCCCTGAAGTGGCAATAGGCTGGATATATTGCCAGCGGAACGGACCAACGACGCAGAACTGAAATTTCAGACTGGACTCCACAGGACTAGAAAAGACCCAGAAGGAGACCGTATGGGAGATGGATAGATGAATATCGAAAGCATGCGGGAGGGACATGGAGGATACTGGCTTGAGGTAGATCGTTATGGAGGAAAGTTAAGGAGACCTTCTTCCAACAGTGGATGATAACGGTTGACAATGATGATATAGGTGCAAGAGAAGTGGCCACCGGAGATTGGCCACCCAGAGAACTGAACACAAATATATAAAGGGACCGTATAATAATCGTCCATTTGACTGCTCCATGTAAACATTCCCAGTTGTGACTCATAACGACCCTCATAATTTTGTGTTCCTTTTAATTGAGATATTTAGTGTATTATAGAGATGTGAGAATCTTCCTCAGTTCTTTTTCCTGTGTTATTACTATGCCGTTTGTCCTAAAAGTGCAAATTACAAAGAAAACAAAACAACGATAATTCTGATCTTTCTTTTCTTTCTTTCTTTGATTGAAGGTTTAACGACCACCGTGAGCAACTCGATGGGCTACAAGCTGTCTCCCGTTCCAAATTTAAGGCCACTGATTCCAGCAAAGGGAACAGTGGCATGAGATCTGCCAGTGTTGAATAGATAAGAAATCAGAATGTGGCCCAGTGCCGTAAGACAAACGCAACGTTCATGCCTCACCGGGCGGGATTTAAACCCGAGCCCTTCACGGACGCGTCAATGAGCACGTTAAACCATCAGACTCCGGGTACTGGACCCCCGGTAATAAATAAGGGCGTCTTCCTCCCCCTTTCTACCTCGCTTCCGTGTAACTTTCCTATCGAGCACTCTAGTCCAAATCTCCTAGCTTCCTAATTCTAACGGTTGTTTAAGAACTGGGGTCAGGCACTCCTTTCCTAAAACCCTCTGCATATAATATGATAGGATGTGGGTAAAAATACCCCTGGAGAAATATTCCCGGGGAAAATACCCTTTAAAACTTAAAAGCGGTACAAATTACCCCGAAGGAAATACCCCCAGAACAAACTGTTCACTGTAAACTGCCACACAGAAACGCTGATGTGTGTCAGTGTTCCGGTGTGGCAATTTACCGGCAACCCTGCCACACATCTTTCAGCAACTTGGAAAATTGCCCTGTTTTTCATTAAGGGGCCGGGCACAAATAGTTGTTCCTCCGAAGAGCATTTTGAATGTGTGACAATTTTTCTAATGGGGTAGTTTTCCAAATTCCAAATATATTCCGATTTATACGTGACAGTAAAAAAATCCGAATTATATGTGGCAGATTTCCAAGGTGCCTAACGAGGGGAAGAAACTCTTTTATTTGTCTGAATTTCCATGCAGGTTCTTACGAGTTTAAGGCAACTGGCCACAAAAGTTCAAGGGGGGCTATAAAGATTGTCGTTTCTGGGCCTATTTAGAGAACTGAATTGGGAACTCCAAACGAATTTCGAGAATACGTTCCATGTCAGCCAAGCGAGAATTGTACTTTAATTTGAAGAAATGAATTGCCGAGGATCCGAGGTTCACTGAGTTGGGGGGTGGGCGGTCCCCATTATATTCTGGGCCGCTTAGAGCGCAGACAGGTGTTCAAGGTAAGGGATTTGCTCGCAATTTCTGTACTTCATGTTGTGTTTAGTGGCAGACTATGTATGCCTTTCCCAGCTGCCCCGGTCAGTTGGTGAAGTCTGTAAAAGGGATACGAGGTGTTTGGTTTGGAGGGCTCTACCCCAATTTCCGTAATTTTATATTCTGGACCTCTAGAGTCGGTCACTGTATCCTCGATGTTATCCATGAAGAGCTCTTAGACACGGGACGGGGGGGGGGGCTGAATTCACCCTACCCTCCTGAAAATTCGTAGTCGTGTTCAGAATCATTTTATAAAACATGGTACTGATGTTTACAGCCCTACCTCCATTCTAACATTTTGTGGTAACCCCCCCAGCCACGGACCTTGCGGACGCTTCAAGAGGAACATCCTGGATACAATGACAGACTCCAGCGGCCAAGAATATAATTTTACGGAAGTTGGGGGTAGAGCCACTCCCAAACCAAGTGTACGTCGAATCCTCGGCAATTTATTTCTTCAAATTAAAGTAGAATTCTCGCTCGGCTTACATGGAACGTTTTCTCGAAATTCGTTTGGAGTTCCCAATTAAGTTCTCAATATAGGTTCAGAAACGGCAATCTTTATAGCCCCCCCCCCCCTGAACTTTTGTGGCCAGTTGCCCTAAACTCGTATGAACCCGCATAAAAATTTCAGACAAACAAAAGAGTTCCTTCCCCTCTTTAGGTACCTTGGAAAACTGCCAAACATAACTCGGGAATTTAGAAAACTGCCGCACTGGAAAAATTGTCACACATTCAAAGTGTTCTTCAGAGGAACAGCAATTTGTACCCGACCCTTTAATGAAAAACGTGGAAATTTTCCAAGTTGCTGAAAGATGTGTGGCAAGGTTGCCGGTAAATCGCCTCAGCGGAACATTGCCTTTACCGCTTTTAAATTTTCATGGGTATTTTCAGGGGGGGATTTTTACCGTTTACCGGTATGATATGGTGTGATCGTTTCCCGAAAAAGAGCATAGGTAATGAGTGGTAGGGAATCCTGTGTACCCCTTACACTTCGGAATCCCACTAGAGATTAATCCCCCCCCTTACAAGAAAAAAGAAAAAAAGTTTCCCTGAAGTGTATATTGTGGTTTCGTAAGATGGGTTGGAACTGTTTCTTTTTCATTAAGGTACAATAACATCATTCCTTCACTAAAGAAAAAAATAAAGGGGAAGGTGACGAAGGGAATGAGATATTTTTACACGTACATTGTTTGCATAATCTAAGAGCTACGGCTCTTGTGGAATTCATACTACAGCAGACATGTCCAAATCAATACCGTTTGTCACTCTTTAATTTACAAATGCGAAATATCTAGGTTGCAAGTTAAAATCTTTTCAAAAGGCCCGCGGCCTAGGTGGCTTGTAAATAGGTGAGAAATAATCTTTTGTGTGTCTTTCATTAGGTTCAATAAAATGTTTACAAATACGAAATTTCTAGGTTGTAACTTAAAATCTTCTAAAAGGGCCCGCGGCCTAGGTGGCTTGTGATCCATTGAGTGCCTTTTATTAGGTTTTATAAAAGGTTTAGAAATACGGAATATCAATGTTGTAATTTAAAATCTTCTAAAAAGATCAGCACCTGAATGTCGATTCGTTGAGCCCCTGTTAATTAGCCTTTATTGCTTGTTATCACATGGGAGATATTAAAATCATAACTCAAGATTAAAGGAGTCAGAAAGGTTCTACATAAACCTTGAGCCATTTTGATTTTACATACCCATTGAGATCCCTAGGAAAACTGGTACATTCCATTTTGTTCAGCTAGGAAAACTCGTACACTTTGTCAAAATCTCAGACCGAAACGCAATTTGTGTATATCCCCTTACTTGAAAGGGTGTACGAGTTTTCCGCCGTCTGCACTTTTCTCAGCGGCATGAGAAAGTGTACGAGTTTTCCTGGATCCGTTGGAATAAGGTAATTTAAAAGTAATTTTTGTTCCTTTATCTGAGCAATGGACAAAAATTTTTGGAGGGGTGGGGAAAGGGGACGGACCTTAAGGGTTTTGCCCGGGTGTGCGCCACTCATAACACAGTGGTATGAAAACAAAAGTAACTTCATATCAATATATTTGGTTTTAGAAAAATATAGAACACAATTACTTTGAATTAAATTTAAATTTTATAAATACAAAGTTTTGAAATTAAAAAAATTAGGAAAGAGTAATATGTTATGTGAAAAACTTTATTCAAAAATTCAGGGGTTGTTCTCGATAACGGAAGTTGAGGGGAACGTCTGTTCCCGTCTACATACGATTCAACCCCTATGGTTAAATTTAATGTATGCGGATGTAAAACTGTTTTCTTTTTGTTTTTTCAATGTAGTGGGCATCACTGTCTTTACATGTTAATTCTTTCCTTTAATTTTTTTCTTCCGACCAACTCAGGAAGAATTGTGTTGGAGGAGACAGGCCTTCCTGTTCTCGCCTTGGGTCATAGAACGGAGCATAAAGGACAGTTGATGGCATCGTTAATCCCTGTCACAGGGTTGCGTTCCACCCTCTGAGGTGAGAAGCTGGACAGCAATCGCTATGTTGGAAACACTGAAATCCCGCCGAAATGGGACCAGTTTTTTCAGAAGAGGAAGGTGAATTTGGAGACAATACGCGTTCAAGCTTCGGGTGATTTTGGCGACAATTTGTTCCAGCAGACCGGCCGGTTAAAGGGTTAAGACAGAGTAGCAAGCAGTATTCCCAACTTCCGTTTAAAAAGTTACGTCCCAGATGGCATGTATTATATCTTTAAAAAGAAGTCGCTTTCGTGTAAAGGTAGGTCTGTTTTTGATGTAAATTTTGCATCTATTGAGCACCTGGTTTTCTGGAAAATCCATCATGATTTTCTCCTAGAAAGGACAAATTTCATATAACTTGATTTCATTAAATTCGGTATGAAAAATGTTATTTTATACAAAAAGATCCTCCAAGCCAGATTTATTATCATGGTGGGAGACCACACAGAATGCTCATGGGCAATTCTGCTCCGTGAGTGTTGGGTTTTGTTGCATCATTCACAATTTCCATAGTTCCATTTTTAAGGAAATTGTCGTAAGTCCCACAAATGATGCATACAGATATAGTAATAGGTTATAATAGAGCGCAAATCTAAAAAAATCCATAAATAACAGAAATGTACCATTTTGACAGGACATATATACTTCCAACAAAGATTTCAAAGAAATATGCAATACCCTAGGTATTTATAAATTTACCTCTTATAAGCGGAAATGTGTAATGTCCGCGTAATTTACACCATTACCAAGAGTTGTTCCCCGCTTCATGTTCTTAATTGCATGTGCGAGTTCTTCCGTAAAGGCTCGGGTAATGTTGTTGCTGGTGGCTTCATAATGTCTAGAGAGGAATTATCATCCATCTCTTATAGTTTAGCGGAAAACCTTTAAGACAAAATGCTCTCGTTTGTTTCTTGGCCCTGTACCATTCTATTTAGCAAGTCTTTTATAAAAAAAGATCGTGCTTATGTTATGGGTTTGTCGTCCGTCTGTAGACACGATATCTCTGCAACTAACAGTCGGATTTGAAATAAATATATTTGCCTAATAGTCGGATTTGAAAAAAATATTTTTGCATTAGGAATCTTTAAATGTGCGAATGATGATCCTTTATTTCGTTTTTTTGCGATGCAGAATTTCCCTGCTAGAAGGCGTAAATGCAAATGATATCGAATTCAAAATACATTTTATTTCATATATTATTTCTAAACATCCAATTCAAAAATTATTTTACCTTTCGATTCCATTCATGTCAAAGACTATTTCAGGTATAGTCACTTTTTCAGATCACGCATAGATTCTTTGCTAGGGAGCGTAAAAATCAACTGCGTTTTTCCCGATATCTTTGTTTCTAAAGCTCCAATTGGAAAAAAAAAATTCTGCAACGTTTACAGCTCCTGATGGTAAATATTATTATTATAAATTCTAATTTTTGCTATTAAAACGGTTTGACCACCAGAGTGCGTAAGAGCTGATTTCTGCTTCTGATGAATTTGCAGCCAAATATGAGTTTCGGTAATCTCGATTGAAATAATCCTTCCGTGGACCCATACTATCCGTATCGACAAACCTTTTTTGAAATATTTTCTTCTTAAAGCAATTCATGGTTTCTCCGCCAGGGGGTGTAGATTCATATTTCATTTTTGTCAATATTTCTGCTTGTAATGGTCCAATTTGAAATGTTTCTACTTTGTTGGATATAGTTTGCAGTGCGACATGTTTTCCATATAATTTCAAAATTTTGAAGTAATTCATTGACTTTCCGCTAGGGGGAGTATAGGTAAACTGCGCTTTCCCCAGTATCTCTGCTTCTAAAGCTCCGATTTAAAAATTTTTACCTGCACCTGATATTGCTCTTGGTGGTAAGATGTTTGGATTGGAAATTCTAATTTTTTGTAAAATATGGTTTGGCCACCAGGGGGCGTAAGTTTAATTTTGCTTCGTAGGTATTTGCACTAAAAACTGAGCTTCAAAAAGCTCGATTGAAAAAAATATTTCCTGTACCGGCAGTGCTTTTGTCGATAAGGATTTGAGAATAGTTTTTTCTCAAAAAAATTTGCATGGTTTCTCCTCCAGGGGTGTAGACATATCTTATTTATATCAATATATCTGACTCTAAAAGTCGAATTTGAAAAATTCCTTCTTTGTTAGATACCGTTTCCGATGTAAAATGTTTCTCATATAATTTCAAAATTTTCAAGTGAAGCATTGACTTTCCGCTAAAGTGCGTAAAGGTAAATTGCGTTTTCCTCGATATCACTTCTTCTAAAACTCCGATCTGAAAAATTCTTTCTGCACCGGATACAGCTCCTGATAGGAAACACTTTGCATATAATTTTAATATTTGATAAAAAATGGTGTGGCCACCAGGGGGCGTAAGGGTTAGTTTCTGTGTCGGATGTATTTGCAGCAAAATCTGAGCTCCTGAAAACAAGATATAAAAAAATTATTTCGTGGACCGCTCATATCGGCACCGGATGCCATTTCCCTTGTAGAACATTTAAGGCTAGTACATGAGGAATTTTGTAGTTCTCAGTTCTGTCGGTAGGTGGTGTTTTGACAGTTTGCAGCTGTATCGCCGCTTCTGAAAACGCTATTCAGAAATTTCCTCTTTACTGTATGCCACTCGCTAAAACAGAGATGTGGAACATTATCGGCTTCAAATAAAACAAAGATTTCCTGCCAGCTGCGTAAAGGTCGAAACATTTTTTTTTTGCTATGTCTGCTTCCGTGGGACGTATTTGAAAAGTTATTTTCCCGTAGCATAGCTTTTTTCATGACGAAATGACGAATAATTTTCGCCTATTTTCAACTTTTCCATTATGCAAAATTTTTCCGATAGCAGACGTAGACTTATATCATGTTTCCTTCTATATTTCTCCTTTTAACTGTTCGATTTGAAAATATCTTTGTCTCTGGTACCTTCATTGTATTATGTGTAATTTTATGTTCTCCATTTGTTAATTTTCGTAGCATGCTATTTAGCCGCTGATAGAACTAAGCAGATGTTTCTACAAATTTTGTATTTCGGGATATTTTATCGATTGTTTGAAACAGTTGAATGTTTTCGAAACCGGTTCCACTGGCTTTGAATAGCTTTGATAAACTTAATTCGAATCAGAACGGATTATAAAGACCTGTTCATTACTTCCGGAAATTCGATGTCATCTTTCTTGTTTAGTACTATTAACGTTTTTCTCTTTTACTGTGATGTGCCTAAGTTTCCATCAGGTTTTGGTTGTTCCCTTACATAAGGAAAACCATTTTTTACAAAAGGATTTCCTTATATCCTCGGTGATACACTTCCTCTTCATAGCCTTGTACACTTTTATATTTATTAACTTTGAAACTTATGTTTGTTTTTTTAACTTAGGTTTCTCAGTTCTAATAAACAGTTTTACAAGTTATTTCAGGGTTGCCACGGATAAACATTTCGTTCGCTTCATTTACATTGGATATTTTAGTTTCGGTAAAGGCTCACGTTACACTTCATATTTCAATGACCACATCTGGCATTCAACTTGTTAAATCCCCGCAGTTTGCAGTGAAATATTTGTTATATAAAACAATATGAATTTCATTTTTTTCTATCGCTTTGCCTGCATGACTGTTCATAATGTATGACTTTTTGTGGAACAGGTGGTTACGAAAATAAAAAGGTTTCTTCTGAAAAATCAAGACGAATATTTTAATGATGTATTCTGTTCCTTTTTCCGATTTTATCTACTGAAATTTCATTCTGTCTCTGTTCCGCTGTTTTAATACGAAATCATCCAAAATGATCTTCAAGTGCCGTTTACCATTTATATAGGAGACGATTATTCTGCTAACACTCTTCAACATTTTTAACAAGCATAGTCGTGGTCGGTGCATATGCCTGATTTATCTCGATATTTTATAAAGTTGGGCAAAAAATCATGTCGTCCTGTTTGATGAACGTTCAACTGCAATCACATTGTTCTTGAGTTTTCATATATTAATAAATCTAGTTCAATCAGTTCAACCTGTCTACTTCCATAAGGCGTAGAAGATATAAAATTTTCCGTTTAGTGATGTCATTTTCTTTTCCATCTTTCCTCAAAGAGATTCATGAATTCGAAAACTCGTCTCTATAGTTCTTCTTCCAATTCATAAGACATTATTCATAAGACATTACTCGTCGAATATAGGTGGCCACTGTGAAGTTAAATGTCATCCTGATACATTTTCTCTAGGTAAATCTCAGGACTCCCAACTTTCATGTTGCACTGGTTGCTGTCTTGGCAAAATACCTTCGTATACTCCATAAGCCGCAGACTGTGGGTGAAGGCTATTCTTAAAATGCAAGGCAAAAATGTAAAAGCAGAAATGGAATTACAGAAGGCAAATAGGTGTGAAGTGTTTTGCAAGAACAGTGGAACAGTGATCGGTATTTAACGAAAAAAAGAAAATTATAATAAATTACGTTACATGGTTTGTAGTTACTAGTGATGGGCACATCGGTGGGTAATATCGATGATCAGGAGGGTCCCGCTTGGGCTGCGCAGTGTCAGACGCGGTTATTTTGAAACCACGCATGACGTGGGTGTGGACGCAGCACTCTCAGTCATTCGACTTTTTGCATCCCTGTTTGTTTACATTTGGTGTGCTGAAGTTTTCTCTATTAACGCAGTTGATTTTCAACCGCTTGAAGTTTGTGTCGTATAGTTCTATGTTTATGTTTTGTTTATTTTGTTATTTACACGTATTTATCACTAAAATGCATTGCTTCTGTGTTTCGTAAGAAACGCAATAATGCCGGGTTGTGTAGTGGCCTGTTGTACTACGTACAATAGGAAAACCAAGAACACTGATATTATGTACCATGTATTTCCGAAGGATTTATCACTACAAAAATTGTGGATTCAGAAATGTAAGCGTCAGGATTACTTCAAAGTGTCCAATGCAAGAGTGTGTTCTCAACATTTCACACAGGATGACTACCAGCGTGACGTAAAGGCAGAGTTACTTGGGTTAACTAGCGGGAAAGTGTTGAAGCCTGATGCAGTACCTGCACTAAACCTTCCCACAAGCAATAATACTGGTATTAATAAGGTAAGTTCGTGAGCCAGTGCTGACATTTCAGGACCTGAGACTACAACGCCTACTGCACTTAGATGTCATGACCGTGGAGTTCGGAAACGTGCATTGGAAACCCTTGATAATCTATCACCAAAGAAGAGGAATGTAGAGAAACCGATGGGAACTGATCAAGAAACACAGTGCACGCTGAGTGATATAAAAACAATGGAGAAAAGAATAAAGAAATTGGAGGAAGAAAACCAAAGGCTAAACACAGCGTGCATTCAGATGAGAATAAGAAACAAGTACCTTTACAGTCAGCTCGTAAAAACTCGACGACGTTCTCAGGAATACTTGAAAAAAATTGACACGGAGTTAGAAACCGAAGTAAGGAAAGTTTCAGCAAAATTCTTCACTGCAAATCAGGTCCGTTGTTTAATAAAAGGTAAGAAACATGTAAAATGGGAAAGGGAAGACATCTGTAAAGCCATTACTCTTCGTGCAATGTCAAGAAAGTGCTATATTTTCTTGAGAAATAAAATGGGGTTTCCATTGCCAGGAATTTCAACACTGAGACGGTGGACTGCTCGCTCATTTCATTGTCGCCCTGGTACTCTACATGATGTCCTTCAGCTAATGAAGGCATAGGCTTAAAGACTTAGTACTTTAGAGTGTACATGTGTCATTTCTTTTGATGAAATGAACATAGATAGCAGAATTTCCTATGACCAAGAAGAAGATAGGATTGTTGGTCCACACAGTAATGTGCAAGTAGTCATGGTAGGTACGAGGAGTGTTTGCAAGCTGGAAGCAGGTAATATATTTTGATTTTGACATACAGATGACAGCCTCATTGTTGAACAAAATAATATCATCTCTGGAAGATATTCAGTATAATGTTGTTGCTGCTGTAGCTGACCTCGGTGGCAAAAATCGTGCTGTATGGAAGGAGTTACAAGTAACACACACAAACACATGCTTCCCCAATCCTCAAATACCAAATAAACGAGTTTGGGTGTTTGCAGATGTTCCACACCTTTACAAGCTGCTAAGAAATCATTTTCTCTATGATGGACTAACACTTCCAGGTAATAAGAAAATTACAAAAGCTACTATTGAACAGCTCCTTACTCTGGATTGCAGTGAGATGAAGATATGCCCCAAGTTGTCACTTCATCACATTAGTGTGAAGGGCCGTGACCGCCAACGTGTATATTTGGCAACTCAGCTCTTTTCGAACCACACTGCACAAGGAATACGCTTTCTTATGCCACATGAAGAACACGTCGCGAAATTTGTTCAGCTTCTGAACGACTCGTTTGATGTGCTAAATTCAAGAAGGCCTACAGATGAGAAGTCTCTGGCATTAGGATTTAGAACTCATCGTGAAACCCGAGAGAGGATTCTACGACAGCTGCATGCATGCATCCGAGGAATGAAGGTAGGTAATGCAACATATCTGTACCCTTTCAGAAAGGATTCATCAGAACCATTTGCACATTACTGGGACTCTTCACTGATCTGAAGCCTCTGAACATAAAATACATCCTAAGTGCTCGACTCAATCAAGACTGCCTTGAATTTTTTTTTCACAAATACGTGGGCTTGGCCACTTCTATGATCATCCATTGCCTACAGAAGTGAAATCCTGTTTGCGTCTCTTGCTTCTAGGTGCCAATGTAAGTGACATTCCGTTTTCAAGTGCTGCTCCTGTTGCACAAGGTGAGGGTGATGATGATAACTTTTTGACATCTCAATTGTTTAGTGCCGTTTTACCTGATATGTCAGAACCCCTGGTAATGATTATAGGTGAAACTGAGATTCAGGATATTACACTACATGACTCTACAGGTATTCAGGTACCACCTGCTACTCCTGGCTCTGATTGCTCTGTAGAAGGCTTTTGTTACCTTGCAGGTTACATAGCTTACCGAGGAAGAAAATATGACCGTTCGCAGGGTACGCCAACTGGCCAGCTACTTAATCCACCATCAACTACAGAATCAGTCTCCGATGCAGTCGGATATTCACTAAACCTTTTCTAACGAAGGTGAATCCGCAGAAAAGGCTTGCATTTGCATGGCAGTATGGGATTTGGACCACAGCTAATTAGCAAGGAATTTACTTCTTCGATGAATCACGTTTTCTGGTTCATCGAACGGATGGACGTTGGCGTATAAGGCGAGAAATATCGGAGAACAAGAACTCTTCAACCATTGTTGGAAGAACACAAGCTGGTGGGGACAGCGTTATGGTCTGGGGAATGTTTGCATGACATACCCTGGGTCTACTAACACCTGTGGAAGGCACTATGGACCGAATTTGTTATGAATCTATCCGTACAGACCGCGTACACCGATACATGTTGATTATCTTCCCTGGGGCGGATGGGATTTAACAGCATGACAATGCGACGTGTCAGATAGCTAGAAATGTCCAACAGTGGTTGTAAGAGCACGATAAAACCTTCAAAGTTCTTCCCTGGGCCCCATTTTTCCAAGAAGTAAACCCAATTGAGCATGTTTGGGATAACTCGATCGTGTTCTTCGTTCTATAGATCCTTCTTCACGCACTCTCCAGCAGTTGTTAGATGCACTGCCGTCAGCATTTCTCCACATACTTGTGAACACCTTCCAGCACCTTATTCAGTCACTCACTGCTCATCCAGCTGCTGTTCGCGCTGCACACGGCAGTTACTCTGGATATTAGCTAGTGATCACGAAAATGTGGCTCGATCGGGTATATATGAATTGGAAAACGCTAATGCTTATTATGAATCGTACAAAAATACGTCTATATTAATCTTCTTATAAAATATTAATTTTAGACGGAACTGTACTTGTTTTTTTTTGTTTTTTTTTGAAGCCAGAAATTCAATTTGTGGATGACTCTTTTGAGCTTAAGGATGTGGTCCGATGATCCTTGAATATTATATTGCACAGGATCAATTCTGAAGGTAAGTAAGTCTATCTTGACGGATTTGTTATTTCGGTATTGCAGAGCTAATTTGAATGGTGTACACAACAATATATCGAGTGATTTTTAATTTCCTGCATTTCTTAAAAGTTAGACAGAAATATCCTAAACACACAATTTGAAATCCACCGGGAGATGCATCGAAGTCTCCCGACGTAGATCAGGAGCTGATTCGGCAGTTTTCTTCGCTGACCACCGTCGGTTCTTGGACCTTTAAGGGGCCCGTCTGCAAATTGTGTTTGTAACATTAACCTAATTTGTTTCGAGAAGCTGGGCAGCAACAAAACGAGTAAAAGCCCAAATAGAAAGGTAAGGAGTCAGTGTATCTAAATGAGCTGACACCAAGGGCTATCTCCCGAACTGTGTGTGTAACAAAAATATAATACAACTTGTTTTAAAGCTTGAAACAATTACTTTCTGCATTGAATTGTTGGAATGGATAATGCGCTAAAACCCAAAAAGTTATAAAATGGTATTACACTGACCGCAACTGAAACAGTGAGGCAATTGAAGAAAATAACGCTAATTCCAGAACCAATGCAGATTCAGAAACGCAATATCCCTTGCTTTAGAACTTAGGACAAGTGCTGTCTACAATACATTGTCGGACTGTAACCGTGGGCTGGTACAACAATGTACTGTGGGACAAGCCGAGGGTCTAGTTAAAGGGCTAATCCAACAGTGACCCAAATGTTAATAAACATTATTACTTTGACATGAGATAAAACAGTGAGGTAACTGAAGAAAATTGGCTACTCTTCCACTTAAGGTTTTAGTAAACATTATGCATTCATCTGATGTTACACACTTCCTTTTTGATTAATGCATTATATCTGCTTTTTTTAAAAGAGAAAAATGGATCCAATCTTGGCTGATTCCTAAAATACTGTTACAAATGCAATATGCAAACGCGCCCCTTAGGTGTGGACGATTTGACCGTCGTTACCAAAAATAGCAGCCCTGTCTGACTGCGATCGTAGCCGCGAGACGCCGTTGCATCTCTAAGTGAATTTCAAAGTTGTTTGTATTAAGACATTACCGCGTAGACATCGTTTTATAAAAATTAGGAAGGATTTCTGCGTGTCAGAAGATCTTTTTAAAATATTCTTCTCCTTTGACTAAATTTGTATATTAATCCCCTGATGATCTTTTGGGAAACTGATCGTGTGATCCACAGCTCAAGGTGTTGCAGTTAAATTATCCTTGGTTTGCCAGCAAAAACAGACGAAATATTCAAACATTTGCTACATCAACTGAAAATTTTTAGGGTGTTTCTCTAAGATAGCATATTTTATTTAGTGAAGAGCCTTAGTTCCATAACACTTTTAAAAGCCTTTCTCTGACATAAAATCCTATTCTGTAGGATCTGTTTTCTGATTGGATCAAACGGAAATTACGAAAAGTTCATTTTAATGACATCAGTAATAGTAAGATCCTTTGTGCAAATTTAAAAATATTTACATACAGTAGAAAGTTTAGAAATATATTTATGTATAAATATTTTGTAATAAGTTTTATATTAATACGATATTTCTGAGAATTCTGAAAGAAGCAGCGTCGGAACATATTGTCGGTTGAGCTCTCTGATATTAGCAGATTTCATATCTCTTTTAAAGAAAAACTGCACTGCTAAAAATTTTCCCTGTGGTTGTAGCACTGCGTACAATTATTTGCTTAAGTGTGAATGGTTTGACTTGTACCAGTGTTCAACCGATCATTTGTCTTATGTATTACTACTTCACAGTCACGTTCAGACATATTTCTTGATTTTATGTAAATTTGTAAGAAACACAAAAACGCAACATGTTATTTCTTCTCGTACGATTCCTACGGTGTCCCTACTCCCTTGGAAGAGGTAGTATTCCGCTTTGTTTGTTCGTCCGTGCGTCCGTCTGCCCGTGCATCTGTGCGTCCTACACTCCATTTCTGTACGGAATCTGTGCAATTTTAAGACATATTTGAAAATCAAAACTATAACGCGAGAGAGGTGATCCTAACTCTCCGCAAACGGGTGCTGATGGTCGTGCTTCAGTTTCTCATCCAGTTCCCGCATCAGGCTAAGTCGATAGCACGTGTATCATATTCAACCTTACTAAATTCTGCCACTTCTGAGAGCATCAGACAGACCCGGTATACTAGTAACGAATTTCCTGTACAGTCAGAGTAAGTACCCTGTCCGATAGAAGCTCAACCGCAATTTTCCAAGTGCTTCCTCAACTTTTATGCTACCGAAATATTCGTTGATTAATATTGCATGCACACCTTCCTTCGGTATCGCCATCGTATCAACGTCACGCGCAACTAAAACATCATCAACATACCTAAGAAAAAAAAAGTTCAAGAACATACTGATTCAGCACCTTTCTTTCCAGCTCCTGTAACACCAGCTCCGCTCAAGGAAGCGAAAGGGAGGAACTCCTATGGGCACCCTCTAACTAACGTTAAAGCTGCCCGTTAATTTGAAACAAGCTAGTAAAATCATGCAATGAATTGATTATAGTACGCTTTCCAACATACCAGAAATCATTAGTCAAGTTATCACTCAAGTTATGAGGATAATGGCGGTGGAATAAATCTCTGTCCTGTGCCCTGACCTCAGATCGCATTTCAATGATATTCAACAGAACCGGTTCAGTATAACTCCGAAATATCATGATACAGTTTTGTCGCTATCGAAGCATTTTTACATAAGTTATGATGCATAAGGGCAATGGAATAGATCCCGTTCCTGCGTCATAACCTTTAACCCCATTTCGCCCATTTTCAAAAGGATTCGTCCCCAGGTAAGCCCTACAACATACTAACATTTCATCTAAATGAAAGCATTTGTACGTAGGTTATGACGCATAATGGCTATGGAAGTGATTCAGATGCTATGTCCTGACCTTTCACTGCATTTCGCCAATTTTCATTAAGGTTTGTCCTCAGGTAGTCCCCTACTACATACTAAAATTTAATCGAAATCGAACCTTTTTTACGTTTGTTATGACGCATAAGAGCAGTGGAATGGATCTTGCTGCTATGTCCTGACCTTGACCCCATTTCGTTCATTTTCAAGAGGGTTCCTTCCCAGGTGTTCCCCTCCACATACTAAAATTTCATCAAAATCGAACGATTTTTACGTGAGTTATCGTGCGGACGGGAATACGAACATAAAGCGTGACGTAATGAGGCAGACGGGAATCGCAAAAGTCTGCTCGAACGGGTGTGACGTCACAAATCTTTAATAGGATCCACATACAACGCGTGACGTAATGACACAGATGGCGTGACCGCGCGCCAACATTTGCACCGGGAGATTGTGATGTCATAAGATTTCTAAGCATGAGACACATTAATGGGACGACGCCATTGCATTAAAAACGTAGTAATTTAGGGTGGCTATTTAACCCACTAAACGAATTTCCCTAAAGTCGAGATCTAGCTAAATCGATTTCTAGTACCAGAAAACGGTAGGTTACCGACTTTCATTAAAATCCTTAGAGCCGTTTTCAAAATAAAAGTTACATAGATACAAGAATTGCTCCTTTAAGGTGAAGGTCAAGTAAAGTTGCTTCCTATACTTTCTATGGAAAAACTTCTGTACACATTTTCCTCAAAATTAATGCGTTCCCAAGGATGAAAATTTGAACATCGATTAAAATAGCTTCATTTTATAACTTGGAATACTTAATATTTTCTGCAACATAACCATAATTATGCAATCCAACAAATATTTGTCTACTGACGTCATCAAAGTACAGATCGCGTCTTCTTTTTTCTGGTTTCAACACCACCAAAGGACACGTTATTGCTTTTTAATATAATTATGGTTATGTTTTAGAAAATGTTAAGTATTCTAAGTTATAATATGAGGTTATTTCAATCGATGTTTAAATTTCCATCCTGGGGAACACACTAATTGTAAAGGAAATATGTACAAAAGTCTTTCCATTGGAAGTATAGGAAGCAAAATTACTTAACGTCCACCTTAATAGTATGAAATAAGGGCGATAGAATGGATCCCGATTCTATGTCCAGACCTTTGATCCTATTTGTCCCATTTTCAATAGGGTTTTTCACCAAGTGGTACCCTACCACATACTAAAACTTCATCGAAATCGAGCAATTTTTACGCACGTTATGACGCATAAGGGCAATGGAATGCATCCCGCTCCTATGTCATGACCATTGACCTCGCTTCGCCCATTTTCAAAAGGGTTCGACCTCAGGGGAACCCTATTGAAATTGGGTGAAGGAGAGGGGCATATTTACGCAAGTTATGAGGCATAAGGGCAATGGAATGATCCCGCTGCTATGTCGTGACTTTTAACCCCATTTGTCACATTTTCAACAGGGTTCTTCCACAAATCTTAACTACCACATACTAAAATTTCATCGAAATCGAACAATTTTTACGTGAGTTATCGTGCCACAGGCAGTCGAACGGACGGAAGGACGTAAAAAGCTGGATCATATAAGCTTCTTCAACCTACGGTTGGAAAGCGTAAAAAAAGAACGTCGATTGGAGTGATGCACTATGGGTTCCTTCTTCTCCCCTCTCTAAGCGGGACTGGTGTTACAGGAGCTGGAAACCAATGTGCTTAAACCTTTATTATTTCTCATGTATGTTGATGACGTTTTAGTCTTCTGGCTTTCATCCACTGAGGATTTGTCCGATTTTCACTTAAGTTGTCCTCGTTTCAACCCTCTCCGACTTTTACTATTGAACTTGAATAGGATTTTACCCTTCTTTACTAGGATGACGTTATTCTTGTAAAATTTGTTGTTCCATTTACCGCAAGCCTGCGTCCAATTCTTCTTTAATCCGTCAATTCCTCTTAATTCATCAATCATCATTCCCCCAGTCTGCCTGTAAACTTTTATTTATCCACATCTATCAAGCCTTTTCCCAGTCTTTCATCCGCAGCCTTCGTCAAAAAGCACACAATAGAGTGTTTTATTTAGCATGTTCTCATGGTTTTCATTGGTCTACTTTTTCATTCATTTATAAGAAAATCTGTAGGTCAACAATCACCACTTACGAGTGAACGTGTGGTTATAAATTATCTTGGATCAATGACATACCTACCTCGTGTTAACTATACTTTGTGAAACATGTGTCTTTCGTTCGATATGGGGTTCGGTCAAAAACCGGAAATCTAATATCTCTCATTGAGAATGCTGAGGACCAGTCCATGTAAAAGTCCAATTTGGAATCTACTGTCCCCTTATGGAATCTGTGACTGCGGGAGAGCAACTACTTGTGTATATTGGCTCAATTGAACGGAGGTTACACACGAGGATTCAGGAGCATAAATACCCTATTAAAAAAATCTTCAGGTCTACTGCCTTATCTCGACTGACTGCTTCCTGTACTCATTATCGCCTTTCGGAACAATCAACTATTTTAGCCGTCTCACGTACTTGGTGTGTCACTTTATTTATTGATAACTTGTTTATTTTTCGTCGCTCGAACCAATGCTGCGATGATGAAGTTCCAGGATGCACTTCAGAGGCTTGTAAATCATTACTTATTGCATTTGAATGCAATTAAACAGGAAATGACGTACTTCATGTTAACATTTGAACATCTTAGTGCATTTCACGTATATCTCGATACTCTGCGTGGACTCTCGTTAATCTTCTAGGCAAAATAACTTTTATCCTATGTTTGGCAACAGTAAATCCTATATATGAAGTGCTTTACATTCCGTTTTGTCGTTTTATATCTCATGACGGATTCGTTGAAATTTCGAAAGTACTAACGTAGTTTTTAACTGTATATATTTTAACTTGTAGTGTCATTTGGATTAAAAATGTTATCTTTGGCCACTGTCACTGCACACTTCATTCTCATCGTGTTTTACAGCAACTTATTTATTCAGTCATGTGTAGCTCGAGTATGTATAAATTATTCCGTTGCTGCTTCATATACGTAGAGGTAAGGTGGATATCTCAAGTAAAGTCCTTATTCGGCTGTTCTAACTCAGATATAAGGTGCAGCTTTTTTAACACAATCCTTTCCGGCTTGCTTCCGATTAACACGATTATTCTCGGGTTCTGAGTCTTGCATTTTTATTAGATATTTTCTACAATTAACAAATTACATTTGGCACATCAGAATAGGCTGGCACCGATTTTCAATGTGTCAGAGAAAATTGATTCTATGATTAAAAAATTAGATTTTTGGATTGCATGTGTTTTGAAAACGGACAGCGTGAGGTTGTTGACACTCTGCACAATTTTTAATCTGTGAACGAGCTGCATCTTCCATAGGAAATGAGCGATGCCATTAATGAACACATGAAAGGGATAAAATCATATTTCGAGAAGTACTTACCCAAACCTGGTGAAGACAAAAAATGCATTGTAAATCCCTTTGAAGAAAAATATCTCCAAGCAACCAGATCATCAATCAACGAAATGTATTAAAATTTATTTTACTTTTTGGCTGTTTAAGTCCAAGTGAGGCACAGTAAAGGGTGGATATTTACTGATTGAATTCAAGTTCGTCTTTCCGAAAGTCATTCCATAAATATTAGATAAATGTTTTTCAGATGGCAAAACAAGAAGAAAAATCCTTTAAAATATTTACATATTTTAGGAGAGAAATGGAAGTATGTAAAATGTATGTGCGAATTCGGTGAAATATAATAAATCCGAAAAACGTTTCATAATAATTTACGTCAATGTCGAAATCATAGTGTGCAGTGTTTTATTCTGTAGATAGAATATTAATTACAAAAATTTTATCAAAATTTTGAACAAATGATTTATATGCAATTAAAGCACTCTACAGTCTCCTGGGGCGTGAAGGGGGTTTACCCAGCGGGAGGTCAAAAATTATATTCTTTTTTCAAATCGAAAAAACATGGAATGAAATAATTGGTACCTTACTTATGGGAATAGATAAAACCGTTGTGTATTTAAATGGTACACGGACTTTGTTATTTTCTGAAAAACAATTGATGGCAATTCACACGCAATTGAGGCCTCACAGTATTGAGTGAAGAAAGTTCCTTTCATTTGGAGCTAATATTCTGCAAAATACAGGCTGTTGTATATAAAAAATTATGCATGTTACACAACGATTTTTTCCTTTATTTTGACGATAAAAGAAACATTTTATTTCGCTTAACGATAATCAGGACAAACATGAATTAGGGAAAACATAAATTTAGGAAAATGTGGAATCAGGCAAAAGAGAATTAGAGCAAACTTGATACAGGAAACCTTTTAGAGGAATATTTAATAAGAACAAACGTGTTTTTGGTTAACGCGAATTAGGGGAAACGAAATTTATGGGAAATGAGATTTAGGGGAAACGACATTAGGGAAAACGAAATTAGGGCAAATGGGAATTCGAGTAAAAGCCATCTCGGGGAAATGCGATTGGGGTAAACATGATTAGGGGAAACGGAGTTCACTAAATTTTAGGCTTTCTTTTTTTTTTTTTAGAAAATTTCGTACTTTTGTTCTGGAAGTCATAAATTTTACGCGCTCGATTTTTATAATGTTATAATAGTCTCTTAAGGAGTTTAGATTTTGCAATAGCTTCGCTCAAAATTTGCCAACTGTACCCGAGTTATTGGTTTACCGTTGGCAGCTTGTCCTACAAACACATTACGTGTTGAGGTATTATTTTACTGCAGCTTTCAGTAATTCCTTGATACAATGATTAATAATAAATATTAATAACCTCCAAAGTTTTACATAGAAACATTACAGATATTTAAAAACGAAAATGTTCTAATGGAGCAACTTCGAATAAACTATAACTGGTTTTGTTAACTAATGATAGGAATCGTTCTAGTGTTGGGAATAATCGATTGAATTGAAGAATCGAAAGGTTACGATCAAGAGATCTGACAAATCGAGTTATTCATTCGAAATAATCATTCGAACGATTTCTAATTTTAGAATTTACCGGAAGATGGCGCGATACGCTCAGAACCGCCGTCTGCGTTTGACAAATAGAGATATTCATTCGAAATAACTATTCGAATGATTTGTAATTGGTGCTATACGCTCAAAGCTTTTTTGCTGGATGGAATGACGCTAAGGACACCTGAATTTTTCGAATAGCATAACCTAGCTTAAGATGTTAGAAAGAACCCAAGTGATTCTCCCTGCGAGAGATAATTCGATCACATGAAAAGCGAGTACTTCCGAACCTCTGTACCTCTCGAGATGTTTTCGGGTATTCGAGCGATTTTGCTCGGAACCTATGTTCTCGAGAAGAGACGACCGATTTCGCCTTTCGAATGCAGTTGTTTGAACGAGACAGCGTATGAGCATCTCGAGAGGTTTTTTTCATTCGAATGAATTTGGCGTAATCGAATGTATCGAGAGATTTTCATAATCGAATGAATCGATTATTTCTTCTCGATTATGCCCATCACTAAATTATTCAGTGGGTCACAATATCCTATGCAAAGTACTATCTAATTGTTGTTTTCTTGTAAATCTGAACTTCCTCCTTTTGGGTTCCTTGAAAAATTCCCGTTTGGAGCGGTTCGGAATTAATATTTCACAACTTGCTTTAGTGGAAATTTTTAAACAATCTCCCATGCACTCTTGTAATTGTGTACAGTTGGATGAATAATTGAGAAAAAAATAGTTTTTAATAAATTTTATCTTTTGTAAATTTACTTAAATTTCACTTGTATTTTCTTTTTCTTCAAGGATTCGAGTATTTAATGGCTACGTTTAGTATTAGTGATTCTGTGTTTAGGTCGGTATTTTTTGTAGCTACAGGATTTCATGGACTCCATGTGGTCATTGTGTCTTTATTTTTGGTGATTATTTGTCCGTTGGCAATAGTTATAAAAATATTCTTAACGATACATCCATTCTTTTTGTTTTGTTAAAATAACTATTATGTATTGTACGAAATATTATTATTAATAATAACGCCAGTCAGCAGTGGTTTGCACGGGAATGAAACGCACCTTGCCACTTCCGATAGGTTAGCAAGCTCTGGCTTTAAGCAAGTTCCAAATATTTGAATGTACTAATCCGTCTTCAATTAACTGGTTTCACCAGATATATTAAGTCATAATACAATGAAGGTTTAAAGCATTATGGTTACATGCTTAGTATGATGAAGGCCTTTCACGTGCCGATAAAACAGCTCTTACCTGGCAAGCCATGGAATCTGTAAGATTTTTGAAGCTGTCAAAGATTTGCTGGTATTAGCATTTTACCATCAGATCTGCTAACTCTTCTAACTTACATGTTTAGGCCACCGTAAATGGAATTTGATGTTCTAGCGAAATCCACAGAAGCTCGATACAGCTAACGTCTGTGGAATTTAAATTCCACTGCAGTATGTGGAAATATTATCTTGTAGGGCTCTCCAACGTGCTACTCTGCTACACTAATTCGACATCCGGATATTTGAAATATCTAGAAATTTCTGAGCTACATGTTTGCATACATCTTTCCCAAAATATGAGCTACATGTTTGCATACGCTTTCCCAAATATATCATGATCTGTTCTAAGGTGAGTGTTTTCCAAATATTCTCAACTGTGCACTGCCCTGAAAGTTTGCTTGGGAAAAGGAAGTAAACCAGGATGCACGATGTTAAAAACATGTCCCACTTTTAACGACCGGACCGAATTTTCGCATGAATATTTTACGGAAATCTGCCTTCGAATCAACAGACCTGCATTTTTTTATTAAATACTTTTACAAGGTATCTCCCTTTTCCAAATGTAATGAGAATCCGTTTAAACAGCCCATTTCTTGTTACCTGAAGCAAGGGATTGAAAACTTATCGTCTGTGTGTTTCCGTTAATACTCAATCTTTCCTCCAGAACACGAAATTCGCCTTCACATAGATAATAAATTTACTTTTTTTCAAAGATCACCCACTTAATTCCAATAATAAAATAAATAGAACTCATGTACTGCATAAAAAAATTAAAAAACAGAACTCCAATCTTTATATCAAACTCCATATTGGAATTTGTTCTCCCTAATTTGACATAATGTTTCTCAGTTTCATGTTTTAATAACTGCACTCTTAAAGCTTGGAATGTAATACCCTTTGAATTTCAGATCAGCTTCAGCACTTAAAATACAAGAGCATTCTGTGTATTTTTTTATTATTTTTTTATTTTTTTGTACAACTAAATGGAGCTGATCAATAGAGAATTTACAGGACTGAGCTCCGGTAGAATTATTCACGTTCTGTGAAACACATTTGAAAGAAGAATGTACTAAGTAAAATTCCTCTCTGCTCAGGACAAGTGATGCAAAGCCAAAATGAGGAGGTATTATTTTCAGGAGATAAAGTGCAGTCCTAATTTTATTCCATTAACAATTCACGTTTACATAATTAAAGGAGTCGGGAAGAATATTTTTTTTATTACCGAAGGTCAGCAAAACGTTATATTGTACGCATAAATGATAAAAGTTTTGAGTACGATCAAAACTTTTTTCACTCCAAACATTTAATTTAAATTGTATTTCTTTCATAAAAATTCCCGCAGTGATAAAACGAAATACAAGAAATGAAAAGGATATAAGGGTAGTTTGGATATCTGCCGACTTCTTTTACAGGTCAGCATAACAAGGATGAGCATGAACACTTTTTTTGCAGCACCCTAAAATATGTTAAACTTTAGTTACATGATATTATAATTGAAATATGTGGTAAGACATCAAAAATGTTTTCTTTGATTTTCCTTTGAAACAGACGTGTATTTTTGAATATTTTCTTTAGAATGGTATTTGGAAAACAGACCTGAAGAGTAGTTTGAAGACTTAACATTTGTGTGAACGCTTGTGGAAATGCAGCTAAGATTGCATCTACAAACAACTTCTAAAATACATCGTTGCTGTTTTATTAATATCTTTAAGAAGTGATTGGTTTAATCAGGAAACTGCTCATATTTGTTTGCCAAAATAGATATAAGCAAACTCCAAAATTTTTCTCTTAAAATTTCAGACGACACTTTGTATTCCCATACATTTCGCTCATCGGAATATAATGTGTGCAGCTGTTCTTTGACTCCCATTCTTAATAAACAATATTTTGTATTAAGAAATTGATGATTGTGAAACATTTATAAAGATACGTAATTACAGTCTGCAAATCCTTTGAGACAAATTGAAGTACGTAATTGTCAGTCCGCCGCTTCTTATAAAATAGACATAATTCACTATAAGTCGTTTCAGTTTCAATCCAAACTTTTTGGTTTTCTGCAAAAAACTTGTCATTTGTTGCTGCAGTTTGTTTAGACTAAACTTTTAATTTCTGCACGCTATTTCAAGGTAAGTAATAACATACAAATATTGTTTTTAAATAATTCATCAAAATGTATTTTCCAGCTGTAGTGCATGCTTTCTAAAAGCGGACATCTACGCAGGCCGTGTCGTTATGTAATTTACTGTTAAAGGTTGTGTACAGGTATACCGGCCTCTACAGAAAGAGCTGTTTTACAGTTGCTGAAAGCTACGTTGATAAATAATATATCAATTACAACTGCGCGATTAATCCTCTTGATCAGAAAGTGAAAAACAGTGTGTAAAATATTCCTTAGAAAGAAAATATACAAAATAAGCAAAGAAAATTTTTTTAAAATCAACCTTTTTATGCGGAGCTGGCCCTGAAGGGCAACATGGAACAGTACCTTCTGCAGAAGAAAAACAGTGCTTGGAGAAGTTCATTCCGATATTTCCGAAAATTGCCTTCATAAAAAAATGAAGCTTTAAAAACCTATCATAATTGCCAAATATTCTGGAGAACTGACAAAATATGTTCATCTGCATATAACTGTACAATCTGTAATATTAAAATTACGATGATGAGCTCAATCAATATAATATTATTTTCTTGAAGCTAAAATAAATAATATTTTATAATTTGTTTTCAGTATTTTACTCGAAAGGTTTTTTTTAACAATATAATCAATGAATAGCATATAGTAATTATTTCAACAGTTGCAAATACAAATTTAGCCCTTAGTTGGGCAGTTAACTGGTAATGCTGTTATGCTCTCACAAAGTTCGGTTAGTAAGTTAACAAAAGCTGTGGGGTGCAGAATCCGCGTGCGTTGTGTAAATATTGAGACTTCGGGGGATGTCGCGAATGGTTGGTCATCCTCCGTCTGCCCTCACGTGCCTTTAGTAGGGGACGGATGATTTTGTGTTTTACACCGATAGTGCAAGTTTCTGAGATCACCATGTTCATTGTTTCAGTGATTTGATCGTGCCTGTGTTGTGCGAAAATATATCGTACTATGGATACAAAAGAAAGATCTGCGAAGATTTTTCTTTCGAACTTTAAAACCTGAAAATTTTGGATATTTTTATAAAATGATACTTTTAAATGGCTGATATTGAAATCCGTTTCTAAATTGCGTAAAAATGCAGTCACTAATGTGGCTTACGGAGATTAGAGTGTTGTGTGTGCAACAGATAATATGATCTTATAGTTTTACGAAATTTTTAGACTTAAAAAAAAACAATTTCTTTGGATTTCAATTCAGATTTTTGATTTTAAAGTACCAAAAATATAACGCATGTTGTGTACTGATGGTTGAAATAATGATAAATTTCTTATTGTTGCTCACACAGTTTTATTTTAGTGTAATTATAGTAAAAGTGCTTTTATTCAAAACTAAATCATTGTGTAATATAACCAATTTGGCCTTGACTAAATATTGCACTTTAGAATAATGAGTAGATTGCTATTGTAGTAAAAAATATTAGTATCTTTAAGGTATTTTTCCGATTGCATGGGGGAGGAGCCCTTTACCCCTTCATCTTACTTTTTGCTTTTTGAGACACTTTGGTGCAGTGTGTTTTTATATTTGTAAATTTCCATTATCTTAGGTGTCTGTGCTTACCGGCCTTCGTTACTGGCTGAGCTAAAGAAGCCACAGATTTGTATGAAAATATGAGACAGATCTATGTGGTGAGAAAGTGGTTTAACATCTTTTTGACGTATATTATTGATAAATGTAAGATATTCACTAATCGAAACATCTCGGTTTGTTCGGCTTTTTATCTCTTTAACGACCATAACGGCCGAAACGCCCTGTACATCCAGACTACCACAACCGTCCAAAACGGCCGTTTTGAGTGAGTAGATCATCCTACGCCTGCCAGTTCTTTGAATTTTCACGGTCTCTACGGGATTAGCAGAAGCGGTAGACACTATAATTCGTGCATGAATACTAGTATTAAAAGAAATCCGTCTTGTTGCACGATGATATTTATTCAGCTAAAAAATTAAATCTATATACAGTTTAAAAACACATGAGCACTTTCGGTGTCACATTGACACCTTCATCAGATGTAATTTCACCATGTGGCTACATGCTGGTCTTAAGTACGTGGAGTAGATGCATCATGGGAAAGGTAATGTCAATGTCACATGATATACCAGATAACAAGACAATCAAAAAAAGGCATAGTTAGCCAATGATCACTTAACAGAAGCAATTGCTATTGTGCTGTCCTTCCCAACAAGATTGCTCCAAGTTTCAGGTAAAACATAAGGATAATAGTCATTACAGCAACGTGTATTATAAGCCGAAATATAGGGGCTTTCTGCAAATAACAAGGAATAAACAGAGTTAGGTGTGTTTATGATTTTAGCGTTGTCCCAGTCTGGGATGGAATTTCCAGCACTTATGGTTCTTGCAAAAGAGGTGCTTTGGTGATTCATTTTTAGATCATATCTGTGTTCATTTAATCTGAAATCCAAATTTCTTTTGGTAGAACCCACATAATGATTGTTTAGTTCACCAGAGATAGTGTCGAGCATAAGAATAACATACACACCCCATTCTTTCCCTTTGTCAATTTTGTCACGATCATTGCGGATAATGGTATATAGATTGCATGATCGTATTCCAAATCGTATTTTATGACGAGAGCATATGTTGGTAAGCAGGTTTACAATATGTGGATTAAAATCAACAGATCCAACATACTTTTTAGGCACTTGCTCACTAATTAAAGCAGTTGACATAGAAAACCGTACTTTATTGTGCACTCCCTTAACAACGTTGTCTGGGTAACCATGGTTTTTAGCGAGAGATGATATCCATTGTAGTTCTTGAGATCTGGCGAAATGGCTAGAAGAATGTGAATATGCTCTTCTAAATTGGAAAGGCAGAGCAGAAATTTTATGCTGAAAAATGTGAGCAGAATTGTACGGAATTAGAGTGCGTGTGGAAGTAGGTTTTCCATAAACGGCAAAAGACAGGGAATTGTCAGAAGGGGTACGAGTAATTTGAAAGTCAAGATAAGGTAAGACGAAATTATTTTCAAGTTCTATCGTGAGTTTGATGGAAGGGTATTGAGCAGACATAGCGTTGACAAATTGCTGTAACTGATTTATGGTATATGGCCAAATTACCAAGATGTCATCAACGTAACGGATACAGAGACTAGGTTTTTGTGGGAATTCTTGTATGACTTTATCATCTCTCGCTAAAAACCATGGTTACCCGGACAACGTTGTTAAATGAGTGCACAATAAAGTACGGTTTTCTATGTCAACTGCTTTAATTAGTGAGCAAGTTCCATAAAAAGTATGTTGGATCTGTTGATTTTAATCCACATATTGTAAACCTCCTTACCAACATATGTTCTCGTCATAAAATACGATTTCGAATACGATCATGCAATCTATATACCATTATCCGCAATGATCGTGACAAAATTGACAAAGGGAAAAAATGGGGTGTGTATGTTATTCCTATGCTCGACACTATCTCTGGTGAACTAAACAATCATTATGTGGGTTCTACCAAAAGAAATTTGGATTTGAGATTAAATGAACACAGATATGATCTAAAAATGAATCACAAAAGCACCTCTTTTGCAAGAACCATAAGTGCTGGAAATTCCATCCCAGACTGGGACAACGCTAAAATCATAAACACACCTAACTCTGTTTATTCCTTGTTATTTGCAGAAAGCCTCTATATTTAGGCTTATAATACACGTTGCTGTAATGACTATTATCCTTATGTTTTACCTGAACCTTGGAGCAATCTTGTTGGGAAGGACAGCACAATAGCAATTGCTTCTGTTAAGTGATCATTGGCTAACTATGCCTTTTTTTGATTGTCTGGTTATCTGGTATATCATGTGACATTGACATTACCTTTCCCATGATGCATCTACTCCACGTACTTAAGACCAGCATGTAGCCACATGGTGAAATTACATCTGATGAAGGTGTCAATGTGACACCGAAAGTGCTCATGTGTTTTTAAACTGTATATAGATTTCATTTTTTAGCTGAATAAATATCATCGTGCAACAAGACGGATGTCTTTTAATACTATTAGCAGAAGCCTCTAACGACCCTCAGTTAACAAGGTTGTCGTTAAACAAATAAGCAATGCAGGTGTTGGTTTCTCCTGTGGCGATGCTCTTTCTCTCATGATATCGTATGCCTTCAAAATTAAAGAATGGATTGATCGTCCTGTCGAAATATATGTAAATTAATGCGCATGAAGACTACAGATAGGAAGTTTCGTGTGCTGACCGAACACTAATCCTTCTTTTCTTAACTTGTAAATCGGAAGGGATAAATTTTAAAAGGAATAACAGGAAGTGTCAGTCACCATGGTATCCTGAGCAACCCAAGATTTCAGGCGCTTTATCGTTAAAGGGTTAAACCCAAGTTCAGATGGCGCTGCCCCAAAACTGCGTGTGCATTTCACTGATATTTTAATCATTTGCACATCCTAATCTATTTTACATATCCCTCAATATTCAGGCGAAAACCGGCAGTCTTTCGTGACATAACAATTTTCACACACACTAGTGTACTTTTCATATAGGAATATATACCAGATGAGTCGGCAAAGATGTAATTATATATATTTATATCTTCAAAGGCTTGAGATACAGAAGGATTTTTTGTGCGTGGTTTCAGCATCATGCAGTAGTTAACTGCTTCAAAATTCTTAATGATTTCCTGTTGCCTTTATGAATATTTCTTTTATCTCTATTTGGGCTCAATTGTTCCGATTGCGTTTGTATTTGAACTTCGTGCGATTAAACAAAACCTGTGTTTACAGCTCTTTAATACTATACCTATTCTTTCAATATTTTTAATTTTACTGTGCATACAAGTGAACAAAGGGAAACGAAACTGAAATATAACAAATCTTTCATATTGAGTACCAATTTCAGTAATTAAGTAAATAAATAATTTTTATTAGACATTTGTTTTTTTGGGCGGGTGTGGTGTTTTGTATTTCGACTTCGTTTCTATAATTCGTGAATACCTTAGCAAGCACATAACTGAAATATAACAAATATTTTGTACTGAGTACAGTTCCCCTTCGTTTCAAAAATTCGTGAATACCTTAGCAAGCACATATATTAAAAAATCCCCTTGATAATACTTTACAAATAAGTACATGTTACAGTGTGATATGTAAGAGTGATATTTTTCTACACAAGGGACATTTTCTAATACCTGGTGAAACCAATTTCAGTAATTAAGTAAATAAATAATTTTTATTAGACATTTGTTTTTTTTGGGCGGGTGTGGTGTTTTGTATTTCGACTTCGAAGTAGCTCAGATCATTGAATATATTCGTATATTGCTTTTTTTCATGTTTTCATGAATGTCACTTGGTTGAAATTTCGATGTACTTCATAGACATTTTCTTTGAAATAAAAAAAACAAATACACATGGCTTTTTGCATCTCTGATCGCACTCGTTTCTTTGGAAAATTTCAATGGAGATAAAATATAAAGCAAGTTCTGTATGAGCATATGTATTTTACGAGATAAATAAAATAAAAGGTGGAGTTTTTTTATATTTTATTACGGTATATCACCCTTAAATATCATCGTTTCGTAATATGTCTTTACCTCATGAGTGTATCATCTCCGCATTTCACGAATCATCAAGAATTCCTCATAATGAGAACACCTGTACAATGAAAATTCTCTATTTTGCTACGTAATCTATACCCAAATTGTTTGTACCCTCATACAAATATTCTTACGACAGAAGGAAACATTGCAAAAAAAAGTTTTACGTAACTTAGAGTTCAGCATTCGTATGACGAACGTTCATCTACTGCAAAAAAAACGGGGTATAGAACCTTCGCAGACGTCAATGCGCTATATCGCATCCTAATGTCGCTCACTTTAAAGTTTGACTGTCATACCGCGAACAAAGAACAGCAAACTCTTTGTAGTTGAAGCACGCAATAGGGATAATTACGTATTGTAATCCGGTCTAAGACAGACGGATAGTTCATCAGCTATTAATGTATCCCACCATGGAATATATCGACTTCATGATCGTTGTCAGGGTAAGGCAATATCGAAATTTGGCAAAAGACAGTTGGAGGTAGTGAGGATTTCTGTTTCACAATAAACTGTTACATAAACATCAACATATCTGACTCTCACTTTTGAGATGATCTCAAAATGCTATGATTTACAGGCAATGAGATGAATCGATCCGAAGTCAACTACAGCAAGAAGGATTGTGCGATTGTTATTTTAATTGCCAGAAAACAGCTCTCAGCGGAAATTAAAATAATGGGTAAAAATGGAATAGATATATGTGTTATAGCAGGGAGAGTGGGGTACCATTCTGTTCTCAGATCCCTCCAGGTGTCGCTAGTATTCAGATAATTTTGGATTCTGGTATAGAGGAATTCACGACGCTCAGCAACAACGCAGTCGTGAACATACTTTCTAGATCTCAGTGGTTCTGTCGTTTGATAGAAGTTAGGTTGTTTCGATGGCTGCACATAGTTGAATATTTACCTGGGAAATGAATGCTAGAGTGATTTGAGAATTTATTGCATCATCAACACTACTGTGACACAATTTTCGCACCAGATTGGTGATAACCTTCCCTTTGTAGCTGTTAATTGTCGTTAAAATTGATCGACTGTCCAAGTAGTGGAATATCACTTGAAACGATTCACTGGAAATAATTGTGGAAGTGAATTTAATCCTCAGTTTATGACTTAATTTCGGTAAAGACTTAATGACTAGCTCTTACCATCTGAGTCACGTGACGTGACGCATAGGTTTCTTTTCTTTCCTCCCAGTGCTACCATTCAAATATTTGGCAAGGAGACAATTCACGGTTATTCAGCACGATATCTCCTGATTTTGCAGTTTTTAATTACAACATCAGTAATATTGTGCAAGGGGAATTAAGTAATGATTGGTGCAAGGAAATTATGTAAATGATTGGTAATTAAGTAAATGATTGGTACAAGGGAATTAAGTACATGATTGGTGGAATTAAGTAAATGATTGGTATTAATTTTGATGCGCAGGAATTATTCTATTTATTAATACACTTGAATGCTACTGCCTTTTAAAAGATCATAAAACCTTGTATTTGTTGTTAGGCTATGCAAACATGTGACTGCAAAATAAGGATTTACTAATTTTATATATCCGCTCTGCTAAAGTCATTCAAAAATCCCGAGCAACTCATCCTGATACAAACGACTGTACATCTCTGAAATTTTGCAAATATTGTGAGTTTTCTGGTAGATTTGGCAAACAAATTTTTTTTCAGAAAGGTTTTTAACTTCAACTTCACAAGCAAAGTTACTGATTTAATTCAATGTGCTTAAATGGTGTCAGTGCATATGTAACTACAGTCAACCCTGGATATAGTGAACTTTGTTACACTGAACATTCGGCTATAGTGAACCTAAATCATTGGTCCTGACCCGCAACATCGGTAATGTATCGGGTGATCTAAAAGTCTTGCACATTTTGAAAACGTAATAAATCGCGGAGTTTTGAGATAAGGCAGCGCGGTTTGCGTAGAAATGATCAGAATGACATCGGGTTTTTTATGAAATCACATAAATGTTTACTCATATTACTTACATTTTTCATCGCCAGATGGCGCAGCAACCACAAGTTGGAAGTGTCGAGAAAAATAGACCACTACTGTACCAGGTTAGATACCTTATTGTACCAGGTGTTCAATGTGATGGCCGTCCTGTTCCAGCACTGCCTGCAGACGAGAGAAAATACCATGGAGGGCATTGAAGAGCATGTCCGGTGGTATAGCTCCCTGATGGTGTCGAATGGCATCTTTCAGCAGGGCCAATGAAGTAGGGCGACATCTGTAGACTTGTAATTTTTGGTAACCACAGAGCCAGAAATCGCAGGGTGTCAGGTCTGGTGACCGAAGAGGCTAGGCCTTCGGAAAGTGTCGGTTCAACACACGATTTGCGCCAAACGTCCCTTTTAGCAGTTGCTTAACGAAACGTGCGATGTAAGGTGGTGCTCCATCCTGCATAAATATGCACAAATTCGCTGCACTCCGCTCTTGCAATCTAGGGATAACGTACATTCGTAACATGTTCGCATAACGTGCCTCTGTCACTGAAACGGTTTCGAAGGAGGTGCCGCGGACCTCTTCAAAAAAAGGACCGATGATCAAGGAAGCCGTGAATCCACACCACACTGTCACTTTCCACTAAAGAAGTGGCGCTTTAACGACTGCGCGGGAATGTTCCGTGGCCCAGATGAAACAGTTGTGCGTTTTACAGCTCCGTTTAGGGAAAATGTCCTCATGAGTCCATAAAACGTTCATCAGCCAGTTCTTGTCGACAGCCATTTGTTGAAAAATCGTTGCTGCGAACTCCTGACGTGGCACGTAATCGCCAGCTTGCAGTTCGTGATGCCGTTTCAGTTTGTGATGGTATCTGTGTAGAATATACAGTCCCGTATGAAATGCCTGTTTGCCGAGAAACGTGGGGAGCACTGGGGTCGCCATATGTGGGTGACATTGCAATCATATCCATTTCCTGTGTAATCGTCTTTGCTGTAGCAGCACGTGTTCGTGGTCTACCGCTTTGTGGGCGTGCTGCCAAAGATCTCGTTTCCTTGAATTTTTTCACCATTCGCAGCAGCGCAGCACTTTCCATCGGCTCCCGCCCAATGCGATAATCTTTCAGTGACCGGTAGGCTGTCATAGCAGCACTCGCACATTCAGCAATGCAATAGAACAATTTCACCAGGAGCGCTTTGTCCGGTAATGACAGCATACTGGCACGTCCCGCTGTGATATGTGGTTGAAAATAAAACAAAAATTATCGGGAGGTTTAGAAGCCAATTCACCAAATGCTGTATGGCTTGAAGGATGAAATTTTCTCTAGGATTAGGCAGAGCGTCTTGTAAATAGTTTCTTAGGGGAAAGATGAAGTGATAGAATTGGAGGAATATGTCACAAGTGGAAAATTTCCCTTCATTGTGGCTAAATAAAAAGCACCTTTAATTGTTAAAATTTGGAAAACATGGCTGGGCGAGGAGATGGTGAGTAGGAAAATTAAAGAGGTGTCCGATGAACACTGGGGTTTAATGGAAGCTGGTAGTTCCTCAGACTTGGCAATTCCTTGGTTTTAGGTGGTGTACTAGTTAGGGAATTATTAGAGAAGAATGAGGGATCGGGGAAAATGCTAGGGGATTTAAAGTAATCATCATGCCAAATCGTGAATTGTCATTTTTACGTGGGCAAGAGGCAGAATGACGGCTCCGGAAACCATATTGAACTAAACGAGGTTTTGCTCGTTTCTGGTTTCCATGATTGCTGGAATTTCAAGACATCAGAAAAAATTACGGATAGGAAGTTTGGGTAAGGAGAATTACATACTGTGCTTGCCATATGGTCGGAATTGCATGTTTAAGGTTACATAGCTCTCCTATACTTTTGAGGGCCAAACAAGGTCATAAGTGCAATTTCTGCTGTTGATAAAACCGGGATAGTTTATAAGTAAAACATATGGAATAGTCATTTCAGTACAACTATTTCGGTGACCGTAAGCATCAGCGAAAGGTATCTAAAGGAAGGATCAGTAATTTGTTTGAAAAATAAAAATTTAATAAATAATTTAATTTCAACTATGAAGAAACTTTTTTAACAATATACTGAAAACGATACACTGGCGAAGAGAGATTATGGGGGTCGTTGATTGTTTATCGCTGGAATTATAAGTCAGCAGAATTCAAAGTAAAATTTTACAGATAAGGAGTTCGGGTAAGGGGAATTCCAAGCTGGGTTTTCCATATGGTTCGAATTTCGTGTTTAAGGTTACATGTCACTCCTATACTTCTACTTTTAAGGGCCTAACAAGGTCATATGTGCAATTTCTGCTAGGAATAGACCCGCTGGATAACAAGTAAGACAGTAGTGGTGTTAAAGAGTGCAGAAAAAAGGGGGTGTGACATAGAACTCATTAGTGGGAGGAAAGGGATTTGGTTTAGGTGAGGAGTGGTCGTGGCTCGTCAAATCGTGGATTACCCTTGGTTCGTGGCAGACAACTGACTCCGCTTCTCATGAACAGACTGCAGAATGCACGAAACACTATATCAGTTTTCAATAATGAATAGCCTATCGTTAGAAATACAGTTTATAAGATTTCCGTGACCATAAGGTTCGGCCAAACGTAATTTAAAGAAGGAAGGAATACTTTTTCTGTGACCGCAAGGATCAGTCTAAAGTATATAATAGAAGGAAGAATCACAATATCAGGTGACCGCAAGGATCAGCCAAAAGTATTTACAAGAAGGAAGAAATACAATTTCTGTGACCACAAGGATTAGTCAAAAGTATCTAGAAGAAGGAGCAGTAATTTATTCGAAAAATCAAAACCAAACATTTCAATCAATTTTTACTAGATTTTAGTTTTTTTAACAAATTACCGCTAAATAAGACTCTGGCAAAGAGACATTATGGGGGTCGTTGATTGTTTTTCGCAGTTTTGTTTTTCTTATTTGGGAGTCGTGGAAGCATGCTGAGTATATGCTTAAGTCGTTTATATCGCAAAATATTATCGGTGGAGTATTCGCTAATAAATATCAGCGTCGGTTTTGGGTGCTCGTCAAGCTTGTTGTAGAAATTTTCTGCTAGAGTTCCAATTATCTGTTTCAGAATTTAGAGCTCATATTTTTCTCTCATGTAGCGGTTCGTTTGTCTGAGGTGTGTGGAAGTGCGATGCTTTAGCATTCTATTTTGGAAGGACAGAAGATTCTTGTGATGGGATTCGGCACTAATGCCCCAAATCGAGGATCCGTATAGTAGCAGCGGAACGAAGCACATTTTCCAGATAACAATATTGTTTTTAACAGATAATTTGGAGTTTTTGTAGATAATGGGTCGTAGTATGATTTTAAGGATGATCGCTTTATTGATGACTTGTTTGATATGAGGACCCCTAAATAGTCGTTTGTCGAACTGGATTCCAATTTAATTTATTTTGTTTGTCCATTCGACCGGGGTTTCGCTGACCGTGACGAAGGTTGGATTTAAGAACTTGCTGCGGGAAAAAATAATCGCTTGTATTTTCGTACCGTTTATCGCAATTGTCCATCGTGCATATTAAATCTTGAGCATATGAATATATGTTTGTAGCTTCTTTGCGATTAGTTAGTCATTTCGTGAGATGCATAATATTGCCGTATCAAAGGCATAGAAAGCAAGTTCGATGCCGATTTGTTGAGGGATATCCGCAGTAAACATTAAGTAAAGGGTGGGACCAAGTACAGATCACTGGGGTACTCTTGCACAAATTTTTCTTTCTGTGGATTTAGTTGAGCTCAGCTTCACATAAAATCGTCGGTTTGTAAGGAAGTACGCTTTTAGCGTAATGATTCATCTTGGGAATTTAAATCTGATCATTTTGTAGAGGAGACCGGCCGTGTAGACTTTATCGAAAGCTTTCTCTATATCGAGAAAAATCGCAAAAACTGATTTGTTGAGATCGAAACCTTGGTGTGCTATTTTTCAGACTCTGGATATTTGGTGATTCGTGGAGTGTACAGGGACGAAACCAAATTGACTAGACGTAACAATTTGATATTCTAGATAGTAGGTTTGGATGTACTTAATAGTAATGTTTACATAATTTTACTGAGGGTATGAAGGAGTGAAATCGGTCTGTGATTCTTGGGGAGTGTTGGATCGGTTCCAGCATTGTGAATAAGGATATAATCAGCTGTCTTCCTGCTGTTTGGGAAATAGTGTAGTTTAAGAGCTGTATTTGTAATATTCGCGAGGATTTCAATATGCTGGATAGGGAGCATTTTAATAACCTTTTTTCCTGATACCATCTCTCCCCGGAGCTTTATTTGGTTCCAATTTACGAATAATATTCGTAATTTCAGCCACCGTGACCTCGGGTGCTTCTGCGGGAAATTTGGTTTTGATGTTGGTGTGTGAAGCAAGATGCCTCGTCGTGTCCGGACGGCAGGGAGAGCAGTCGTTTTATAGAAAACAGTTTTTAAGTGCTTCGTGTACCATATCGTCATGATCTTTCGTGGAATTAAATTTATTTAACGTGAATTGGTTCGCAAGGGATTCCGGAAAGACTTCACATTTGTCTTTATCGGTGTATGCAATTTTGTTATCTGGTTTCTCATAGGAGGGACAGTCTTGTGGGGGGTTTTAATATTTCGTGTAATGTCCCATGCGTTTCGTGTCGTGGCACACTTTTCTCCAATTTTGCTGAGTTTTCGTTCATTAAAATGCTTATAGTGGTTCCTTGTGTAGGGTCTGATTTTTCGATTTGGGTCTGATGTGTCTGATTTTTCGATGTCTAATTTTTGAATATCTGATTTTTCGATAGTGGACTAATTAATGTATGATTTTTCGAAAAAAGACTAATTAATGTATGATTTTTCGATAGAGGACAGTGATTTCTGTCCTCTATATTTTTCGTGCGAATCCAGATACATCGTGCTGTATTTCTTTCGGTAATTTTTCGTTTAATCCAGTTTGGGATTCTTTACGAATTTGTAATAGATTTCTTTATAAATTGGGATTCCTTGATTATGTCGTTGATGTGGTCTTGTAATTTTTCAATTTGCTGGTCGATGTCAGATCTCGATTCACATCGTGATATTTGCGGGGTTGGCATTTCTTTAAGGTGCATCTGCAAGTGTTCCCAATCGATAAACCACCGTGGTGGTTTGGTTTGTGTTCCATCGTATATGCACATAACATCAAGAAGATGATTGGAGTTTAGTTTATGGATCGTGTTTATTTCGTACGAATCGTTGAAGTTTTAAAATTGAAAGATCCAGGGTATTACTTGCACCTCTTGAACTTATAAAAGTTGGAGCGGGTGGAGCGGCAATATCGATGTTATATTTTTTGGAGAATTCTGCTAGCCTTCTGCTTGCTCTATTCGTGCGGATAGAATTCCATCAGGGGTGCGTAACATTAAAATCACCTCCAATAAATGTCGAGAATTTATCTTCAGTGAGTTTTTTAAAATCACTGGATATGTCTGAATTTCCGGAGGGGTTATAGACCCTGATGAATTTCTTTTTGAAACCATCTTGGAAATTCAACTAAAACACAGGGTGCTTCGAGGAAATGTAGAGGGGTTGTTATTGGGAAATCATTGTGCTTAATTTTATTATAACAATAATGATGACTTCTCCACCTCTATCTGTGGTTCGATCTTTCCTGTAGACCTAGTAATTAGGGTTAGTGAATCGGTGTTGGGGTTTTAGTAAGCTTTCGGAAATTATTGCGATTTTTTTCCTCTTGAAGAAATTGCATGAATTCGAGCTTTTTATTGAAAATACTACTGGCATTCCAAATAAGAATGTTCAGGATTTTCTTGGAATTTCCGGTGCAGGTTTTGGTTCGTGAGGTGGCCACCGAAGAAGTAAGGTCAGGGTTTATAATTGCAGTGACTAAAGAAGAAACATCATTACTAGAACTTTGGTTAGTTCTGGTTGGTGTATTGTTATTTTTAACATTGTTCGTGAAGTTACATCGTGCAGTCAATTTGTCATTCGTAGTATTGTAGAATTCGTGCTAGGTTGTTTTGGCTGTAATGTACTTGGAGCTTGTGGGTTTGGTGGCTGGCAGTTCATATCTTCCATCGGTTGCCTTAGCTTTCTTGTGATTGGAGCTCGTGGTCTTGTGGGTGGAGCTTTTTGGCTTCTAAGTGGAGCTTGCGGGCTTGGTGGCTGGCGATTTACATGATCGAGCAGAATTGGCGGTAGTAGAATTTTCATCAAGGGAGGGGTGCTCAGACCTATAATAGGTGATTGAACATACGGATATTTAGTAATAGTGGGCAAAATAATCGACGTTAGAATATTGGGAGTTCGTGCAAAAAGGAGACAAGGAGAAACCGGGTTATGTTGATCACACGGATCATTCGATGCAAAAGAGTTGTTTTTCAGTCTTATAGAGTGCGTCTGAATTTTCGTATTAGGAACAGGGTATTTAGACTTATAAGAGTAGTCTGAATATTCGTGGCAGAAGAGAGTTTTTTCAGACATATAGGAGGCGTCTCAATATTTTGCGGTACAAAATCCCGAGGCAATTTATTTTTGCACCGGTTTTTTGTTTGGATTAATTCGTACGTGTACTCTGCTTAAGCACAGTACAAGTGTTCTTAAGTAGGGATGGGAATAACGTATTTAAATGGGATGTGCTTTGTTTGCCAGCAGCAACCTATGCACTCGTGATATTTTTAATTTGGGATGCAAGTGAAGAATTTTTTTCCGAATTAGGCGGGGTGGGGGTGTAATTCTAGGATTACTATTTGGAGTAGCTGATTTCGTGTTGAAGTCTCTAAGCGCAGGGAGAGTAAATAACTGTGGAATAATTTTCGGGGAAACCGAAATATAAGAGCCCTTCGAAGTTGAGGGAGGTGGTGGTGTTTCGAGTGGTGTTTTCCTTTTTTTTTTGCAAAAACTTTCGGGCTGTCCGCCTCGCCGTTTGAAGAGTGAGTGGAAGACCTGATTTCCAAATTATTCCGGAATGTCTTGTAAATAAATAATTCGGTAGCAGCATCGAACATTTGTTCATGTTTCCATGAACTCCTAATCGTGCAATTTTTGCTATTGCTATGCTCGCTATCTACTCTCCTAATCTTATCATGTTCTTCCAAGATGTTGAGGCAGAAGTTAAACAGCAGCAGGAAAACAGAGTAGACCCTAAAAATAGAACATAAATGCATTAGAAAATATTATTAGTAGTAAGCGCAGACCCAACAGCATCGAAGTCCTCAAAGTTTGAGATTTCCGAAGCGGTGAACAAAACACGTCCGATTACCTCGCAGGGAAAATGCAAACTGACAGTTTGAAAACGAAAAAAAAAAGGAACATTTTCGGGAGGTTTAGAAGCCAATTCCCCAACTGCTGTATGGCTTGAAGGATGAAAATTTCCCTAGGAATAGACAGAACGCCTTGTAAATAGTTCCGTAGGGGAAAGATGAAGTAATCGAGTTTGAGGAATATGTCACAGGTGGGAAATTTCCCTTCACTGTACCTAAGTAAAAACACCTTTAATTGTTAAAATTTGGAAAACATGGCTGGGCGTGAAGAAGGTGAGTAGGAAAATTAACGAGGTGTCCGAAGAGAACTGGAGATCTCATGTAAGTTATTAGTTCCTCCGACCCTGGAATTCCTTGGTTTCAGGTGGTGTACTACTTAGGGAATTAATAGTGAAGATTGAGGAATCGGAAATAAATTCTAGGGGATTGAAAGTGAGCATCATGCCGAATCGTGAATTATACATGGTTCGTGTGCAAGAGGCAGAATGCCGACTCCAGAAGCCCGACGTCGCTAAACGTAGTTTTGCTGGTTTCCGTGATCGCTGGAATTTTAAGACACAATAAAAATTTACGGAGAGGAAGTTCGAGTAAGGAGTATTACAGGCTGGGCTTGCTGTATGGTCGGAATTGCATGTTTAAGGTTACATAGATGTCCTATACTTTTAAGGGCAAAACAAGATCATACGTGCAATTTCTACTAGGATTAAACCCGGGATTGTTGGAATTATAACACAGCAGAATTAGAAGTAACATTTACAGATAGGAAGTCCGGCTAAGGGGAATTACCTCCTGGGTTTGCCATATGGTCAGAATTTCGTATGTAAGTTTTTATGGCTCTCCTATACTTTTACTTTTAAGGGCCGAACAAAGTCATGTGTGCAATTTCTGCTAGGAATAGACACGGGATAGGTTGTAAGTAAAAAGATATGCAATAGTCATTTCAGCATCACAATTTCGATTACCAAAAGGATCAGCCAAAGTTATCTAAAATAATGATCAGTAATTTGTTTGAAAAATAGAAATATAATACATAATTCAGTTTTGACTATAATGCAGCTTTTCCAACAAATTAACGGTAAACAAGACTCTGGGAAAGACAAATGATGGGGACGTTGGTTGTGTTTCGCTGCCTTGTTTTTCTTCTTTGGGAGTCGTGGAAGCGTATGGAGCATATGTTTAGGTCGTTTATATCGGATAATAATATCGGTGGAGTAATAGCTAATAAATTTCAGCATCGGGTTTGGATGCGTGTCAAGTTTGTTGTAGAAATTTTCTGCTAGAGTTCCAATTATCTGTTTCAGAATCGGGAGCTTATATTTTTCTCTAATGCAACGGTTCGTTTGCCTGGGGTGTGCGGAAGTAAGTTGTCTTAGCATTCTATCTTGGAAGGACTGAAGTTTCTTGTGATGGGATTCGGCACTAATGCCGCAAATCGAGGATCCATATAGTAGTAGCGGAACGAAACACATTTTCAAGATAAGAATTTTATTTTTAACAGATAATTTGGAGTTTTTGTAGATAATGGGTCGTAGTATGCTTTTAAGGGTAATTTATTTATTGATGGCTTGTTTGTAATGAGGACCCCAAAATAGTCTTTTGTCGAACTGGATTCCAAGATATTTTATTTTGTTTGTCCATTCGACCGGGGTTTCGTTGACGGTGATGTGGATTGGATTTAAGAATTTGCTGCGGGTAAAAATAATCGCTTGTGTTTTTGTAGCGTTTATCGCAATTTTCCATCGTGCATAGTAATCCACGAGCATATGAATATATTTTTGTAGTTTCTTTGCGATTAGTGAGACATTTTGTGAGGTGCTTAGAAATGCCGTATCATCGGCGTATAATGCAAGTTCGATGCCAATTTGTTGATGGATATCCGCAGTAAAAACTAAGTAGAGGGTGGGACCAAGTACTGATCCCTGGGGTACTCCTGCAAGAATTTTTCTTTCGGTGGATTTTGTTGAGCACAGCTTCACAGAAAAACGTCGATTTGTAAGGAAGTACGATATTATCCTGATGATCCATCTTGGGAATTTAAAGTTGATCACTTTGTAGAAGAGACCGGCCATGTAGACTTTGTCGAAGGCTTTCTCTATATCGAGAAAAATCGCACCAACAGATTTGTTGAGATTGAATGCTTGGTGTGCTATTTTGTAGACTCTGTATATTTGGTGATGAGTGGAGTGTACAGGGACGAAACCAAATTGACTGTACGGAACAATTTGATTTTCTAGATTGTAGGTTTGGATGTGATTCAGTAGTACTCTTTCCATAATTTTACTGAGGCTAAGATGGATTGAAATCGGTATGTGATTTTTGGGGAGTGTTGGATCGGCTCCAGCTTTGTGAATAAGTACAATATCGGCTGTCCTCCCGCTGTCTGGGAAATATTGTAGTTTAAAAGCAATATTTATAATATTCGTGAGGATTGTAATACATTAGATAGGGAGCATTTTAATAACCTTTCCCGTGATACCATCTCTCCTCGGGGTTTTTTTTGGTTTCAATTTACGGGTAATATTCATAATTTCAGCCCCGCAACCTCAAGTGCTTCCGCGGAAAACTTTGTTTTGATGTTCTTAGGTGAACCAAGATGCCTCGTCGAGTCCGGACCGCAGGAGAGCTGTCTTTTTTCAGAAAGTAGTTTTTAACTGCTTCGTGTACCATATCGTCAGGATCTTTCGTTGAATTAAATTTATTTAACGTGATTTGGGTTGCAAGGGATTCGGCAAAGACTTCACATTTGTCTTCATCAGTGTATGCAATTTTGCCATCTGGAGCTCTCATAGGAGGGACGGTCTTGCAGGGGTTTTTCCATTTCGTGTAATGACCCATACGTTTCAGGTCGTGGCAGACTTTTCTCCAGTTTTTCTGAGGTTTCGTTCGTGAATATGGTTATAGTGGTTTCTTGTGCAGTGTCTGATTTTTGATTTAGGAAATAATAGTTATTTCGGTCGTCTAAATTTTTCGTGCGAATCCAGATAAGTCGTGCTCGATTTCTTTTGGTGATTTTTCGTTAAATTCAGTTTGGGAGTTCGTAGGGATTTGCAATAGGTTTCTTGGTAAATTGGGATTCCTTAATTATGTCGTTGATGTGATCTTGTAATTTTCCAATTTCCTGGTCGATGTCAGATCTTGATTCACATCGTGAGATTTCCGGGGTTGGCACTTCTTTAAGGTGCATCTGCAAGTGTTCCCAATTTATAATCCACCGTGGTTGGTTGGTTCGTGTTCCATGGTAAATCCACATAACGGCAGTAAGATGATAGGAGTTAAGTTTATGGATCGTTTTTATTTCGTACGGGGCGTTGAAGTCTTTTAAAAGTGCAAGATCCAGGGTATTACTTGCACCTCTCGATCTTATAAAAGTGGGAGATGGTGGAGCGGCAATATCGATGTTATATTTTGTTGAGAATTCTGCTAGGTTTCTGCCTGCTCTATTCGTGCTATACCATTCGATCAGGGGTGCGTAGCATTGAAGTCACCTCCAATAAATGTCAAGAATTTATCTTCAGTGAGTTTTTTCAAATCACTGGATATGTCTTAATTACTTGAGGGATTGTAGACGCTGATGAATTTCTTTTTGGTGCCGTCTTCGAATTCTACTAAAACACCGTGTGCTTCGAGGAATTGTAGAGGGGTGTTTATGGGGAAATCGCTGTGCTTTATTTTATTATTAACAATAATGAATACTCCTCCAGCTCTATCTGTGCTTCGATCTTTCCTGTACACCTGAAGATTAAGGATATTGAATCGGTGTTGGCGTTTTATCCAGCTTTCGGATATAATCACGATGTCAATTTTTTCCTCTTGGGAAAATTGCATGAATTCGAGGTTTCTATTGAAAATACTTCTGGCATTTAAAATAAGAATGTTCATGAGTTTTTGGAATTTCCGGTGTAGGTTTCGGTTCGTTGGGGGAGGGGAGGGCACCGAAGTAATGGGATCAGGGTTCAAAATTGCAGTGACTAGTAAAGAAACATCATTACTAGAACTTTGGTTAGGGTTCGTTGGTGTAATGTTATTTTTAACATCGTGGTGTCCTTTTGACTTTCGTAGAATTGGAGTATTCGTACTTGGAGCTTGTGTGCTTGGTGTCTGGCAGTTCGTGTCTTCGATCAGTAGCCTTGGCTTTCTTGTGATTGGAGCTTCAGGGCTTGTAGGTGGAGCTTGTTGGCTTGTAGGCGGAGCTTGTGGGCTTGTAGGTGGAGCATGTGGGCTTGGTGTCTGGCGATTTACATCATCGAGCCGAATTGGCGGTAGTAAAATTTTCATCATCAAAGTAGGGGTGCTCAGACCTATAGTAGGTGATTGAACATACGGATAATTAGTAATAGGTGGCAAAACAATCGTCGTTAGGTACTAGGAGTTCGTGCAAAAAGCAGATAAGAAGAAACCAAGTTACGTTGATCACACGGATCATTCGATGCACAAGATTTAGGTTTCAGATTTATAAGGGGCGTCTGATTTTTCGTTGTAGAAGCAGGGGTCATCAGACTTATAAGGGGCGTCTGAATATTCGTGGTAGAAGAGAGATTTTTCAGACTTATAGGAGGCGTCTGAATATTTGGTGGTATAAAATCCGGAGATACCGTGTTTTTGCAACAGTTATTTTGTTTGGATAAATTAGTACGGGTACTCTGCTCACACAGTGTTCTAGTATTTTTAAGTTTGGATAAGGATAACGCAATTAAATGGGATGTGCTGTGGTTGCCAGGGGTAACATGTGCACTCGTGATATTTTTAATTTGGGATACAAGCGAAGAAAATTTTTGCGAAGTAGGTGGGGGGGGGTGTAATCCTCGGATAAATATTTGGAGTAGCTAATTTCGTGTTAAAGTCTCTGAGCGCATGTAGAGTAGATAGCTGTGGAATAATTATACCGAATTAGAAGAGCCGTTCGAAGTTGTGGGAGATGGTGGTGCGTCGAGGGGTGTTTCCTTTTCTTTGCTAAAGCTTTTGTGCTGTCCGCCTCGCGGTTTGAAGTGTAGGTAGAAGACCTGCTTTCCGAATTATTCGGGAATATCTTGTAAATGAATAATTCTGTAGCAGCATCGACCAGGGGTTCATGTTTCCATAAAGTCCTATTCGTGCAATTTTCGCTGATGCTGGGCTCGCTATTGACTCTGCTAATCTTACCATGTCCTTCCCAGATGTTGTGGCAGAAGTTAAACAGCATCAGGAAAACAGAGAAGACCGTAAAAATTAAACATAAATGCACTAGAAAATATAATTAGTAGTAAGCGCAGACCCAGCAGCAGCGAAGTCCTCAAAGTTTGAGATTCCCCAAGCGGTGAACAAAACATGTCCGATCGCCTCGCAGGGAAAATGCTGGTTTTATATTCACTGTCCCAGACCTGTTCGCCTATGGCGCCCTCTGGCGATGAAAAATATAAGGAAAATGAGTAAAAATTAATGTGATTTCATAAAAAACCCGATGTCATTCCGATCATTTCTACGCAAACCGCGTTGGCCTACACCAAAAACTCTGCGAGTTCTTACGTTTTTAAAATGTGCAACACTTTTGAATCCGCAGGTAGAAAGTCCCTTAGAAAAAGGACTTCGTTGAATTTTTCTAAGATTTAAATTGAATTGTTTTTTATCCTTGTGTGTGCATTCCCTGTGCAGCGCAAAATAAGCCTTTCCCAAAGTCCCATCACTTTTTTTGTCTGAGTAACCTAATAATATTTTATTTATTTAAAATCAAATTTAATATAAATAGCAGAATAAGCAGAGTTTTTTTACGCTCAAGGCAGCCCACATAAATAAAGAATACTGTAGTATTCAGAACATTGATGGAATAAATTAGTTGAACTGAGTCACTAAAAATACCCCTGGTATTTAGATGCTAGATGAAAAATTACTATGATTTTGGTATCTTGCACCAAGTTGCGAACAATGAGTCAAAGAAAAATAACATCTACTGACTGAATTCCAGAACAGGATGGAATTCAGACCCATGCTTTTTAGTTGGGTTGCTTAGTTCTCAATACAACCTTTGTATTATTAATGGGATATTTTACAATGTATTTTTTAGTTTAAACAGCTACTATCTTATTCTTACACATCTGTTCGTTCCAAATTTTTACAGCTAAATTTTCTTGTGAGCTGCTGCAACAGCAATAAGCATAGATTCGTTCTTTCACACTCCGTTCACTTATTAAATTTCTTTTCAAACGAAGTATTTATTCACGAAACGAGTAGCAGCTGTTCTCTGAATATTAAGCAAATCACTGAAATTTTAATTCAAAAGCATTTGAAACAATTTGCCATCACACTCAATGTTGATGTCATTTTACAGCTATTATCTCCTTTACCTAATGGATCGCACTTCTCATTTACGAACATTGACGCAATCGACTTACAAAATTTTGCGTGCTCAACATCATTTTTAGTTTCACTTTCTTTTCCCCAGTTCAAACGCATTTAGCTTTAATCGGGAATTAAATAAAATAGAAAGAAGTGTATCAAATGATACTGAACTCTAATCGTAGACTTAGCTTAAGTAATTTAATTTTTGAATACAATTGTTGTCATATTGACAGGTACATCCACAAAGCTCCGCATCTGTGATAATGCATTTAACAAACAAATGAGCTCATAATTCCGACCAGGAATTCAGCTGTCACACAATGCTTCCAATTCGTAGAATAAAAGATTCAGCTTTCAGAGTTAGAAGCAATTTCATTTTGGTCTTGGTAATTCAAGTTTCAAGGCCCTTAGTGCAAACAGCAATTTTGAATCACTAACAATATTGCGCCCCACAGATTCAGTTTTGCGCTGTGTACCAAGTCTTGCTTAACAAATAGACTTCGGCAGTTGAGATGTTTATTCAGCTGCCGCCAACAACACGTAAAGGTAAAGAAAAATATTCACCCAACCAAATTTTTTCAACTAACTACAGGCAATTGTTATTTCACATCTGGTCCGTAGCTTTAAAGATCCGGTTTCATCGCTGAAATAGCAGTTTTAAAACATTAATAATAATTAGCCGTCCAAATTCAATACGCTGTGATAATATTTTCTTTATTTTTGTTTCCTTTTTTGGGCCGCGGGTGGCCTAGTGGGAAACGTCGTTACTGCAATGGAAAGGGCCTCAGGTTCGATCCCAGCCAGGTGCGAACGCTTGATCCACTAAATTTCCGTCGTGCGTCGGATGGGCACGTTCAGCCGTCGGACCCCGGGTACTGGGCCTTTACTAATAAATAAGGGCGTCTTCCTCTCCCCTTTCTACTTCGCTTCCGTGTCAGTTTCCTATTGGGCGCTTTAGCGCAAATCTCCTAGTTTCCTATTTCTAAGGGTTGTTTAAGACCTGGGGTCAGACACTCTCTTCCTTAAATCCTCTACATATGATCAGATCATCATATTTCCGTTTTAAAATGTCCTCCTTGCTTTATGTTTCATTTAACAACAATCATATCAGTAGTTTCGCATTGTGAATAACCTTCACTCTTACGGAATCTGTTCTTAAGTCTGCAATACTTACCTGAACCGAAAACCGGTTGATACTGCTGTAGTTTGCCAATACCAGCTTCAAGTTGTTCAGATTCAAAGAGAGTTTTCAATTTCTAAGCAATTATAACCATCGAGATTCTGCATGTAGCGTGAAATAACAAACGTCTCTATTCTACCATTGTGAACCTTCAGCCGTTTGCTTTCCTACGTCAGCAGCACCTATGGATAGGCAATTATCATGAGAATCTCTGTCTCAGAGCTATGGATCTCACGTTTTGCATTTTGAGTACCACAGCTTCTATCTGTATTCTGAGAGGAAGTCAGTATTCTTTAATTGCTAATTTGTGCATTTCCGGACGAAGCCACCCAGCCTGATTCTTTGCGTATTTTATGGCTCATGCCTAGCTACAAGGAAACTTGCAATAAGTGTGTAAGAAAGGTTACTTAGGGACCTTTTTTTTATTTATTCGCAAGATCTGTCTGTAACATTTTCACAAAATGTATAGAATTACAAATATATTTAAATGTATAATACAAAATTTAAAATTTTATCTTTATTAATATTTTTTTATAATTTTTCTACAAGAAAGTTATAAATGATTCGACAAACACATTAGTGAGCACACCAAATAATAAAAAATAATTGGAAAGCAGCAGTATACACCGCTTCAAAAATAGGGGTTGGCATGAACATAGTTAATGGCAAACCTAATGACAAACTTTTATATAAATTTCGTTTGTAATATATTACTAATTGTTCGAATTTTAGACAATCTGAGTGATAGACATTGCAAATTCGTTAAAATAATCTGTTATAAAGTACGCATAAAAATGTGTAATTTATTTAAATAAATATTTTCCCCATCTTTCAGGCGTATGGTAGGAGCAGCTTTAACAATTCTCAGTGTCTTCTATACATTTCTTGCAATTTCTGAATTTTATAGGGTTTCGAAATCAAGTTCAGAGATTTAAAACATTTGCCTAACTAATTCGAGACATAGAAAAGCTATTAAATTCAAAAACTCCACGAAACATATAGCTTTACAATATTTTAGAAAAGTTTAGTTTTAATTTTAAGAATAAACATTTACAGTATAGAAAGTCAATTGTTTTAGTTAGAATGTGGATCGTTAGTTTTCTTCTTGGACTTCGACAAATTCAAAATTTCTGAAAAGTTTAAATTCCAGCCCTCAAGGAAGAGCAGCTTTGGGATTTTCATATGCACTATTAGAATGCTTTAAAGTATTTTTCGTCTTTATTTTGTACAACTGTGTGATTTTGCGAAAAAGGGAAATGCAGAGATTTTTTACAGTCTTGCAAACGAATACACAAGCAAAATAAATTGTTAATGAGAAATATTCAATTTAACAGCAGTATATATCGCACCATGATAAAAGAAAGTACCCTAAATTGGCAATCGCTGGACGTATTGTTAGATTATATATACACGAGTGAGTCACATTATTGTGACCACCAGTTAATATCCATAGTAACCGCCGTGGGCAGCGTGGACAGCAGCTACACGGGCTGGGGGTGACTCAATAAGGTGCTGGAATGGGTTCACAGGTATGTGGACACATGCTGACTGCAGTGCATCAGACAGCTGCTGGAGGGTGCGAGGTGTAATACCCGTAGAATGAACAAAACGATCGAGATTGTCCCACACATGCTCAATTCGGTTTAAGTCTGGAGAATTAGTTGGCCAGGAAAGTACTTTGAAATTTGCATCGTGCTCTTCCAAACACCCTCGGACATTTATAGCTGTGTGACACGTCGTACTGTTATGGTTAAAGATCCCAACAGTCCCAGGGAAGAAAATCGTCATATATGGGTGGGTGTGACTTGCAAAGATATATTCATAACGAATTCCGTCCTTAGTGCCTTCCACAAGTATGAGGGGACCAAAGCAATGCTACGGGAACATTACCCAGACCACAACGCTGACCCCATCATTTGTGTTATTCTAGCAATGATTGAAAAGCGTTTTATTTCTGTGTTTCTTGCCTTATATGCCAACGTCCATACGTTCGATGAAGCAGAAAACGTGACTCATCGAAGAACGCCATGCTTCGCCAATCAGTGGAGATTCTATTCCGATACTTCCGTTCCAATGTAAGCCTTTTCTGCCCATGCGTTTTCATCGGAGACCCATACGCAGCAGAGTTCGCTGAATTGCTATTTTAGACACACTTCCGTGTGATCCCTGGTTCATTCGGCCAGTGATGTGCACCGCTGCATCTTATTGATTGGCCCTCGCGACCTTCGAAGCTGACGTTCACCTCTCACATCAGTGGCACGGGGTGCTCGGCAGTTTCCACTTCGCTTATTCGCAATGGTGTCATTTCTCCAATCATGATACACCTTATCCACAGCAGCACGAGAATAGTTCACACATGGCGCTGTTTTAGAAATCCTGCCACCCTTTGCCCGAAAGCCGATATTAATCCCTTTTTACGAATCTGATAAATCACTTCTTTTATTCATGACAGCAGCAAGAGATATGTTTTAAGAATGTCTTCAGCAAACCTTGTACACCGTCCAAGCCAGCTCACGACATGTGCCTTCCTTCACTGGTTACGCGGTGTTGACATCAAATGTAGGAGGTGGCCACAATAATAGAACCCCACTGTGTATTATGTTACATTAAAAAAACTTGCATATGTTCTCTCATTTTTTTGGACTGATTTTTAAACACATGAGCAATGGAACAGCTTCAGGTTATTGCATTGCTTTATATGCTGTAAAACATTTCTGATGTTGAAATGATGTGTTATCCTGCTAAAATGTCTCTAATTTGAAAGCGCCGGCAATATCTTTCACAACTTTCGAATTCTGATCTGCAGTATCTGTTAAGGAAACACATATCTCACAACTTTCAACATCAATGCTCTTATCAATTTTTAGCTCCTGGAACTTTTTTCACCTCTCTTCTCTGGATTTCCTCCTCGTTGCGGTTGCAAGCTGGTGTGTTGGAGGTGCGTCTTCTCTTACGTTTTATTGATTCCAGTTCAGTTTTTCTTTAAATTTGCGTCCTATGTCTCCATTTTTCTTGATTCTAGTCCTTTTCCGTGTACCGTTTCAGTGTCGTTAATTGTTGGATTTCTCAACGCCACTGTTGGAAGAACTTTTTCAGCTGGATGATTCACGAAGGCAGTTAATTTCATCTGTTTAGATATTTCTGGTCATTAGCAATGCCAGTATTCTTCATTTTAACTAGAATTGATAATTAATGATAAGAAGAAAAAGCTATCATATGTTAAACACCAAAATATCTAGAACATACAATACGAAAATAATAAGCAGAACATTTGCAGCTGGTAAAACATAAGTTGCGAAATGACTTCAGTACGGCAACACAAAGATGTAAGGATCCGGTTCACAAATTGATAGTTATGCACTTGGCAGTGCGAAATTCAACGACCCTCAGTGCACAAAAATGTTAGGAATTAAAGTTACGATTTCAAATTGCCAGCTTTGTTAAAACCAATATTCAATGATATGTAGTCACTAGATATGTCACATGGTATATTATTAATTTTATCTTTCATTAACTTGCTTTTGCGTATTTCGTAAGTACTTTTATCAAGTAGGAAATATATTTTCAAATAAACTACATGGCAATGTTGAACACATATGCAACACTTACTTCGACAGAAAGTTCCTGTTGTTAAATACTGATGAATCTTATTACTACCAATGAATCCGCTGCCTTCTCTTTCGTCGTATTTTGTAATACGACGAAAGCATTCCGTGAGGTAACTTGAAGTAAAATTTTCCATTAGAGAAAAGCAATAAATGTGAAATAAGCACAGAGAGCTTAAAGGTACCAGAGTGGCATTTACGAGATCCACTAGCAAAGCTTGCCAAGGTTTTGGCATCCCTGTTAAATCACAGGCTCTGAGAGAAGAGCTCGGTTGTATTGTTACATTTATCCCCATTTGTCACTCTCCCTAAAGCTTTCTAAGAGCCAAACACCCCTTTTAAAAATGTTTCTTTGCCAGATGCTTTATAGAGGCGTGACTTGGCAAGCTGTGCAGTCACCGCTTATCCGTGAACACTCATTGCATGTTCAATGTTAAGAGTGTGACTTCTAATCTAGTACCTTTATTATCATATCTGTGAGAATAACTCTGACTACTACATTCTGTCAATCGGAAACAAAAAACAAATATCTTCAGTCTCTAATAGACGATGTTCCAGTATCAAAGTGATACATCACTTCCGGCAGCTGACATCCGCAGACGTACAGAGATTCGAAAAACTGGAAAATATCACTTGATTTTACCGGCAAGCTTAGTGCTGTCCCACATTAAATCAGCAAACGAAATCTCAATGTTAAATCTGCGGTAAAATGTATGAATTTTTTATTCTAGGTTTAGCGACCACCGTGAGCAACTCAAAGGCTTGTAAGCAGTCGTTGGTCCCTAATTTAGATCCAGTGGTTCCAGGGAATGGAGAAAGCCAGGGATAAGAGACAAACACAACATTCTTGCCTCAACGCAATTCAAACCCAGGTGCTTCTCGGACGAATGGACGTAAGCCAGCGCTTAGAACACTACGCCTCCTAGATGACGTAATATTTGGATTTGAGGGTCACAATTGTACGGAATAATTATTGATTCTGAGGAAATACGGCATAAACACGTGGCAAAATTGAAGGATGCAGACACTTTTTCAGATTACACGCTAGTCATGTTAGTGGAATTAAAAGTTCAGAATTTTGCTTTACATTCTTTTTTTGTACACGTTGTGCTGAAGCAATAATTTGTATGCAAAAGCTATTGACTTAAGACAGCAAAATTATCAGTACAAAAACTTAGGTGCGAGAAGTTAAGTTCTAGTGGCCGTTATGACCTGGTGCCCTGGATTAGTCTCAGGGTTTATTTAGCTGATTCCACGTGCTTAAAATAATCCAGTGACTGTCATGTCGCTTAAAAATTGCAGAGAATTTTAATATATGAGAAAAGCTGCAGAAATTTCAACAAAGCGAAATGTATGGTCTATTTTCTAACAGCATACATTTCGTAGACTATTGAAAATGTCATTAATTGAGGATGTATACTTGTGTAGTTTCGTTATTTTTATTTATTTCGAAACATACATTATTTAAACTCAGTAAAGATTTTTTCTTGTGGTTTACAGTATGTCTTCGATACTTAATAAAGAGCTTAATTGCTTCGTTATTGTTAACAGATTAATTCGACTACCACAAAATGTAAATTTTATAAGCTAAATGTGCTGTACGTTGGAGGTGACTTTCTTAATTGTTGTGTGATTGTAACCCAATGCAACCTGTTTTATTCGAAAACATGCGTTTTTACCCAAAAGATGGTTCTTCTGTAACATTTGCACATATTTCTATAGAAACGTTAGATTCTCACAATTAACGGAATCCTTGCACTAAGTGCTGGAAGTTTTCATCATCAAGATTTTTGACGACGTCACAGCCGACGATCGAAGCTGAAACCCATTCTGAGTCTCTCTTTGGAGATTATATAACATCGTGTCCCCAATACAATTTCGTGGGTGATCAATACGATCAGTAATATCAATTCGAAACCAGGAGTGGAACAGTAAATATATTTGAAGGAGGTAATAGAAATAAAGAGAGCAAGAAATGCTGCAAATGTGTTCTTTTCGTGTTCCATAAACACTGTTGGTGCTGCTGCAAAAATCATATAAATTTGTGAATGGCGGTTCCAAGTGTATAGTATTTCATGATGTCTTTCATTTCTGTTATTCTGGCAATGGTTCGGTCTTTAGAAATGTGTAGAAAATTATTGAAAACGTATTCCTGATCCTGAATTTCGTATACCTGGTGGAGCCTTGATGGAGTGATGGTTTTATTATTCTGCAAAGTAGAAAAAAACACATCATTCTAAATTGTAGTGTGACGCAAAATTGTAAAGAAATTGGGTAAATGTTTTCCTTCAGAGACCGCAGTAATTGATATGAGCACCAACAGATAGAAATAAGGCCACATAAATGCAAACAAAAACGTCAAAATACATGAACATCTAAATTGTGGAGTATCAATGTAATTGTAGTCCAACTCCACAAAATGTTGGAATAATATATCTTTTATGACAACCATTAACAGCAGACTTCATGCTATCTACGTGGAAACAAACAACTTCGTGTAAGGTAGCTGCTTTAAATTCTGCTATAGTGGAAGAAAACATTCAAACCGCATTGCACAGACCCTCAGTATATCGAGACCATGCAAAACGCAACACCTTAGGACTTAACACATCTTCTCTTTATGGAATAGCCCTTAATTATTTGATGCACAGCTACACAATTGCGCAAATGCAAATTTATATTATTTCACAAACCGGATATTCCCAAACAAAATGTACTAACAAACTTTTAAAATGTGAATTCGCTTTTTGGTGTAAATACGACATGTCAGATAATATCAGACAACTTGCAGATTTTGTCGTCCTGTGTATGGATTCGAACCCCCGTCTACTAGATAGTGCCCGAAAATTCTAACCGCAATACCACCCAGAACGACGAAGGCTCGAGTATTCCATTTATTCGAATACAACCATTATTTGAATATTACCTGAATTTTTCGGAAATCCTCTGACTTAATGTCCATTTCATATTTACACCAAAAAACGAATTCAGATCTTCAAAATTTCTATTGTATGATGTAATACCGTATTTCATTCAAAACGTGCTTGTTATACTTCACTGCAAACTGTGTAAGAATTTTCTTTCCCTTTTTTAGGAAAGTGATTCAGTTGTGGAAAACCTTAATGTTAAAGACACTCAGTCAAAGATGCGAATTCCCTTTTAGTATTAAAACGTGCAGCAGGTTTTATTTTTGAAATAATACTGTCACTTCTCTGTGTAGAAATTCAAATGGAGTTTCGTATTTACTCAGCGGCACATTCCGCTATTTTGTATGATTCTTTTAAATACAAATGGCTGATACAGAGATAGCACACGTAATCGTATATCATAATGTGCACAATGATTTTTCTTTACACCTCTGCGGCATGTCATTTGCCTATATTCCATGAATGTGCGTGTTAACCCTGAGATGCAAAGTAATATGAGCATTATGTATTTCGAGCAAATTTAAGAAATACAGGAGATCATCAGTAACTTTGGACAGAGACCACAGAGACCATAAGCAGGCAGAAAAAGCCAGAGCTTATACGGGAAATTAGATACAAAAGCCATGCTTTATCCAGGATTAAAATCCAGACACATGTCGGATGAATAGTCGGAGGTCAACGTTTACACCACTGCACGTCCGTGGAGGCACAGAGTGGTTACAGCAAACAAGAGATACCCAAAATAAAACCAAAGCATTAAAAAGCAAAGTTAAAAACCGAATGTTTTTATTTTTAAAATCATGGATATTTCCGTAGACCACAGCACTATACACTGAAGAGCAATTGCATTAGAGATACCTGTCTATTAATGTGTAGCACCACCTTTCGCCCTGATGACGGCGGCGATTCGCGTCGTCATGGACTCGACAAGACACCGGAAGCGTTGAAAAGCCGTACGGATCCACGAACCCGGAACAAGCTCCCACAGTTTACGACGATTTGATGGAGGGGGTCAAAGACTCGAATACCTCTCTCGATGGCATCCCAGATGTGCTCGATAGGATTGAGGTCAAGTCTGGCCAAGGAAGCGAGGTCACGTTCGTGCAGTGTTCATCCAACCATTCGGATACAATTCAGGAGCGACGGCACAGTGCATTGTCTTGTTCCAGGATTAGATCCCCAGTGGGATGTAGAAGACGCACAAACGGGAGCAAGTGGTCGTCCAGGATATCCCGGTAACGTTGACCTGTGAGGGACAATGTCACACATACCAGGGGTCCCATTTCAATCAACGTAAACAGTGCCCAGATGAGAACGCCACCCCCACCAGCTTGAATATTATCCTGCGGGAGAGAAGGATCCATCGCTGCATGTGGTTTGCGCCGTACTCGTATCCTGCCGTCTGCATGTACCAACATGAATCTCGACTCATCAGTCAAGGCAAAATTTTCCTACATGTCTTAGGCCCAGTGGCGATGTTCCCGCGGCCATGCTAATCTTTGCACATTGTGAAAGCGGCCAGCAGCGGTACCCTCCTGGGACGATGGCTTATGTACCCCATAGCAAGGAGATGGTTCTGGATGGTGTGGCTGCTCACAGGTTTTATGTGCACCAGCGGTAAATTGCCCAATGATTTCTTGAACTGTGACCCGTCTATCCGCTCTTACAATGTGAGCTTTCCGACGATGACCTCGCTCATCCACAAGCCGTTGTCCACGGCAGTTGGCCCTTGCAGGGATGATTTGACCGGATTTGATGTACTCAAGGTGTAGCCGTAACACAGTGGCTCGTGAAAATCCCAGTGCCTGCACGACTTCCGAGATGGAGTGACCCATTCTTCGGGCCCCGACAATTTGCCCACAATTAGATGCGTTTAGTCTTACCCATACTGCGTCCGACATTTACTGATTCCCGTCGCCTCACTCCTCATATTGTCGGATCGCTGCATACGTCATTTCGTTTCCGTTTACAGGGTAGCCCACAGCGCCACATTTGAATACCGCCAGCTGTCTCTAATACAATTGCTCTTCAGTGTATGTATATAAACTTTTCGTAATTCAAGAAATATTATCAGGAATTTAGTTAATGCCCCATATAAACCACATGCCATAAATGTTGTGCTTATCTAACAGCATTAGAACAGTCATTCCTGGTTCTTCGTTAAACCAAGATCCTTATTTCCAAACCCTTTGAAAGATTGAGGTTAGCAAGCAGAGTAATAAAATCCTGTACTGGAAAGATGAAACTTTCTGATGGAAGAGAATAGTAATCTGTGGGTAATAACATCTAGGATGTGATTTACAACGTTGGTGCCAATAGGTAAAGCGCTAGTTTTGTAAACGGTCGAGTCCATAATTGTGACCACCAGTTAATATCCACAGTAACCGCCTTGTGCAGCGTAGACAGCCGCTGGAAGGTGTTCACAGGTACGTGGAGCCATGCTGACTGCAGTGCATCTCACAGCTGTTGAAGAGTGCGTGGTGTACGATCCATGGAACGAACAACACGATCTATGTGGTCCGAGAGACACTCAATTGGGTTTAGCTCTGGGTAACCATGGGACCAGGGAAGTACTTTGAAGTCTTCATCGTGCTCATCCAACTATTCTTGGACATTTCTACCTGTGTAACACGTCGGATTGTTGTGCTGGAATATCCCATCCGTATCAGGGAAGACAATCAGCGTACACGGATGTACGTAGTCTGCAAGGATAGATTCATAACGAAGTCGGTCCATGGGGCCTTCCACAGATGTGAGTGGAACAAGGGAATGTCACGAAAACATTCCCCAGACCGCAACACCGCCCCCACATGCTCGTGTTCTTATAGAAATTGAAGAAGACAGATTGTTTTCAGATGTTTCTCGTCTTAACCCTAACGCCCATCCGTTCGATGCAGAAGAAAACGTGATTCATCGGAGAAGACAGTACTTTGCCAATCAGCGGAGGTCCAATACCGATAATGCCTCGCAAATGTAAGCTTTTTCTGCCAATTCACCTTTGTTAGCATAGATGCAGTGTCGATCCGTGTGCAACGAAACCCCATACGCCTAAGGGTAGTCTAACGAAGGTGCACTTTACCTATGCACCTTCGTTAGCATAGGTACAGTGGATTTCAATTCCACTAAACCGTGCTCCATACTCAGCAGGGTTCGCTCAGCTGTCGTTTCAGACTCACTTCCGTAGCTCTCAAGTTCATTCGGCCAGTGAGTGGCTTTATTGTGGTGTGTCGATTGGCCATCACGCACCTTGATGGCCGATTTTCATCTCACACATGAATGGCATGTGGTGTTCCGCTGTTTTCACGTCGTTTTTTCGCAATGGTACAGTACTCCAATCAAGAAACACTATAACCACAGCAGCAGACGAACAGTTCACAAACTGCGCTGTTTCAGAAATACTGCCACTCTTCGCCCGAAAGCCGATAATCATCCCTTTTGGCAAATCTGATAAATATGTTTTCAGAATGCTAACAGCACACATTATATACCATCCAAGCCAGCTCAGGACACGTGCTTTCTTTCATTGGCTACGCGTTTTTGACGTCAAAAGTAGGTGGTGGTCACAATAATGTGACGAGGTTGTGTATAAACTAGACTCATTCATCGGTAGGTACCTGATTTGGAAAATACCCACGACAGTGTCTATATTGATTAATACCAGAAATCACCGTTATTTCCCTTCCTGTTATTTGATCACAGGTAGCGCCTGCTACTGCAAACCGTGAGTAACAGAGATCGCCCAGTAAACGTTTCCTCGCTTTGTCATTGCTATCCATCATGCTCTTTGGGATTTCTCACTGCTCTGTGCTAACGTTACCGAGTGATAACTGTTTCCGTGTTAACCGTTACAGAGTTAATTCTGCTCCTGCAGCTGTTACCATAATTGGCATTTACTCGTTATATCGTGTTGAGATTTGGCATCCTGCTATTCGTGATTTTTTCAGTGTTGTGTATGAGCTCACCGTTACGTCGTCCTCTCGGTGAGTGAGGTTCATTTTTTTAATTAGGAGAAAATAGTGAACTGTGAACGTTACTTAGTGAATTTTTACCTACTTCATCCATTTCAAGGCTGAAAAAAAGTGTTGTCTCGTTTCTTTCAAAGTTGTAAAATACCATGTCAGATATAAAAGAACAGTGTATTGTTGATAATCTGAATTCAAATTTTAACTATGATAACAAAACGTATAAAAAATTGCACATAATTTAACTGAGAAAGCCATAAAAACTACAGCGAAATATCGGGATTAGCTCAGAATCACATATAAAATTTAAAAACATATAACTCAGGAGACAAACATACACCCTCAGGGTTCTTCTAGGGTATTCTATTGTTAGTTAGTTTACTTTTATGCAGATGTGAAAGAACAGTTCTGAAAGAACTTAGCGCCGTGATCTCCAAGTAGCAGTTAAGCTCATCTCAAAGCAATTTCCTTTCACCTCAACATAAATGTGAAGGAGTTGGCCATTAACTCAAATTTAATATTGTACACTCTCATAAGAAATATATTTTACATGCAAAATTATTCCATATAATTACTGAAAATTAAAGGTGTTACAAGGTTACGGTTTTCACGAAACTAATTTTTCCACAAGCATGAAATTTTGTACATTTGTGATCAAACACATCTTGTTTGCAGCAGACAAGGTTAGCGAAGTAAAAGTGGTAAACTTCTATTTAATCACGTAGCCGGTATACTTTGGACATGCGTGGAGACCGTTAATTAGGAGCTTCGCTCTGCTTCTAAGGTGAAAATGTTTCCAAGGGTAACGTTAGAAAGAAAACCGAAAACATTTTCTAACAAAATGTCCCCAACACACTATGATTATTCGCAACTAAAGCCCTATAGCAGTAGTTGCGCCTTGTCTGCGTTTTATGAGTCACTGAGCAGAACGTGAAAGACTGCCTTCTGAGCATGTCATGGGCTGGAAACTTAAAAATAAGGAACTCTTAGAAATGTGTCAACTGTGTTAATTGTATGTGTTATTAGGTGAAATATTTTTAACATAACTTTTAGTTTAAAAGGGTGACAAAAAAAATGCCACACTATGTGGAAGTTTGGAGACTTTTAAATGTAAGTGTTCTGATACTCCTAGATGTCACAGAAAGAGGTAATAGGATGTCGGTGAATCAAATTCAGTGTAAGAATAATTATTATATTTAAACGTCATTCTCTAACATTAAGAAGGAAACGAGACAAATATCAATTTTGCAACCCACCGCTTTCTTTAGGAAGCAAAATCCTACAAGGCATACTAACTAAAATGAAAATGTTGTTTACTGAAAAAGTCCTTTATTGTCTTGAAACGGTGCTCCCCTGTTTCATTATAACGTCGATGCCACACCACGGTAGATCTCATGAACACTTCGCACTGCAACGGTCTTTCTCATATCCCACTATAATCTTGATTTGGAGTCATCAGAATTCTACCTTTAGATCGCCATTATCTTAAGTTTTTTTATTATTCAATAAGATAATTTGATATTACCGCCATCAAAAACGCGAAGAACATTTCAATCCAAAAGCAAAAAATAAAAATATTCCCGTGGATCATGGGATAATGACGTAAATGATCTTTGCCTTGCAACTGCCCTATAACACAGCTTTTAATGTTACTATATCAAATGTCTGCAGCTAAGGAAAGGAACCTGTAACTCCTCCAATATATTTTGCAAATTTTTGGCTGCTCATGAAACTTATACTTCCGATAGGGTGAAATTGTGTGCAAACCTGATAAACTAAACAAAATGCAGCAACGTGATGAAGCAAAATAGTGTCATGCTTTACAGGAATATGATTTTCATATGACAAATATATTGTATCCAGGAATTGGCATAATTAGGTTATGTAAAGTCAGAAGATCGGAAGGGAAAGTAAAGGTCTTTTAATTAAACCAGGAGAGTGCTCATATCAAAATTCAAGGAGTATGTAAAAAGACAAAAAATTGGAGAAAGAAACATTTAATTTCCATTACTGCGAGAAAAAATACTTCTATTTCAATATATTATCTTTTTCGACACCACCTGTGCTCTGCACATGCACATTGGAATGATTCTTGAGAATATCTGGAGGGGAAGTCGAAATCAAATTATTACCTTGGGAAATCTCATCATATTTCAAATACAGCGAAAAAAGCGCAATTATATCTGATCCAGAAGAAGAGACTTACTTTTGAAAGCTTGTAGTCATGAGATTCTTATTTGAATCCAGGATTTCTTTGTATTTATTACTGCAAACTATATCTCAGGAACTAATTTCGAAATAATATTTCGTATTTTTCCTTCTATACAGAGTTTTTTATAAAAGGGCCTTTAACAGATTCCGTAAAATGATAATTTAAAGTTTCACCACAAAATATATCAGATAAAATCTCTCTCCAGTCTCTCAAATCCCTGGTTTTGAATTAGAGATTGATCTCCAAAAAAATTCATGAATATGTCGCTACTATCGGTAACGCATCATTTTAGTCTTTAAACGATGAATTGTTTATGTAACAATGTTAATTTAAACCGGAATACCTGCTTTTACACCTACGAGTTGAGGGATGAATGCATTACAGCACGGTTAGGAAATGAATGCAGCATACTACAATTTGTACATTGTTCCGAAATTCCCGTCTGTTTAATAAATATTCATGTGTGATCGCTTAGGGACTTTTGGGAATGGTTAGGAGAAGCTGTACTTCACTACTGATGCATCAATTTCAAATTCTTTTGTCGTAGAAAAATAGGACAAACATAATTCCTGAATGGGCAGAAAGGTAACGGAATCATAAATTTATTTGTTCACTTCCTGACTTTTGGATCTCTGATACGAGTATATAAAGTGTTTTTATTTTCACATTCTGGTGTTGGAATTACTAGAAATAATGAGAGGGAAATTTACCAGATAACCGTCGTCTATTGTAATCATCGACTCATTAGTTCACAAGAACAGCAGAAGCAACGTCTGCTATTTATCTTAAAATTACTATTGGGTTTATATATTAATAGATGCACCTATGTATTATTCTCGGTGACTTAATTAACAACCTATCAGATTCATATTGATCGTATGTGTAAAAGCCCTTGAAAGTAAAGCACAATTTCTTTAATATTATGATTTTTTGTTGAATTTATATTTCAGGAATTTGATTGAAATGAAAGCATCATTTTTCTACCCCCCCCCCGTCATGCGTACTGTTTAAATTTCCCGTGTATGCGTTTTTATGTTCACATTTTATACTTTAACGGTAGCTGAATGGCTTGCTTTCATAATTTAACAGGATATCTTCCATTTAGTCTTTTTCTTTGAAAATTTAGAATCAGGAAGAAGCGAAACCGCTGAAGTTTATCTAACCTATTTTCAAATACGCAGACCTGGCATTCTGCAACGTAATGTCTCAAAGTATTAAGGGAATCTTTACTGAATTTGCAGCATATTTTTTAACAAAAAGTACACATTTTGATTTGTAAATTGCATTGCATTTTCTTTTTAATTTCAAGCAACTAATGCAACAAACTAACTTCTTCCAGATTGTGCGAATAATAATGTAAAGCTGTTTCGTTTAATGCCGTGTGTTTATTTAAAATTCTTACTGTATGAAAAAAGATGGCGCGTCACAGTAGAAGAAAACTTTTTTCTCTTATTATTTCTTTTCTTTTTTTTTATGCGTATAAGAGTAATACCGCTGGAACTTTTTTATATTCCGAGGAACATATTTGTGCACATACACTCACGGACAACAATATTGGCACACCAAGGCAGCATCGGATTGAACTGAAATTTTATGGACGTAATCACACAAGCGAATGATTCACATGATGGCGTAAACAGAGCTGCTGGACAATTACAGAGGGATCTGTGGCACGCAGTCCGGTCATTCTCAATAGCGCGTCGCACTGCTCAATACGGCGATACATGCTGCAATACGGTCCGGCATCAAGGCAAACAGACTCTTGTGCCGGAAAGTATTGATATCCAGGTTTTAGAGCACACGCGTTGGACGGTGTGCTTCAAATCTCGGATAGTGCGGCATGGAAGAAACTGCCGTTACAACTGGTCCCACGCATGCTCGATAGGGGACATGTCCGAGGAGCGGGCAGGCCATGGAAGTCCCTGGACATGACAAGGCAGTCTTGGGAAGACCGAACCGTGTACGGTGGGGCATTATCATGCTGGTATAGCTCAAAGGGAATCACGGCCATTACTGGGAGCACATGCGCCGTAAGATCCCTTTCACATACCGCTGGCCCGTCAGTGAACCACGTACCACTAGTAGAGTTGATCGGCTATCGTAGGCTATGACTGCCCAGACAATAATGCCTGCAGTGTAGGAAGTGTGGTGCTCGATGGCGATGTTGTGATTGTGCCGTTGATCCGGGGACGTCCACACGCGTACACGATGTTGATCTGTCCCCAAAACGAAACGGCACTCATCGATAAACACTACACATCGCCAGTATCTGGCTTTCCACGTCACTCTGTCCTGGCACCAAGGCACACGGATCAGGAGATGGTCCGGTTATAATGGCAGCGCACGTAAGAGGCGCTGGGATCGCAGATACTCTTCCGCGAGTCGTCAGAAAATGGTTCATGGGCACACAGGAGCCACTACATCTGCCTGTATAGAGGTCGTGCTTGGCGGACGACCCATTGATCATCTCTACCTGTGGACCTCCTCATCCGTCCGGAGACGCTCTGCCGTGTGGCATTGCCGTCAACTGTACACTGCTCCCAACACAGTTTGACTGTATGGTCAATACGATCCACGTGGCGGTCTATACGACGCGTCGACCACCTTGCGGTTTTCAACACAATGATCAGGCCTTTCTCAAAGTCCGTACGTTGCGTAAAATAGGGCGTCTACCCGGCATTCTTATCACTCTCTACTCTTGCTTGCGTCGGCCGGTGCTTTTCGCTTCCAAGAGGCATCGACTACAAACCGGTTTGGGAATTCTGTTTCTGCAGATTAAGAGATCCAAATTTCTGTTATTCAGTCTGTGTCTGCCAAAAGCAATAAAACGTTTATGGTTCCTTTTTTTATTTCCCACAAATTCTTTGATCAAATGTTAATGCCACAGGCATAGCGATTTTGCATTGCACCTCCTTTCTCTCATCGGACATCATCTGTTCTGTTTTGTAGCTTAATGCGGTTTTTTCTCTTAATATGAACAATATATTCGTCGCCGTATTTGCTACTTTTAATTTTATGATGCTTGCTAACATACTTAACAGTAAATAACAATATTTGTATCTAAAAAACGGCTTTCTCATCACAGAAGGTATTCAAATTTCTATTAAAAAGTTTAAAAAATACATGAACTATTCACCTGCGTTTCGCTCAAATTTGCTATTTTATAAGATTCCAAGTAAAAGTCGTTTAAAATCGGAGACACTTAGATGCCATGATTATGAGGCATGAATATTATTTTTTCTGTTTCATCGTTTTGTATTACACCCAACGGAAGACATGAATGAGAAGCAATTCAAAGTACTTCAGGATTTATTTCTTTTCATTTTTTTCATTTTTTTTCATTTATTTATTCATTTGTGCGCACACACCTGTGCACCTTCTCTGCGCAGCAGGAAGGTCAGACTTGTACCTCTTCACTTTCATATCCCAGCAACAGTGTCTCAGTAAAAATACATATTAATTATTTACATGTTTTCCACGTATTTCGATTTCTAGCGATGAGTGAGCTGCGTATCTGAATTTTGCATGATAACAATTTCGTTCTGATAAGTGCATCAGGTATTTTTTAATGCATTGATTTAAATTATTCTATTTTCAAGCGAAAGACATATCACTCGTTTTGAGGATCTGAAATTTATATTGCACTATATATAAGTATGGTTTATTACACTTCAACATAATCTGTTTTATGGCTCTATCAGAAAATATTGCACATTATTTCTTTTTTCAAATTTCAATATGTTCAGAAATTTCCAAACGAAACTATATGTTAAACTAAATGACAGCATCCCAAAATTTTCAGGAAAACAACTCAACGACATTTTACTTTAGTAAGAATGTTATGAAAATCTTTTAACTTTCTTCTGGTTTAGGATGCAATTGATTGTCAAACTATAAAACTATTCAAGGGCAGCTGTTTTAATATAAAGCTGCGAAAAATTCAATCAGACTCTGATAGTTTTGAAGTTAAAAATGTTGTGTTTCCTTAAGATTTTGTTTTAGTGCATTCCATACTGAATTTAATAAATACAGTGCTTGATCATTCTGATTTCATGAATAAAAGTCGGCTTGTTTTCAAAAAGCGAAGACTTATTCACGGTAATACGAATACTTAGAAGTTGGGTTACCACAAATAATTTTCGGTATGTATAATCCGAACGGCAAACCAAATTTTGATCCTCAAAAAGAAGACTTGAATCATTCGTATAAGGTCAAATGAACAATCAAATTGATTGACGTTAATCATTAGAATGCTTTGCTTCGAAATTCATTATAAATATTTTTTTCTTTCTTCCTATAATTAAAATATTCCACTGTAACGAATAAGTCATACACTCATGTTCATAAAAAACACACCACCTGGAAACACTCAATCTGCAGAAAATACAAGGGGAGCGGCCTCGCTTACTAACTGTAATAAAAATGTATGCAAAATTTCAATCAGGGCAGTTTTTCGGCTACACGGCAATCCAGATTTTAAGTTTTCTGAGGAATTAAAAACATTAAAGATAAAGCAATGCTGTGCCACTCATTAGGCTTTCAACATCTATACAGTGATTCAGAATGGGGGAATACGGATGCTGGTTCAAATTCATCATCACTGCAACGAGAGGGCCTACTCCGTGGTACGAAATATAACCACAATACATCACAGAACCAAAACACAAATCCCAACACATTCCCTGACACAATCAGAAAACTAATACCACCGTAGTTCTTGCATTCAGTCTGATCACCTTTTGCCCTTGTACAAGGGAACAATAATGGCATCTCTCCAACCCTGGGAGACCATTTCTAACTCCCAACATAATTGGAAAACTTCAGTTATGCAGTTACTTGCAGAGTCTCCGCCATATTTTAGCATCTCAGCACCTATGTCCTCTACTCCTGAAGCCTTAGCATCTGACGAAAAGTTTAGGAAAGAAATGATAATTTTAACAACTCCAGCATTGTATATTGAAAATTTGGAATTCAACGTGAGCTTTATTTTTACATCTGATATGCCGTAGGTAACAATAACGTCGAAACTAATTTTGACGAAAGCCTAAACTATTGTACGTTATCATGCAATTATTGAATGAAATGCATTATAAAACTATTTTACACATCAAGTATTCGGAAATAGATGTTTTTCAATGTTTTAATTGAATGTCCAAAAAAGCATTGACCGTAGATGAAAAAAATCTCCCAAACTAACATGCAGTACTTAAATTGATAAATTAAATATATATAACATAGTGAAATGACTGAGTGTTAAGGGTTGGCAACAATAACTATCTTTATTTCACGTTTGAAAAAGCGTCCGGTTGTATAACAAGTTCAGTAGTTAACAGAAAAAATATCACTCTGGAAGAAAACAGCCGGTTTTACAACCTAAGGCGTCAAAGCATGTTCGAGCAAAGTACCAGTTAAGCAGTGGCTTTAAATTCCTTTTTTAAGTTGCACATGGCTGTTCCTCTATATCTATTTCATGAGATATTGGAAAAAAAAGACAGAGCAATACTGAAGTCTCGCCAAGGGGAAAGTCTAATTTTTATAACAAATGGAAAATCACCTCCCACCTGAAAAAAAAACCGCTTCCTCTCCTCCAGCTTGGTTCGCCAATACAACATTTTCCCTGCAAAATATCACCTTTCACAGCTGTAACTGATAAATACTTTCTCTTGAAAGGAGCATGGACGGCGTAATAAGACCGTTGACAGGCCTTGAAAAATTGGTCGTCTGTTCGTCTGTGACTGGTGAATAGTTTTAGTTGACGAGTAAAAAATTTAGTAGAGCAGTATAAATTCAATCGACAATTGTTTACACGTTAGTATGACATTTGAACGAACGTAAATGTACCGGTTTCTTAATAAAGCTTAATTTATTTCACAGAAGTGATGCATCATTGTGCGCCAGCATAGGAAACCGGTTTCTCCGCGAAAGAAATTGTTTAGTGAATGCCGTGAGTCAAAACATCCGGGCACCGTGCACTTAACAAGTAACATCAGGCAAGAAGCCGCAAGCTCGGTAGAATGATTTCCCCCAACGCGGTGTGAAAAGGTAGGCAGTGTAAAAGTCACATTTGTCTCGCAAACTGCCACTTAGCCAATTGTTGTCATAGGTCAAAGGACAGAAATGGGAATCCGTGTTTCTGCGGAGCTGATAAAAAAGTTCCAAAACATCAAAAAATTCTTGCATCTTCTACTCTAGCAAGAGAAAAATGTGTTTGGCAGTTATACAACACTGATTAATTATTTAAATTTGGTGATCAATAAAAAACTACTCGAGATATGTTTATAAATTGTTAACAAATCAAACTTTAAAACACGATGTAAATTCGACGGCCAGGCGGGACCGTTGATTTTCAGCTGGCGAGTGAGATATTTGCATGACTGCAAAACCAGCACGAAATTTCTCGGCTCTGTCCATAAAACATACAATGTAACCACTAAGATAGGTTTCCCCCATGGAATATATTACCAAGTTATGATACTATTTTACAGTTTCTGATACATGTCACAACTCAAGAATCATACTGCAGCGCACGTACCCCATTAGCTGATCAAATGAATGGCGTTTTTTATTATGTTTACAACAGCGGTGTGCCTTCTACGAGGCGTTATACCATTTACCTTATGACCGATTTTTTAGCGAAATTAACCCGTCAGAAAAACTGTGAAATTATTAACCTTAGGTGCCAGCAATTATCAATAATTACTCCAGTCCCGTAAGAAGAAGGATCCAGCTTAAGATGCAAATGACAGAAGATCAGAAAATTATCGTGGGCCACGGAAATCACAAATGCAATCGCGTGTCGATAGCAAGACACCGGGTACATACACCTGACGCCACAAGAATGGCGAGTGAGGTAAGGGTGAAAAAAGTTTTTTTTCCATTTTTTTTAATTTGAAAATCAGTCCCTTACCTTAGTGATATGAAAAGTTCAGTTTGATGGAATCCGGTGTTTTACGAGCGATAAGAAGAGTTATTACCATAACCGTGGCTCACGAAAATTTTCTGACCATCAATCAGTTATATATTCAGCTGTGTATCACAGAAAACGCTGAAAACATATATTGCTGAAGCAACGAACTCCATAATGACAAAGATTCTGGGAAGTGACTTGAGACCAAGTAAAGCATCTGAATGTTACTCCTTACAAGACCCATTCCATTTTGATTCAAAAGATCATATTCATATATCGGAACTCTAGGAATTTCAGAAGGGAACCGGGCTATGACGTGAAACTCAAGCAATTCTACAGAATTTAATATTTTTCCTGCCAATTAACTTTCTTAAAGTAGGTGACTGATTCTTAAAAACGACTGTTACCAAACGACTGTTTTTATATACACAAAGGCTATGCTTTAGATACAGCAAATGTATTCATTTTTTCGTTTCCTTGCAATACAGGTTCGTCCGCCCAAAAGTGTTCTTTTCCATTTAAGTCGTAAATAAAGTGAGAATCATATTTTTTGAAACTGGTCAGATTTTTTTTATATACACTGCTGGACAATTGCTCAGGACGGATGACAATAGCAACGATAGCAACCATAACATGGAAGGCAGGAAAATGTGGAAATTAGCATAAGTGCGGGATACAGTTAGACGTGTTGTGCGTATGCAAATTTTGGATTGCCGAACTTGTTCGTGACGTCATAGCGCTGATAAGAGATATAAAGGACTTGACGCGTATTGACCGTTGTTGTTCAAACGCAAAGTTGAAAGGGAAAGAATCAATTGACGAACTTGCAAGTTTCAGTATGTCTTCCCGACATCACCTAGATGATTTTACGCGTGGCCGTATTATTGGCAAGATTGAAGAAGGGCGAAAAATAACAGATGTTGCTAGGGAGTTCGACGTCAGCCCCAGTGTTGTTTCAAGGCTTTGGAAATCATTTCAAACAAATGGAGACTGTAGCAAACGTCACGGGGGAGGTCGTGTTCGCAGTACGACACCTGCAGAAGATCGGTACATAGTGCTATCAACAAAAAGACACCGGCGCAGCACAGCTAGTGAGGTAGCAAATCAGTTTATGGCTGCTACTGGCAAGCAGATTTCCCGAAAAACTGTCGCCAGACGTTTGCATGAAGGAAAACTATACGCTCGCCGTCCTGTTGTGTGTATCCCATTGTCCAGACGTCACCGTACCGCCCTTTTGCAATGGTGCCATCAACATCGCAAATGGACTGATAACGACTGGTCTGCTGTCCTCTTCTCAGATGAGAGTAGATACAGTCTATCGTCTGATTGTCGACGACAACTGATCTGGCGTGATAGTGGTACTGCATATTGTCCAGCAAACATACAGGAAAGGGACCGATATCCGACATGTAGTGTCATGGTATGGGCTGGCATCATGATCAATGGCCGTACGTCCCTCTATTTGCTTCCAACTGGGACTATGACTGGCCAACGATACATTAATGATGTTCTGCTACCTCATGTTCGCATGTTCCGTGGTGCTGTCGGTGAAAGATTCATTTTCATGGACGACAACGCAACATGTAATCGAATAGTCGCTGTCCAGGAGTGTCTTGAGAGCGAGGATATTCAACGCCTCGTATAGCCAGCACGTTCTCCAGATCTGAATCCCATTGAAAATGTGTGGGATGCTTTGGGGAGGAGTCTTGCTGGTCGCCAATGCCCTCCAATAAACAAGGACACCCTCATCCGTGCACTGACAGAGGAATGGGATAAATTACCCAACAGCTGCTTGATAATGTTGTGCAAAGCATGACACGACGTGTGGAATCTTGCATCGCCCTCCATGGTGGCCATATCCCGTATTGACATCTTACGCCGGAACGCCTGCGAACGGTAATTGCATTTTTCACGTTTACGTAATCTGCACAAAATGGCCTGTTTGTCCCTTGAACACGTTCCAAAGCCTTCTGGACTTCAGGACACAATAAATTGTCTTTCTTGTAATGTCCTGGCATTCTGACATTATTTTATTTCACTTGGCATCTAACAACACTTACTTTTTTATGCGTTGTATAGCCGTTTATGATCCGTCCTTAGCAATTGTCCAGCAGTGTATTATTTAGGTTGAAGAACCTACAGTGAATTTTCTTCATTTGTTAGGACTGAGTGCATAACATACCTATAACAACCCAGCAAAAACACAAGTGCTGGGAAGCTGCTGGCCACCAGCTGGCAGTGATATGTCACTGCTGGCTAAATTCTGTCGCTCACGGCCCGGTAGTGGTCCGTTGGTTGCAGCGCTATCAGTTGGCGAGCCATTGATGGCCCTGCAGCTTCGCCGTGATATGTGGGCTTCCAAGCAAGTGCCACTAGTGGCCCGTTGCTGGCAACCAATGCAACCCCCCAACAGCAGGTGGAAGCATCGGGACTGCGCATGCGCAGAAGCAACACTTGCTGTGTTTCTCATGGTACCAGTTAGTTGAAGACGACGCTATCGCCATCGTGTTATTTTAGTGAATGTTAAGAAAAAATCCATATGTGGAGAGGCGAATTAATTGCCTAATGAAATTTTACGTCGACGAAGATATCAGATTAAGCCGTGAAATACTAGATTACAGCCATGAAATACACCCACTCCATTCCCATGAATAACAATTCATGGAATGGAGTGGATGAATAACAAGAAAAATTTTGAAACCGCTTGAAACACATATCCTGGAAAACCATTAAAATAGCGTTTGTTGGGAAAAAAAGAATTATACGCGTACAAAATTTATTAATTATTTGAAAGAAAATAAAAAGCAACGCTATGTGGTGTACTCATCCATGGGTTGAATACACAAGACTATGAGGAATTCGCTTCTATAAATAACGAGAAGTAAAATAAAATATATTTTACTCTTTAAAACAAATGTAGCTTCGGACAACGGAAAGGAAAGACAGAACGTTAAAAATGTAACAGAATGTGACATAAACCCGGGTAAATATATATTTATTCAACAATCTCTTTTCAAGACGGCAAGGACAGTACAAAACTTTGGAAAGCGACTCTAATTATGTACACGCCTTGAAAATGAGTAAAGTTCCCTTAAGGTAAAAAAAAACAACTATCGTTACGTTGAAAAAATTAATTTATCAATTATATGAAACTGACTATTATGAAAAATACCTCGCAATATTATAAAATGAAAGAGGGAAGCATTCGATTACAAATTGCATACCAAACAGATTGATTCCAGCACGTATCCGAGCGTCGTGAATTAGTCTGGTCGGTAGCGAGCGCGTCTTCCACGCAAACGGCCCAGAATCGAATCTAGTCAGATGCAAACGGCGTTTTTCCGGTCTGTCGAGAAAATTTCCCCAGCGCAGTGCGTTAATTCACAAGCTTCGTAAGAGTAGAAAAAAAAATTGTAGCTATAGGAAACTGCGGTTATCCTTGCTTTTTTTATTATTATTGCTACTACTGGGAAATTGGCGGACAAGATTCGGCAAGCCACCAGTTACGTCTCGTGGTTGCTGGCTGCTACTAACGGCCCACTAGCGGACCACATTAGGCTAGCCATAATTTCTGGCACGTACTTGCAGGGCCACTGAAGGGCCACTTGTGGCAGCTACTGCCTGTGATGGACCACTGATGGCCCTGTTGTGGCATATGACAACTGATGGGGTGGCAACTGTTGGCCAGCTGTTGGCCTGAACTGCTGGCCCTGCTGTTGGCCACCCGGACATTTTATTGACGATTCGGCCGCGGCAACATAGTGCTGGGCCATTGCTGGCGGCCAGCAATGGCCCACTGCTGGCTTAACAATACTGTTTTGCTGGGAACCGGCTTCTTTTTGGTAATATGTTGAGCTGATATATTGTGATTTCCATCGCTAACTATATAAGCACGGAAAAATCTCGAATGTTTCCGTTTTCGAAAATTTAGTGCACCAACTGTTTTTTCTTATTTTGTGCCACCGGAGAAAAGAGAAAGCTGTTTCACTTTATCACTTTCCTTGCAAAGAAAGGGAAATGAAATCTATTTATTTTATCGTTTTTCTCAAAAACCAATATTAAATTTTTGTGAAAATAATAAACTTTCATAAAGCGTCGTTGCTAGTCCTATTATGGTCACTCTGTAGTTCAAAGCACGCTCGTTTGTTTATGGGTTACATAAGTATCGATTGAACAAATTCGATATAAGTAAAAAAGGAAAGGAAATCGCATTTTTGATATCCCATGGGGCTCGAAGTGCGTACAGCGCTAGTTGTATCAGCACATCTATAATTCTGATTCGAAAAATATTATTTGCATTGTCGCACGAATGCAATGGCGATGATCAATTTTTAATATTTGAAAGAGGAAAGCAGTACATATAACACATATTCTACTCCAGCTATCTAGTCTTAAGGACGCACATTTTCATTCCGTCTTTGGAGTGAATGTGAAATATAAAATATTCTAATAACATAACATCCAAAATACCAAAACAGTGCTAATGCAATAAAACACAATGAATATTCTTAAATAATAATCTACTGTGTACTTTAATGCGATTCGGCGTTAATAAGAATCATTATGTTCTAAAGGTTCCTGATGCTTTGTTCCGGATTGAAAGTCATTTCCCTAATTTAAAGACAAATATTTATGATGTACCACTTCTATCACAATCCATATCCTTGTGCATGAATCACAGTTCAGTACTTTGAACAAAATGTATATTATCTAAAGGTTTTTGCAAAAGCACTTTTGCGAAGGCCAGTTTATTTAATTTTCGATTATTCATACAATTTTATTTGTAGTAATTTCCTCGTAAATTTTTATTTATAAATGAATACTTTAATTCCCAAAATGTGTATTAAAGAATAATGGTGTGCAAAATGATTTTCTATAAGGTATAAGGAAGAGATAACTAAGAAAGGTTTATTGAATTATAAAAATTTGGGAAGTAATTAAAAATTCCTTATCTTCTCAGTAGAATCGCTGAACGTTTCAAATCTAATTTTGCTTGTATTAGGGTATTACATATAATAACAATAAATGTAATAGCATAACGCAAACAACTTTGCTATGCAAGTGGAAACAGCAAATTCTCGCGGTGTAGATGAAGGGCAATGCCGGTATCTTTGTTTACTCACGACTCTGGGACTCTTAAACGGACCGTTTGTTATGCGTTTCTAACAGCAACCTAGAAAACACAGCCAAGATTTTCAAGTGCGCGGCATACAAATTTAGGTTATGGCTTACAATCAGATAAAAGCTTTTTTTCATTGTATGTTACTGTGCAAATAAAAACTCTACTTACATACTATGAAATAGGAATTTCTACAGAAATTACTGCCTCACTCTGAAAGAAAAATACAGGAATTTAAGTCTATATTAACCAAAGTACAGAAAAACCTTATTGCAAAAATCATCTGCTTTCTATTAAGTTAAAAATCGTTTATCCCAGTCAAAAAATATTAAAGCGGAACTGAAAGATTTTCGATATTCCTGCATCATCGTATGAAACTTCGCCCAGGTCCTTAAACTTCGCCCTGGTCCTTTTTGCTTAGCCGAACAGAAAAACTGATGCTTGTTGATTGTTCCATTGTAATTTAACAACGCAGACATATTCCTCATTCTACGTTCTTAAACGGAAACATCGGCTACTGACCTTCAATCTTGACTGCAGTGATCATGAATCCATCGGTCTTTCATTTTATATTTTCTTTGAATAATTATAATAGATTAAAAATATTCAGGTACATTAGGAAAAAGAAGTACAAAGCTTTTCTCTTTCCCATAAATACGGTTTAGAGTTAGTCAAAAGAATTTCTGTTTGTAGGTTAAATTTTGGTTCATTCTGCAAACTACAGCCTGTTGTTTTCGGTGGTGCTTTGTGCACATTTCAGTGGACCTTGGTTACCACGGCATTACCAGTCGTCAGGTTCCGATAGAAACTCTCTGATACCAGACTCCAAGCCCACCACTGAAGTGAAATGATGTACTTTAAGACATGGGCCATTACTCCTGTTCACCAATGGCCGTCCTTTTTGAAGTGGCCGATGTACGCCTTCTGCCCGTGTTTAGTAGTTGAAAATAATCTAAGAAACTACGGGACTTTCAAGCGAAATAATTATAAATATCATAAATGTACAGAATGTATGCTTGGCACCACTCAGGGGCTAAATTACGATGTCAAACGTGCTTTTATATATGTGTACAAAAAACGCTATTGTTTCATAAATTCGCGTGTAACATTATGTAATAACACTGGAAGTGTGTGACACTTCAATTTCCGAAATAATAAACGCAGAAATGATAAACAAGATCATGAATATAGCAGGTATTAATACTGTATTAAAAAACAACGGGTGTAGGAAGTGTCATTTTGAAGAGAGAATTATGGAATTCCCTGGAAATGTCCTGTTCTGGGATATTGTTTGGAGCAAAAATATTTTTTAATGGGATGTGTGCATTTAATAACTTTATTTTCATTTAAGAGAGACTAAATTAAAAAAAATTATATTTAAAAATGATTAATGTAGTTTTAGATTCTTAAAATTCGAAAGAAAGATTCTGTGGCAAATATTTCTGAAATGCTTTAAAAAAAAAATTTTGCAGTTCAGCGTCCTTCGGTATTGATTCAAATTAGTTAAAATTCATGGGCTTTCTTACAGTTCATACATTTCTTCTTCAAAATCAACCATTATTTTATTAAAGTACATTCGTATTCGCAGCATGTTGCCAACGAATCTTGTTTTCCGAATTTGAAAAATATGAAGAGGTGCGGTTTAAAAATTCTTTAGAAAAACGCAGAACAAGTTTGAAAAATTATTATCAATCAACATAAAAATACACAATTGTAAGACTTCACAAAAAATAAATGATTGTTCTTCTTGGCATTGAGAAGACGCAAAAAGACACAGACATTTGTTAAGTGCAACTATTCATAACGAAGGTAATCTTTGTACATTTGAATTTGGCGAACACCCTCAAAGCGGTTCCTCAGTGATATTTCCTCCATTGAGGCTTTGGATCTTGAGTACAGTGTGTTATGTTCTTTCATCCGCAGTTGCTGACTAGACAAATCGAATGAAGTGCGCGATGCTGTGTCGTCGTGGGGATACATTTGGACTGGGTGAGTACATCAGTGCTTTCTTGCTGAGGAAGGATGTCTTCACAGAAGGGTGCCCGCAATTTATGTTAAATGTTGTGTGTGCTTTGCCACCAATCCTCCCAGTAGGATTAGTAATACTACGAAATATTTGAAATCTATTTGTAAATGAATTATAAGGTTTAAAATACTCGCAGTAAACAATCGAAAAAATAAATTATGAGTTTATATGTAATAGAAGTTTTCGTAATATTTGAGTTTTTAGTTTACTTTGTTATAACACAGAGTAAGGTGAAACAAAAAAACCTCTGCAGAATAGAGATCTAAAATATATTTGATGTGTTCTGTTATAATTAATTTTGTAAATAAATTACTGAAATAGAAATACAACTCTTTAAAACTATGGTAATGTTTTTATGTTAGCCAATTTGAAATTCATTCGGCGTGACAGCAAATTCTCGCCACACAAATGTCGGACAGAACCGTCAGCTTCATTTTCTGACAACCGTCGTGTCAAGTACACGTAAGGCGCACTCCAAAAATTCGTTCGTAACAGTAACCTGTGAAGAAACGTAAGGTATGTAAACAAGGGTGGGGGTTCAATTCAAATCTGAATTACTGCATTGATGGAAAACATTGCTCTCTGTTATCTCCTACACAAAAACGAACTTAACCAGCAGGGGAGTCTTCGGGAACCTTTTCCATTAGTGACAACTTTACTGCTGGAAAGAGTTTCCCAAGGTTCACATTGATTGCTTTCTATTAAGTTATCTCTTAGACAAAAACGCACTTAAATAGCAGTGTGAGTCTTTGGGAACTTTTTCCAGCAGTAAGAACTATAATTGCTGCACCAAAAGTGTTCATCAGACTTTTCACGTTGGGAGATCATCAAGATCCCGAAGTTTAAAGCACCACAGAAAGTTTCTTTTTATGATACACTAGACCAAATTCGAAGATTTTGTAGCAGCATATTAAACAAGAAAAGGCCGTCCAGCAATCTTTTGAGAAGCCTCTTCTTGATCGTTGGATTTATTGTTTGGACGCCATGGAAAATGGCTTTCAATAAATCGAAGTTTAGTGCACCCTTAAGTGGGAGTAATATTTTTCTAGCATCAGTGCCTTCTTTTCAATGCTGCAGTGTTTAAATATATGTGTGTGGGCGCAATTATTTCAAGCAGAAGCTTACGGTTCAACAGGTTTATTGAAAATTAGGAGCGTGGAGTTCTGAAAAATGAAAGTAACTACGATAGGAAAAAAACATTCATGCTCTAATAATGTTAGACCTTTTGTATGATACGTTCGTAACTGTACGCAAGCGTCAAAATATAAAGTATTAAGTAAATTTGGTAACGGATTAGAATAATACCCATAAAATGGCACATAAATATCTGTTATTAACTTCTTGAGACAATTGTTGCACAGTGTCGTCTTCTTTAAAGGCTCTGGGCAGCTTCACGTATTAAATCTAAATGCTATGTTAGTTCAGGATAGTGAATTATTAATTATAAGTAAGAATGCAATTGTAGTGATTATGATATCAAAGAAAGTGTGTCACTCCTAAAATACAAGTACGAGTTCTTTGTGATTGGGCGTAACAAAGTGAGGTCCAAAAGAGAATAACTAATTTCGTGACATTTTAAAACTTCTTGTTCAGTTTGATGTTTTATTTAAAAGATCAAATCTGTTTGGTGTATGGTCAGTGTTCCCCGTTGAACAGGTGGGACGGTTAACACTTTAAACGGCTCGAGCGAATGAACTCAGGATTAACAAAATTGGCTAAAAACGTCACGAACGAATATACATTTCTCAGTCTAAGATGTATGCTGAACGCTAATGGAATGCGGGATTCAGCGCATCACAACCTATTGACTTCACCTTTGCTTTGTTACCCAAATGACCATTCAGGGAATGATTTACACCAATACTTTCCTGCTTATTAACCTCCTAAAAGGGCTATAACAATAGTGACGTACGTAAACAATGGAATAAAAAAGGTATTAGAATACCAGGTTGATTTCCACATAGCCTAATTATACCTACACTTGGCTGAGTCACTTGTTATTATCCAACAGCATGATGTACACGTCAAGGGGACTAGCCACTTCCTATCATACCTTAAATCATTGGGTAGTGGATAAGGACTAGAATGGAGTGCATATCGCTAAGGACAGGTGTGTGGGGAAAGAAACTGTTTTGAAGGAGATTCGTAAAACCTGCCAATTCTGAATACTTCTTTCCCGGAACGCAAAACATTATGAGCCTCATTTTGTTCAGGCACATGGACACTTTTAAAGGTTAATTCAGATTAGCGTAAAATTTGTGGGCCTTGTTCAAATTTATGAAAAACATGTTAAATTGTTCTTTTTGATTTGAATGGAGGTTTCTCTTTAATGCTCCAATGATTTGCTTCGTCATGAGGTACACGCAATATAAAATAATAAGAACGTTAACCCTTAGTCCAGATGTTGAAGGTTTCTGCTGTCTATATATCGTAATTAACATTCAGGTTGTAACACATCAATGTCTCCACATTCAATTCAGTTTGCTTGCACTACGTCTAACTCAAATTCGAGATTTGCTTTTCCTTTTGAACTCTTCGTGACCGAAGGAAAAGTGCATGATAATTCTTCCTTTTCCTTTCAGCCGTACTGAGTGAACCGCTTTCGGTAAGTCAAAATCAAATGATTTTAATAAAGAATTTGAATACATTTTTGGAATGGTTAGAACGAGGATTGATCCAAAAAAATGTCACACGTCGGGTTAGGAGAAAGGAAAGCTCACCAACCGATGAAAGTCTGTGTAATGTGACAAAGAACATGAAGCACTATTTCTCGAAAAAATCACTGTGACGATTCAGACATTTGTCGGAACACACGCCTACCTTATTCATCTCAGAACGAAAACATTCATGTCTCTTCTGATGTAACCTGTTTGTCGCAACAGTTTTCACGCCGTCGTCACACGTAAAACGATTACCAGACAGGTGTTGTTTTGCAGCAGAAAAGAGGTGAAAGTCATTATAAGCCAATTCCGTGTAGTAGGCGAGGTCCTTCCACACCTCCCACCGGAAATTGTGTAGCAAGTGCAGCGTGTTTTTGGAAACGTGCGGCCTCACGTTATCGTGAAAGAGAATGGCACGACTGATAAGCGGCCTTGGTCATTTTCATCGGATGTTGTAGTGCAATTTTTTAACACTGACATGATACGGATCGAAGTTGATAGTGCGTATGTGCTCCAAGAAGTACACCAAAATCACACCCGAGGAAAACCAGAAAACGGATGCCATGATTTTTTCAGCAGACTATGTGATTTTAAAATCCGGTGAAGCAGCGTGTTCCAGTTTCACGGAAACTCCCTTTCCTTTCTGGTCGGAACGAAACACTCAACGCTCTCACTTCTACCTGTGGTGTTTTCAACAGTCTTCATTTCGAGATGTCACTAAGCATCACATGCTCCGCACAGGTGTTCCCAGCGGAGCCTGGAGCACTTGTGCTATTTCTCGAACGTACATGTCACTTATAATTCTTGTTGAACGACCTCCCGCATTTACTTTATAGCGTTTGTTAGATTTTTTTCTAATCGACCTTCGTAAATTCACGTAGGAGAAACATACTGCAGGTATGATTTTCGACAAAAAAAAAAAAAATTAATACCTTATCTTGAACACTGAAATGAATTTTCTGATATAGTAAATCTCTGGTAGAAAAACTGGAAGCTCTTCAGGAATCAGAAACAGATAACAATAGTTCTGCTGCAAACTTTTAGATTAAAGTATGATCTTTATAAAATGTTCAAATAAACTTATTTAATAAACAAAGTTATTAAAGAACGAAGTTACACCAAAATTTTGGACTTGCTTATTTGTCGTTGTTACAAAGCAATGTGACATTCCTCTTTCGAAACCATTGTTATTATGAAATGAGAAAAATGAGAAAAATGCACTCCGACATATATCTCCTTTCAAATGCTTATTTGGTGTCCTGTGCTGTAACGCAAGAAAGTATGTTAAAAGATAATACCGAATACGAAGTTTGAGTGTAACATTTGTATTGTCAGAAGAATTATTTCACATTCAAAATAAGGTTTCACCAGTAGCACACGGTAACCACTTCTGTTCAGAAGTTTCAAGGAACATGCAAGTATTTTGAGGCAGTAAATTTATGTTGCCCTTGCTGATGCACAGTTTTCAACGATTATGTCGTAGTTTGTAATTGATGGTTTGTTAGAAATCATAGGTAACTAGCAATGCCATTTTGGTAAGCATTTGCCGCAGAAAATATTTATTTATTTTCTCTTTGAGATTTTTCTTTACAGTTTAGTTGTGAGAGCAAACACACTGCCCATGATTTTAGTGGATAACCCGTAAGAATCCACCTTTCAGTCGGAACACAATTTTAAGTAAAGTGCTTTGATCAAATTATACTGTCAAGTAAAGTAGTAAAACCGAGTTCACACAGGAAATTAAAGATTTCCCTTTCCAAACAAGTCAAGTTGTAAAAATGTTTTTAGATGGGATTCAGCTATCAATCAGTATAACAGTGTAAATCACTATTTGCTTCTTATGCAGAATTTGGTTTCCACAAACATTCGTAGATTGAAGACCACTAAAGCAAATCGATTACGGTTTTCCATTTGTCCGTTGAACGAAGAATCCGGTTTGAACACTTGTAAGTAATCTTCACATTCAAAATATTTTTTACCACAACTATACTGTTTTCAATAGCATCAAATGAGAAATTGTTGACCTGTAAATAACGATCCATTATCCTCCCGAAAATCTACTTTAGAAAATCAGAAACCATATTTCACGGTAACACTTACATTTTTTTTTCTTTCATTTTATGCAAATCTTAAATCCTAAAATTTTCTATATATTTCAGATATCTAGGGGATCAAGCCGATTGAAATATACACATTTAAACTGAAAAATCATTTTCAGTCATTCCTATAGGGTGCTCTCGCAATTTCTGGCAAAAACTGGGAATTTACAATCATGCAGTGTGTGTAGTGTACAATTGATTAGTAAACAAAATATACCGCCGAATAAGTATTACAAAACAATAACAAAACAAGGATTTCGTTTGTTTTCAAAATGCATATATAATACTATTCGTGGTCTATATGACATGTATTCCGTTTTAAATGGTACACGGTGTGCCTATAGACTGAATAAAATATTAATTAATTAATAATTTATTTATGCATTTTATAACTAACGAAAACATCTACGGCATTTTATGACAGATTTTTTTGTGAGTCTCAGAAAAAGTGTTTTACTGTTCTAAAATCTGCACCATAGGAAATATTTTCATAGTAAGTTTCTTATTTAACACATAGTCAATAACGGCTTCAATCTCTCTGTTCCAGTAACGTCGTATGTTTTTCAATGGCTTCAGGGGTAGAGGGCATAGCTGCTAAGATGCTAAAATATGACAGAGACTCTGCAAGTAACTGGTTAACTGAAATTTTCCAATTATGTTGTGAGTTAGAAACGGTCCCTCAGGATTGGAGGGATGATATTATTGCTCCCTTGTACAAGGGCAAAAGGTGATCAGACTGAATGCAAGAACCACGGGGGTATCAGTTTCCTGAGCATGTTAGGGAACGTGTTTGGATCTGTGTTTCGGTTCTGTGATGTATTAGGGATATTTTTCGTACCACGAAATAGGCCCTCTCGTTGCAGTGACGATGAATTTGAACCAGCATCCGTATTCCCCCATTCTGAGTGACGAAATCTTATATACATCTAAAGGAATAGCATTATATTGCCACTTCTCTCTTCCAAGACAATTACCGTGCGCCCAGAACTGAGAGTGTTTCTGAGTGGCATGACGAACAATCAGTAACACTGTCTCACCTAGACTGGTCCGCCAAAGCCCCTGATTTAAATCTCATTGAAAATCTGTGGGATCATTTGGAACAGAAGTTGAAACGCCGGTATAGACACTCACGTACTCTGGTGGAACTTCGAAACCAATTGACGCACGAGTGGCTGCAGATCGATGTTAAATACTTCCACTACCTCATGCAGTCTCTACCATGCCGTATTTTTGCGGTCATGATGGGAAAAGGCGTCGTCACCCGTTATTAGGTACTATCTGCCAGGGGTGACTATTTTTTTGTCCGGTGTGCTTATGACCTGGCGATAAAAATTATGAAATTTGAAATCTGGTAATTTGATATCAATAAAAATTATATCTGGCGATGGAAATCTGGTGATTATGAAATCTGAAATCTGAAATTATGAAATCAAGTTATGAAATCTGAAATATGAATTCAGATTATGAAATCTGAATTATGAAATCAGATGATGATTTCAAATTATGAAATCTAATATCTGAAATTATGAAATCTGGCGATTGAAATCTGTAAATTATGAAATCTGGATATTATGAAATTTTGAAATCTGGAAAAAAATATGAAATTTTGAAATCTGGCGATTGCAATCTGGAAAAAAATATGAAATCTGGCGATTGCAATCTGGAAAAAATTATGAAATATGGCGATTGAAATCTGGAAATTTGAATGCAGTTTGAAATCTGGAAATTTGAAACCGATAAAATTTATGGAGTCGGGCGATAAAATTATGGAAGCACCAGATTTAAATCCTATTGAAAATTTCTGGGATCATTTGTAACAGAAGCTGAAGCGCCGGTATAGACATCCACGTACTCGGGTGGAACGTCGCGACCAATTGACGCACGAGTAGCTGCAAATCGATGTCAAATACCTCCAAAACCTCGTAGAGTCTCTACCATGCGGGATTTATGCGGTTTTGAAGGGAAAAGGCGTCGTCACCCGTTATTAGGTAAGTTCTTCCAGAGGTGGCTAATTTTTGTGCGGTGTGCTTATTTCTATCTATGTTAATGAAAACATGAAATTCTTCAGAACGGATAAACAGTGGAAAGAATATTTTTTCTGTAAAGCATTATATAAGGAGAACGCAGTACTGAGCGTTAGTACAATTTCAGCTGTGTATTTTGGAATTATCACTCCATGGAATGGTGAAAACCGCATCAAAATCCGTCCAGCGATTCTCGAGATTATCCCGAACCAACAGACAGACGCCTACCGGGGATTTTATTTTATGCTATGAATAGATATTGAAAGCCTCATAAGTAGTACAGCATTGCTTTAACTTTAATGTTTTTAATTCCTCAGTAAACTTAAAATCTGGATTGCCGTGTAGCCAAAAAACTGCCCTGATTCAAATTTTGCATACATTTTTATTACAGTTAGTAAGTGAGGCCACTCCTCTTGTATTTTCTTCAGATTGACTATTTTCAGGTGGTGTTTTTTATGAGCACGAGTGTATGACTTATTCGTTACAGTGGAATATTTTAATTACAGGAAGAAAGAAAAACATATTTATAATGAATTTCGAAGCAAAGCATTCCAATGATTAAACGTCAATCAGTTTTGATTGTTCATTTGACCTTATACGAATGATACAAGTCTTCTTTTTGAGGATCAAAATTTGGTTTGCCGTTCCTATTGTACATACCGAAAATTATTTGTGGTAACCCAACTTCAAAGTATTCGTGGTACCGTGAATAAGTCTTCGCTTTTTGAAAACAAGCCAACTTTTATTCATGAAATCAGAATGATCAAGCACTGTATTTATCAAATTCAGTATGAAAGGCAATAAAAGAAAATCTTAAGGAAACACAATATATTTTAACTTCAAAACAATCAGAGTATAATTGAATTTTTTGCAGCTTTATATTGAAACAGCTGCCCTTGAATATTTTTGTCGTTTGACAATCAATTGCATCTTAAACCAGAAAAAAATTAAAACATTTTCATAACATTCTTACTAAATTGAAAGGTCATTGAGTTGTTTTCCTGAAAAATTTGGGATGCTATCATTTAGTTTTACATTGAGTTTCGTTTAGAAATTTCTAAACATATTGAAATTTGAAAAAAGAAATAATGTGGAATGTTTTCGGATAGAGCCATAAAACAGATTGTGTTGAAGTGTATTAAACCATACTTATATATAGTGCAATATAAATTCCAGATCGTCAAAACGAGTGATACGCATTTAGCTTGAAAATAGATTTATTAAAATCAATGCATTATAAAATAACTGATGCACTTATCAGAACGGTATTGTTACCAAGTAAAATTCAGATACGCAGCTCACTCATCGCTAGAAATCGAAATACGTGGAAAACATATAAATAATTAATATGTATTTCTACTGAGTCACTGTTGCGGGGATGTGAAAGTGAAGAGATACAAGTGTGACCTTCCTGCTGGGCAGAGAAGATGCGCCGGTGTACGCGTACTAATTAGTTTATAAATGAAATGAAATGAAAAAAATGAAAAAAATGAAAAGAAATAAATCCTTAAGTACTTTGAATTGCTTCTCATCCATGTATTCCGTTAGGTGTACTACAAAACGATGAAACATAAAGAAGAAGAATCATGCCTTATAATCATGGCATCTAATTGTGTCCGATTTTCAACGACTTTTACTTGGAATCTTGTAAAATAGCAAATTTGAGCGAAACGCAAGTGAATAGTTCATGTATTTTTTAAACTTTTTAATAAAAACTAGAATACCTTCTGTGATGAGAAAGCCGTTTTTTAGATACAAATATTATTATTTACTGTTAAGTATGTTGGCAAGCATCATAAATTTAAAAACGGCAAATACGTTGTAGAAACTATTATTCAAATTTTGAGAAAACAACGCATTAAGCTACAAAACAGAACAGATGATGTCCGATGAGAAAAAGGAGGTTCAATGCAAAATGGCTATTATAACGAAGTAAATTTCTCCGTCATTTTTGGTCTACGCCGGGATTCGAACCCGAGGCCGCTTATTCCGGAACAAGTCGCTCTACAAACTGAGCTACGCAGACGATTATTCTGATTCCTATCTGCCTTTATGTCGTGTGCGTCCTGCTGGCAGGACCACAGGTAGAGATAATCAATCTATCGTCCGCCAGGCACGACCACTATACAAGCAGATGGAGAGTCTCCTGTGTGCCCATGAACCATTTCCTGACGCCTCGCGGAAGAGAATCTAAGAGTCTAGCGTCCCTTGTGTGTGCTGCCATTATAACCAGAATATCTCCGGATCCGTGTACAGACCAGAGCGACCTGGAACGCCACATACTGGCGATGTGTAGCTTCTATTAATGAGTGTCGCTTTGTTTTAGGGACATATCATCAGCTTGTAAGAGTGTGGACGTCCCCGGGTCAACGGCACAATCCCAACCTCGCTATCGAGCGCCACACTTCCCACACTGCAGTCGTTTTGGTCTGGAGAGTCATAGCCTACGATAGCCGATCAACTCTACTAGTGGTACGTGGATCACTGACGGGCCAGCGGTATGTGAAAGAGATCTTAAGGCGCATGTGCTCACAGTAATGACCGTGATTCCCTTTGCGCTATACCAGCATGATAATGCCCCACCGTACACGGTTCGGTCTTCCCAGGACTGCCTTGTCATGTCCAGACACTTCTATGGACTGCCCGCTCCGCGGACATGTCCCCTATCGAGCATGTGTGGGACCAGTTGAAACGGCAGTTTCTGCCTAGCCGCACTATCCGGGATTTGAAGCACACCGTCCAACACGCGTGCTCCAAATCTCGGATGTCAATACGGTCCGACACAAGAGTCTGTTTGCCTTCATGCCGGACCGTATTGCAGCATGTATCGATGTACTGAGCAATGCGATGCGCTATTGAGAATGACCGGACTGCGTGCCACAGATCCCTCTGTAATTGACCTGCAGCTCTGTTTTCGCCATCATGTGTATCATTCGCATGTGTCATTACGTCCATAAAATTTCATTTTAATCCTATGCTGCCTTGGTGGGCAAATGTTGTTGTCCGTGAGTGTATGTGCACAAATATGGTCCTAGGACTATAAAAACCGTTCCAGCGGTGATACTCTTATGCGAATAAAACAATAAAAAAAAACGTTTTCTTGTACTGTTAAGCGCCATCCTTTTTACGCTTTCCAACCGTAGGTTGAAGAAGCGTATATGCTCCAGCTTTGTCCGTCCGTCCGTCCGTCCGTCCGTCTGTCCGCACGATAACTCACGTGAAAAAGGTTCGATTTCGACGAAAATTTAGTATGTGGTAGAGGACCACCTGAGGACAAACGCTGTTGAAAGTGCGCGAAACAGGATCAAATGTCAGGACATAGGAGCAGGATTCATTCAATTGCTCTTATGCGTCATAACTTGCGTAAAAATGGTTCAATTTCGAAGGAATTTTAGTATGTGGTAGGGAACCACCTGGGGACGTTCCTAATTGAAAATAAATGAAATGGGGTCAAAGGTCAGGACATAAAAACGGGATCCATTTCAATGTCTTTATGCGTCATAACATGCGTAAATATGGTTCGATTTCGATGACATTTTAGTATGTGGTAGGGAACCACTGGGCACGAACCCTATTGAAAATAGGCGAAATGGGGTCAAAGGTCAGGCAGGGCATAAGAGCGGGATTTATTCCATTGCCCTTATACGTCATAACTTGCGTAAAAATGATTTGATTTCGATGAAATTTTGGTATGTGGTAAGGAACCACCTGGGGACGAACCCTATTGAAAATGGGCGAATGGGGTCAAAGGTCAGGACATAAAAGTGGAATCCATTTCATTGCCTTTATGCGTCATAACATGCGTAAATATGGTTCGATTTCGATGAAATTTTAGTATGTGGTAGGGAGCCACTGGGGACGAACCCTATTAAAAATGGGTGAAATGGGGTCAAAGGTCAGGCAGGACATAAGAGCGGGATTTGTTCCATTGCCTTTATGCGTCATAACTTGCGTAAAAATGGTTTGATTTCGATGAAATTTTAGTATGTGGTAGGGGGCCAATAGGGACGAACCCTGTTGAAAATGGGCGAAATGCGGACAAAGGTCAGGGCACTGGAGCGGGAACCATTCCATTGCCCTTGTGCATCATAACTTACCTAAAAATGTTTCGATTGCGACAAAACGTTCTCATATTGTTCCTGAAGTATAGTGAACCGGTTCTGTTGAATATGAACGAAATGGTCGTCAAAGGTCATTGCACAAAAGCAAGATTTATTCTACAGCCATTATTCTCATAACTTGCGTAAAACTGCTTCTATTGCGACAAAACTTTAGTATGTTATTCTGGAGGTATACTGAACCGGTTCTTTTGAATATCATCGAAATGGGGTCAAAGGTCAGGACACAGGAGCGAGATTTATTCCACAGCCATTATCCTCATAACTTGAGTAATAATTTCTGGTATGTTGGAAAGCGTTTCATAATCAATACATTGCATGATTTTACTAACTTGTTTAATACAGTAAGAATTTTAGATAAACACATGGCATTAAGTTAAACTGCTCTGCATTATTATTTGCACAATCTGAAAGAAGTTAGTTTGCTGCAATAGTTCCTTGAAATTAAAAAGAAAATGCAATGTAATTTACAAAAACAAAACTTGTGTTTTTGTTAAAAAATAATCTGCAATTTCAGTAAAGATTCCCTTATTACTTTGAGACATTACGTTACAGACAGCCAGTTCTGTGTATTTGAAAATAGGTTAGAGAAATTTTAGCTGTTTCGCCTTTTCCTGATTCTAAATTTCCAAAGAAAAAGCCTAAATGGAAGATATCCTGTTAAATTATGAAAGCAAGCCATTCACCCCCGTTAAAGTATAAAATGTGAAAATAAAGGCACATACACGGGACATTTTAAGCAATACGCATGCAGAGGGGGGGTAAAAAATTATACTTTGGTTTCAATCAGACGCCAGAAACATAAATTTAAAAATAAATATATAATATTAAAGAAATTGTGCTTTGCTTTAAAAGGATTGTTTCGTAAGCTTTGCTTCCATACGAACAATATGAATCTAATAGGTTGTTGATTAAATCACCGAGAATGATACATAGGTGCATCTATTAATAAATACACCCAATAGTAATTTTGAGATAAATAGCAGACGTTGTTTCTGCTGTTCTTGTGAACAAATGAGTCAATAATTACAATAGACGACGGTTATCTGGTAAATTTCCCTCTTATTATTTCTAATAATTTCATCAGTAAAATGTGAAAATAAAGACACTTTATATACTCGTATTAGTGACCCAAAGGTTAGGAACTGAACAAACAAATTTATGATTACGTTACCTTTCTGCTCATTCAGGAATTCCGTTTTGTCTTATTTTTCTGCAACAGAAGAATTTGAAATTGATGCATCAGTAAAGACGTACAGCTTTTTTTAACCATTCCCAATAGTCCCTAAGCGATCACACATGAATATTTATTAAACAGACGGGAATTTCGGGACAATATACACTATGTAGTATGGTGCATTCATTTCCCAACCGTGCCGTAACGCATTCATCTCTCAACCCGTGGGTGTAAAAGCAGGTATCCCATTTAAAATTTACATTATTACATAAAAAATGCATCGTTTAAAGAATAAAATGATGCGTTATCGATAGTAGCAACATATTCATGAATTTGTTTTGTTGATTAATCTCTAATTCAAAACCAGGGATTTGAGGAGACTGGAGAGAGATGTTATCTGATATATTTGTGGTGAAACTTTAAATTATCATTTTATGAAATCTGTTAAAGGCCCTTTTATAAAGACTTTGTGAAGAAGAAGAAATACAAAATATTATTTCGAACGTATTTCCTGGGATGAAGTTTGTAGTAATAAATGCAAATAAATCCTGGATTCAAATAGGAATCTGATGGCTACAGGCTTTCAAAAGTAAGTCTCTTTTTCTGGATCAGATTTAATTGCGCTTTTTTCGCTGTATTTGAAATATCATGAGAATTCCCAAGGTAATAATGTGATTTCGACTTCTCCTCCAGAGATTATTCCAATATGGATGTGCGGATCACAGGTTGTGTTGAAAAAGATAATATATTTAAATCGAAGTATTTATCTCGCAGAAATAGAAATTAAATGTTTGTTTCTCCAAAATCTTTTCTTTTTGCCTTATCTTTGAATTTTGATATGAGCACTCTCCTGGTTTAATTAAAAGAACTTTACTTTCGCTTCTGATCCTCTGACTTATACATAAACTAATTATACCAATCCCTGGATACAATATGTTTGTCATATGAAAAGCATATTCCTGTAAAGCATGACACTATTTTGCTCAATCACGTTGCTGCATTTTGATGAATTCGATCACGTTTGTACACAATTCCCCCCTTTCGGAAGTATAAGTTTCATAAGCAGCCAAAATTTTGCAAAATATATTGGAGGAGTTACAGGTTCCTTTCTTAAGCTGCAGACATTTGATATATTAACATTAAAACCTGTGTGATAGGGCAGTTGCCAGGCAAAGATAATTTACGACATTATCCCATGATTCACAGGGATATATTTTTTGCTATTGAATTAAAATGTTCTCCTCGTTTTTGATGGCGGTAATATCAAATTTTCTTCTTGAATATTGAAATAATTAAGAGAATGGCGATCTAAAGGTAGAAGACAGATGGCTCCAAATCAAGATTATAGTGGGATATGAGAAAGAACGTTCCAGTGTGAAGTGTTCATGAGATCTACCGTGGTGTGCCATCGGTAATAGCATGACACAGGAGAGCACCGTTTCAAGACAATCCCGGACATTTGCAGGAAACAACATTTTCATTTTATTTAGTATACCTTGTAGGATTTTTCCTCCTGAAGAAAGCGGAGGGTTTCAAAATTGATATTTGTCTCGTTTCCTTCTTAATATTAGATAATCGCGTTTAAATATAATAATTCTTCTTACACTGAATTTGATTCACTGACATCTTATTACCACTTTCCGTGACATCTAGAAGTATCCGTTTACTTACGTTTAAAAGTCTCAAAACTTCTACATAGTGTGGCATTTGTTTTGTGACCCTTTCAAACTAAAAGTCATGTTAAAAATATTTCGCTTAACAACTCATAAATGTGACACAGTTGACACATTTCTAAGAGTTCCTTATTTTTAAGTGTCTGGTCCATGACATACCCAGAAGACAGTCTTTCACTTTCAGCTCAGTTATTAATAAAACTCATACAAGGCGCAGTTGCTGCTATAAGGCATTAGTTGCGAATAATCATAGTGTGTTTGTGACATTTTCTTAAGAAATGTTTTTGGTTTCCTTTCTAACTTTACCCTTGGAAACATTTTCCCCTTAGAAGCAAAATGAAGCTCCCAATTAACGGTCTCCACGCATGTCCAAAGTATAACGGCTACGTGATTAATTAGAAGTTTACCATTTTTACTTCGCTAACCATATTTGCTGCAACCAAGCTGTGTTTGATCACAAATGTACAAAATTTCATGCTTGTGCAAAAATGAGTTTCGTGAGAACCAAAAACTTGTAATACCTTGTAGGTTTTAGTAATTATCCAAAATATTTTTTTACGTAAAATATAATTTTTTACTTCAGTGGGAAATATGAAATTTGAGTTAATGACCAACTCATTCACATTTATGTTGTGGTGAAAAAATGTATTAATTAGAGATCTGCTTAACTGCTACTTGGTGAGCACGGCGCTGAGTGTGACTGTTACTCAAATGTATCAGTGATTTTTTACATTTCTTGGAATCACAGTTTAGAACTTGATCTTTCACATCTGTATAACAGTAAACTAACTAACAATAGAATCCCCTAGAAAAACGGCGAGGATGGGTGTTTGCCTCCTGAGTTATGTAGCTAATCCTGAGTTATATATGTTTTGTACTTTTATGTGATTCTGCACTAATTCCGATGTTTTTAATTTTATAGCTTTCTCGGTTAAATTATGCGCAATTTTTTATACGTTAATTTTTTGCGATTATAGGTAAAATTTTGAATTCAGGTTATCAAAAATACACTGTTCTTTTATATCTAACATGGTATTTTACAATTTTGAGAGAAACGAGACAGCACTTTTTTTCTGCCTGTAAATGTATGAAGTAGGTAAAAATTTGCTAAGTAACGTTCACAGTTCACTATTTTCTCCTAATTAAAAAAAACAATGAACCTCACTCACCGAGAGGACGACGTAACGGTGAGCTCATACACAACACTGAAAAAATCACGAATAGCAGGATGCCAAATCTCTACACGAAATATCGAGTAACAGCCAATTGTGGTAACAGCTGCAGCAGCCGAATTCACTCTGTAAAGGCTAACACGGAAACAGTTATCACTCGGTAACGATTGACACGGAGCAGTGAAAAATCCCGAAGAGCATGATGGGTAGCAATAACAAAGTGAGGAACGTTTTATTAAACGATCACTGTACCTCACGGTTTTTAGTAGCAGGCGCTACCTGTGATTTTTCGATAAGCGTGATCAAATCACAGGTAGGGAAATAACGCTCATCTCTAGTATTAATCAATATAGACACTGCCGTGGTTCTTTTCCCAATCAGGTACTTACCGATGAATGAGTCTTGTTTATACACAGCGATTCACATTATTGTGACCACCACCTACTTTTGACGTCAAGAACGCGTTGCCAATGAAAGAAAGCACGTGTCCTGATCTGGCTTGGAAGGTATATAAGGTGTGCTGTTAGCATTCGGAAAACATAACACTCCTTGCTCTCATGGAAAAAAGAGATATTTATCAGATTTGCCAAAAGGGATGATTATCGGCTTTAGGGCCAAGGAAGGCAGTATTCCTGAAACAGCGCAGTTCGTGATCTGTTCGCCTGCTGCTGTGGTTAAAGTGTTCCTTGATTGGAGGAACGTTACCATTGCGAATAAACGAAGTGGAAACTGCGGAGCACCACGTGCCATTCATGTGAGAGGTGAAAATCGATCACCAAGGTGCGTGAGGACCAATAGACACGCCAGAGTGGAGCAACTTACTGTCTGAATGAACTTGAGAGCTACCGGAAATGGGTCTGAAATGACAGTTCAGCGAACCCTGCTGCGTATGAGGCACAGTTTTCAGAACTGTCGGTCACGGTACCTATGATAACGAAGGTAAATCGACAGAAAAGGCTTACATTTGCACAGCAGTATCGGGATTGGACCTCCGCGGATTGGCAAAGTATTGCCTTCTCCGATGAGTCAGGTTTTCTGCTGCATCGAACGGATGGATGATAGCGTTAAGGCGAGAAACATCGGAAAACAAACACTTTTCAACAATTCCTGGAAGAACACGAGCTGGTAGGGGGGGGTGTTATGGTCTGGGGAATGTTTTAGTGACATTCCCTGGTTCCACTCACACCTGTGCTAGCTGACTGTCTTCCCTGAGGCGGATGGGATCATCCAGCATGACAGTTGGACGTGTTACACAGGTAGCAATGTCGAAGAATGGTTGGATGAGCACAAAGAAGACTTCAAAGTGCTTCCCTGGTTCCATAGTTACCCAGAGCTAAACCCAATTGAGCATTTCTGGGACCACCTAGATCGCGTTGTTTCTTCTATGGATCCTCCACCACGCATCCGCCAGCAGGTGTGAGATGCACTGAGGTCAGAATGGCTCCACATACCTGCGAACACCGTCCAGCACCTTATCGAGTCACTCCCAGCCACGTTCAGCTGCGGTCCGCGCTGCACAAAGCTGTTACTTTGGATATTAACTGGTTGTTACAGTGATGTGCCTCGACCGTATACAAAACTAGCGCTTTACCTACTAGCACTGACGTTGTAAATCACATCTTAGATGTTATTACCCACAGGTTACTATTTGCTTCTATCAAAAAGTTTCATCTTTTCAGTACAGGATTTTACCACTCTGCTTGCTAACCTGAATCTTTATAAGTGTTTGGAAATCAGGATCTTTGTTTAACAAAGAACCAGGACTGACTGTTTAAATGCTGTTAGATAAGCACAACATTTATGACATGTGCTTATCTAACAGCAGAAAAACGGCGACGAACGGCAGAAAAAGGCAAAACTAAAAAGCATTCGTTATTTAGTTTTGCTTTTTTCTGCTTTGGTTTTACTTTGGGTTTAACTTGTTTGCTGTAACCACTCTGTGCTGCCAATGACGTACAGTGGTGTAAACGTTGACCTCAGACTATTTTTCCGAGATGTGTCTGGATTCTAAGCCTGGATAAAGCATGTCTTTTTTCTAATTTATCGTACAAGTTCTAGCCCTTTTTGCCAGCTTATATTTTGTAAAGTGGTCTCTGTCCAAAGTTACTGGTGATCGCCTGTATTTCTTAAATTTGCTCGAAATACAGAATGCCCATATCACTTTGCATCTGAGGGTTAACATGTACATTCATGGAATACAGGAAAGTGACAAGCCACAGAGGTGTAAAGAAAAATAATTGTGCACATTACGATATACGAATTCGTGTGCTAACTCTGTATCAGCCATTTGTACTTAAAAGAATCATACAAAATATTTAGCTGAATGTGCCGCAGAGTAAATACGAAAATCTATTAGACATTTCTACACAGAAAAGTGACAGTATTCTTTCAAAAATAAAACCTGCTACACGTTTTAATGTTAAAAGGCAATTCGCGTCTTTGACTGAATGTCTTTAACATTAAGGTTTTCCACAGCGGAATCACTTTCTTACAAAAGGGAAAGAAAATTCTCACACAATTTGCAGTGAAGTATAACAAGCACGTTTTAAATGGAATACGGATTACATCATACAATACAAATTTTAAAGATGTGAATTCGTTTTTTGGTGTAAATAGGCAATGGACATTAAGTCAGAGATTTTCCAAAAAATTCAGGTAATATTCAAATGATGGTTGTATTTGAATAAATGGAAAACTCGAGCCTTCATCGTTCTGGGTGGTGTTTCGGTTATAATTATCAGGAGCTATCCAGTAGACGGGGTTCCGAATCCCAATCCAGTACGACAAAATTTTCAAGTTGTCTGATATTATCTGACTTACCATCCATGTCGTATTTACATCAAAAGCGAATTCACATCTTCAAAGTTTGTTAGTACATTTTGTTTAGGAATATCCGGTTTGTGCAATAATATAAATTTGCATTTGGGCAATTGTGTAGCTGTGCATCAAATAATTAAGGGCTATTCCATAAAGAGAAGATGTGTTAAGTCCTAAGGTGTTGCGTTATGCATGGTATCGATATACTGAGGGTCTGCACAATGCGGTTTGACTGTTTTCTTCCACTATAGCAGAATTTAAAGAAGCTACTTTACGTGAAGTTGTTCGTTTCCACGTGGATAGCATGAAGTCTACTGTTAATGATTGTCACAAAAGATATTATTCCAACACTTTGTGGAGTTGGACTACAATTACATTGATACTCAACAATTTCAATGTGCATGTATTTTGACGGTTTTTTAATTTTTGTGGCCCTATTTCCATCTGTTGATGCTCATAAAATATACTGAAATTTTCTCTGAAGGAAAATAACCACCTATTTACACTTCTTCGTCAAACCACAATTTAGGGTGATGTTTTTCTATTTTGTTGAATAAAAAAGCATCATTTCATTGGTGCACCAAATATACAAAATTCAGGATCAAGAATCGTTTTCAATAATTTACTACTCATTTCTAAAGTACTAGCCATTGCCAGAAGAACAGACATGAAAATGAAAGTCATCATGAAATACTATGTACTTGGAACCGCCATTCACAAAAAATTATGTGATTTTCGCAGCAGCAGAGCAGTGTTTATGAATCACGAAAAGAACACATTGGCAGCATTTCTTGCTCTCTTTATTACTATTACTTCCTTCAGATATATTTTTAGTTTCACTTTTGGTTTCCAATTGACATTACTGATCGTATTGATTACGTACGAAATTATATTGAGGACACGATGTTATAGAATCTCCAAAGAAAGACTTAGAATGGGTTTAACCTTCGATCATAGGCTGTAATGTCGTCAAAAATCTTGAAGATGAAATTTTTCGGCACTGAGTGCAGGGATTCCATTAATTGTGAGGATCTAACGTTCCGATAGAAATATGTGCAAATGTTCCAGAACATCCATCTTTTGGGTAAGAACGCATGTTTTCGAATAAAACAGGTTGCTTTTGGTTATAATCACACAACAATTGAACCAGCCACCTCCAACGTATAGCACATTTAGCTTATAAAATTTACATTTCGTGGCAGTCGATCTAATCTATATAGAATAAGGAAGCAATCAAGCTCTTTGTTATTTAGAATAAGGAAGCAAGCAAGCTCTTTCTTACGTACAGAACCTGTAGCATGTTCACCAAAAACTATATTCAAACTAGATTTAAATAACTTATGTTCAGAAATAAATACCGACAACGAAACTACACAAGTAGACATCCTCAATTAACGACCTTTTCCTTAGTCTATGATATTTATGCTGTTAGAAAACAGACCATAAATTTCTTTTGTTGAAATTTTTGCAGCTTTCCGTGTATATTAAAATTCTTCGCATTTGTTAAGCAACATGACAGCTCCTGTTTTCCTTTTAAACACGGGGAACCAACTAAATAAACCCTGTGACTAATCCAGGGCACAAGGTCAGTATGGCCACTAGAATTTAAGATCTCGCGCCTAAGTTTTTGTACTGAAATGTTGCTGTTTCAAGTCAATAGCTTTGGATACAATTTGTTGCTTCAGCACAAATTGTACAAAAAAAATGTAAAGCAAAATTCTGAACGTTTAATTCCATTAAAATGACTAGCGTGCAATCTGAAAAAGTGCCTGCACCTGCATACTTCAGTTTTGTCACGTGGCCATGCCGTATTTTCTCAGAATCAATAATTGTTCCGTACAATTGTGACCCTCAAATCCAAATATTTTGTGGCCCCGGTGGCGCAGTGGTCTAAGCGCTGGCTTATGACCATCCGTTCGAGAAGTGTCCGGGTTTGAATTGCGTTGAATCAAGAATGTTGTGTTTGTCTCATAGCTCTGGCTTTCACCCTTCTCTGAAACTAGTAGCCCTAAATTAGGGACAAGAGACTTCTTACAGACCATTGAGTTGCTCACGGTGGTCCTTAAACCTTCAATAAAAAGTCATATATTTTACCGTAAATTTGACAATTCGAGATTTCATCTGCTGATTTAATGTGGGACAGCACTACGCTTCCCGGTAAATTCAAGTGATATTTTCCCTTTTTCCTAATTTCAGTAGCTCTTCGTATGTCAGCTGCCGGAAGTGATGTATCACTTTGATACTGGAACATCGTCTATTAGAGACTGAAGATATTTGTTTTTTGTTTCCGATTGACAGAATGTAGTAGTCAGAGTTATTCTCACAGATATGATAATAAAGGTATTAGATTGAAAGTCACCCTCTTAACATTGAACACGCAAGGAGTGTTCACGAATAAGAAGTTATTGCACAGCTTGTCAAGCCACGCCTCTATAAAGCATCTTGTAACGAACATTTTTGAAAGGGGTTTTTGGCTTCTAGATAGCTTTAGGGAGATTGACAAATGGGGATAAATATGGCAAGACAACTGAACTGTTCTCTCAGTGCCTATGCGTTAAATGAGTCGCCAGAGCTTTGGCAAGCTTATCTAGTTGATTTCGTAACTGCCATTCTGCTACCTTTATCATGCTTTTTGTGCTAATTTCACATTTATTGCTTTTTCTAGTGGAACATTAAACTTCACGTTACCTCACAAAATGATTTCGTTATATTACAAAATCGCAGCGAAGGCAGATGATTCATTGGTAGTAATATGATTCAACAGCATTTAACAACAGGAACTTTTTGTTTATGTAAATGCTGCATATGGGTTGAACATTGCCGTGTAGTAGATTTGAAAATTAATTTCTCGCTTGATAAAAGCACTTACGAAATACGGAACGCAAGTTGATGAAACTTAAAATTAATGGTATACCATGTGACATATCTATGGAATGTATCATTGCATATTGGTTTTAACAAAGTTGGCAATTTGAAATCGTAACTCTAATTCTTAACATTTTGTGCACTGATGTTCGATGAATTTCGCACTGTAGAGTGCATAACTATCAATTTGTGGAATTGATCCTTTCAGCTGTGTGTTAACGTACTGAAGTCATTTCACAACTTATGTTTTAGCCCCTGCAAATGTCCAGCTCATTACTTTCGTAATGTATGCTTTAGATAGTTTGTTGTTTAGCACATGATAGCTTTTTCTTCCTCTTATTAATTATAAATTCTAGTTAAAATGAAGCATGCTTCCTCTTATTAATTATAAATTCTAGTTAAAATAACCAGAAAGTCTAAACAGATGAAAATTCAGCTGAGAAAGTCTTTCAAACCGTAGTGTTGAGAAATCCGACAATAAACGACATTGAAACTTTAGAGGGAAAAAAGGGAATACAATCAGGAAAAATGAAGACAAAGAACACAACATTTGAAGAAAAAAAGAACTGGAATCAATAAAACGTGTGAGAGAAACCGCGCCTTCAACACAACAGCTTGCAACCGCAAAGAGGACGAAATCCAGAGAAGAGCGGTGCAAAGAGCTTCAAGGTGCTTAAATTTGATAAGAGCGTGGATGTAGAACGTTATGACATATGTATTTCCTTTCGTAATACTGCAGATCAAAATTCGAAAGTGGTAATAGATTTTGGAGGCCCTTTCGAACTATAGACATTTTAACAGCGTCACATACCATTTTAGCATCAGATATGTTTTACAGAATATATAAAGCAATGCAATATCCTGAAGCTGTTCCCCTGCTTATGTTTTTAAAACATAGACCAAAAGTATAATAACATATGCATGTTTTTCTGATGTTACATAATACACGGTGGAGTCCCATTATTGTTGCCGCCTCCTACTTTCGACCTCAACATCGCGTAGCCAATATAAGAAGGCACCGCTCATGAGATGGCTTTGAGGGTACATACGGTGTGCTGTAGGCATTCTGAAACATATCACTGTTTGTGGTAATCGATAAAAGGAGCGGTTTATCAGATTTTCAAAAAGGGATGATAATCGGCTTTCGGGACAAGGGTGGCAGTATTTCTGAAACAGCGTATTTTGCGAACTGTTCGCGTGCTACTGTGGTTAATGTGTATTGTTATTGTTGAAATGGCACCATTGCGAATAAGCGACGTGTAAACCGGGGAGCACCACGTGCCATTGATGTGAGAGGTGAACATCGGCAACGAAGGTGCGTGAGGGCCAATCGAAACGCTAGAGTGGAGCAACTCATTAGCCGAATGAGGCAGGGGTCTACTGGAATTGTTTCTAAAACGACTGTTTTGGGGTTTCGATGCAGACGGATAGGCACTGCACCTATGCTAACAAAAGTGAATTGGCAGAAAATGCTTACATTTGCACGGCAGTACCTGAATTGGAACTCCGCTCATTGGCAAAGGATAGCGTTCTGCGAAAAGTCATTTTTTTCTCCTTCATCGAACTGATGGACGTTGTCGTATAAGGCGAAAAACATCGAAGAACAATCACACTTCAACCATTGCTGGAAGAACACGAACTGGGGGGGGCAGTGTTATGGTCTGGAGAATGTTTGCGTGGCATACCCTGGGTCCACTCATACCTGTGAAATGCACTATGGGCAGAATTCGGTATGTATCCATCCTTGCAGACAACATACACCCATACATGTAGATTATCTTCCTGGGGCGGATGGGATCTTACAGAACGACAATGCGACGTGTCACACAGCTGGAGATGTCCGAGAGTGGTTGAAATAGCACGATGAATATTTCAAAGTACTTCGCTGCAGCCTAATTCTCCAGATTTAAACCCGATTGAGCATCTGTGGGACCACCTCGATCATGCTGTTTGCTCTGTGGATCCTTCACAACGCACCCTCCTGCAGATGTCAGATGCACTGCAGTTAGAATGGCTCCACATACCTGTGAAAACCTTCCAGCACCTTATTGAGTCACTCCCATCCCGGGTAGCTTATGTCCGCGCTTCGCGCAGTCGGTTACTGTGGATATTAGCTGGTGGTCACAATAATGTGACACGACTATGTATATATAATCTAACAATACGTCCAGCGATTGCCAATTTAGGGTACTTTCTTCGATCATGGTGCCATATATACTGCTGTTAAACTGGATGTCTCTCATTAGTAATTTCTTTTGACTGTGTCTTCGTATACGAGACTGTAGAGAATCTCTGCATATCACTTTTCGTAAAAACACACAGATGTTGCAAAAGAAAGACGAGAGATACTTTACAACATTCTAATAGTGCATATGAAAATACCAAAGCTGTTCTTCTTTGAAGGCTGGAATTTAAAATGTTCAGTATTTTTGGGATCTGTCGAAGTGTCAGAAAGAAACTAACGATCAACATTCTAACTAATTTAATTCACTTTCAATATTGTAAATGCTTATTTAAAGTACTAAAAGCACACTTTTTTTTTAAATATTGTAAAGTTTCGTTGAATTTTGGAATTCATTAGCTTTTCAATGTCTCGAATTAGTTAGGCAAACGTTTTAAATTTTTAAACTTGATTTCGAAACCCTATGAAATTAAGAACTTTAAAGAAATGTGTAAAAGGCACTGAAAAATTTTCAAGTTGCGTCTGCCATACGACTCAACGGTTGGAAAAATATTTATTTAAATAAATTACACATTTTCTATGTGTACTTTATAGCCGATTATTTTAACGGTTTTGCAATCTCGAGTACTCAGATTGTGTAAAAATATAACAATTAGTAATACATTACAAAAGAAAGTTATAAATGCTTTTGACATCAGACTTATTTTATTTCTGTTAATAGCAACCAATAATTATGAAGTGGTGTACACTGCTGCTTTCAAACAAATTTTAAGTACTTGGTGTGAAGACGGGCGTGTGTCTTTCGAAACATTGGTATCAACGTTTTAAATTAAATATGAAAAAATATTAATAAAACTTTACATTTTGTATTATACATATAAATGTATTTGTAATTCTAGAAATTTGTGAAAATGTTACAAACACTATTCATAAATCTTGTGAATAAATCGAAAAAAAAATAGATCCTTAATTTACCTTTTTTAAACCTACATGGCAAGGCATAAAATGCCCGAAGCACCAGGCATATTGACTTCACCCGGAAATGCAGAAATTAATAAATAAAGAATACTGACTTCCTCTCTGAATACAGATAGAAGCTGTGGTACTCAAAAGGCAAATCGTGATTTCCATAGCTCTGAGACAGAAATCCTCATGACAATTGCCTTTCTAATGGTGCTGATGACGTAGGAAAGCTAAGGCTGAAGGCTCACAATGATAGAATATAGACATTTGTTATTTCACACTACATACAGAATCTCGATGGATATAACTGCTTGTAAATTGAAAAATCTGTTTTAATTTGAACAACATGAAGCTAGGATAAACAAACTACAGCAGATTCAATGGGTTTCGGTTAGGGTAAGTATTGCAGACTTTAAGAACAAATTCCGTAAAAGGGAAGTTTCTTTAGAATTCGAAACTACTGCTATGACTGTTCTTAACTGAAACATAAAGCGAGGAGGACTTTGTAAAACCGAAATAAAAAAGAAAAATAAACCTTTATTATCACAGCGGATTGAATTTGGACGGCTAATGAGTATTAATGGTTTAAAACTGCTATTCTCATTGGTGAACGCGAAACTTTAAAGCTGCAGACCATTTGTGAAATAACAATTTCCTGTAGTTAGTTGAAACAAAATTTGTTTGGTTTAATATATTTTTAACCTTTAAGTGTTGTTGGCGATAGATGAATCGAAATTTCAACTACCGGAGTCTGTTTGTAAAGCAAGACTTGCATACACAGAGGATACTGAATCTGTGGGGCACAATATTGTTAGTGATTCAAAATTGCTGTTTGCACTGAGGACCTTGGAACTTGAATGACGAAGACCAAAATGAAATTGTTTCTAACTCTAAAAGCTGAATCTTTTATACTACAAATCGGAAGCCTTTGTGAGAGCTGAATTTCTGTTCGGAGTTACGAGTTCAGTTGTTTGTCAAAGGTATTATCACAGATTTGGAGATTTTGTGGATTTACCTTTCAATATGACCACAAATAAATTACTTAAGATAAGGCTACGATTAGAGTTCAGTATGATTTGATAAACTTCTTTCCATTGTAATTAATACCCGTTCGGAGCTAAATGCGTTTGGACTGGGGAAAAGAAAGTGAAACTAAAAATGATGTTAAGAGCGGAAAATTTTGTAAGTCGGCTGCGTCAATGTTCGTACATGAGAAGTGCAATCCATTTAGAGAATTAAACAATAGTTGTAAACTGGCGTCACCATGCCGTGTAAGGACCTTTTGCCCTTTCGTTGATAGTAAAGTTCGAATTTTAAGAATTGCAAACATTGTGTGAGATGGAAAATTGTTTCAAATGCTTTAGAATTCAAATTTGAATGATTTGCTTATTTTTCAGCGATCAGTTGCTACTCGTTTCGTGAATTAATACTTCATTTTAAAATATATTTAATAACTGAACGGTGTGCGAATAAACGAATCTACGCTTATTACTGTTGCAGAAGTTCACAAGACCATTTAGCTGTAAAAATATAGACCAAACAGTCGCGTAAGAATAAGATAGTAGCTGTTTTAAACTAAAAAATGGTATTGTAAAATATCCCGTTAATAATACAAGGGTTGCTTTCAGAATGAAGGAACCAACGCAAAAGCACTGTGCCTGAATTCCATCCTGCTCCGGTATTCAGTCTGCAGATGTAATCTTTGACACCCCAATCAAAATAAAATCGCAAGACACCCCAATCAAAGTAATTTTACTTCCAGCTTCTAAACACCAGGGGTATTCTTAAGGACTCAATTCAACTGATTCATTTCATCAGTCCTTTTAATACTAGAGTACTGGGTGCTTATGTGGGCAGCCTTGAGCGTAAGTAACTCTGCTAATTCTGCTATTAACCCTCTGACCGGTTTGGTCGCACCCAGCGCGTTCAAGATCATGCTTGCCTAAAACTGCTAGATCGCGTGTGATTCGTTCTCTCCCTACTGTTTCGAAAGAGGTTTGATCGCATCAGGCGCGACTTCCCTGATTTCATCCCGAAAAGTCTTGCACGTGTGGAATGCGAGCATTGTCATCCTACGGATTAACGACTGCAACGCACTGGGCGCATTTCAATCTTAGGGGCAGAAATTTTTAGGGTAGGGTACTCACAATCTCTAATTCCTCTTTTGTAATCAAAATGCTGCTTCCCCAGTCACCTTAATTTACATTCTTTTAAATGAAAGCTGCTTTTGCACAGGTGGTGTCACGTAAATTCGTCGCGTGCGTCAATTCGTCGACTACGTCAATTCGTCGACTGCGACGATTCGTCACGCGTCAATTCGTCGACTACGACAATTCGTCGCGCGACAATTCGTCAACCACGACGATTCGTCGAGCGTCAATTCGTCGCGGACAAATTCGTCGACTACCTCAATTCGTCGACTACGTCAATTCGTCGCGTTTACAGATTTTGGTTACATACAAAACGAATGCAGGAAAACGTACGATTTAAAATTTTCGTGAAATCTAGTTTTAATTTCAGACCCATCAAATTTGGTATCATGAAACTCTAACTTAGACGCTAGACGGTTTTTGGAAGGGGTTAGAGCAAGGGGGTCAGAGCCCCCCCTCAAAAAAATTTCGTAAAATCTACAGTTTTCATTTTAGAACCACAAAATTTGGTATACTATCTCATGGTACTCTAACTTAGACGGTACACCGTTTTTGGAACGGGTCAAGGCCCGGGGGGTCAGAGCCACCCACATACAAAATTTTCTTAAAAACTACAGTTTTCAATTCAGAACCACCAATTCTGGTATACTATCTCATGGTACTCTAACTTAGACGCTAGACGATTTTTTAAAGGGGTTGCAGCCCGGGGGTAAGGGCCCCCCTTATAAAAAAATCGCAAAATCTACAATTTTAAATTTAGAACCACCTAATTTGGTATACTATCTCATGGTACTCTAACTTAGACGCTAGACCGTTTTTGGAAGGGGTTGGTGCCCGGGGGTAAGAGCCCCCCGTCATAAAAATGCAGTAAAATCTACGGTAATCAATTTAGAACCACCAAATTTGGTATACTATCTCATGGTACTCTAACTTAGACGGTAGACCGTTTTTGGAACGGGTCAAGGCCCGGGGGTCAGAGCCCCCACACACACACATACGAAATTTTCTTAAAAACTGCAGTTTTCAATTCAGAACCACCAAATCTGGTATACTATCTTATTATACTCTAACTTAGACGCTAGATAGTTTTTGGTATGGGTTGAAGCCCGGGGGTAAGAGCCCCCTCGTCATAAAAAAGCCGTAAAATCTACAGTATTCAATTTAGAACCACCAAATTTGGTATACTATCTCATGGTACTCTAACTTAGACGGTAGACCGTTTTTGGAACGGGTCAAGGCCTGGGGTTAGAGAGCCCCCCCATAATTTTTTTGTAAAATCTAAAGTTTTCAATGTTTTCAATTCAGAACCATTAAGTATGGTATCATGAAACTCTAATTTAGGCGCTAGACGCTTTTTGGAAGTGGTTAGAGTTGGGGGGGTGAAAGCCCACCTCATAAAAATTTCGTAAAATCTAAGTTTTCAATTTAGAACCACCAAATTCGGTATACTATCTCATGGTACTCTAACTTAGACGGTAGACCATTTTTGGAAGGGGTTGCAGTCCGTGGGGTAAGGGCCCCTTCATAAAAAAATCGCAAATTCTAGTCTTCAATTCAGAACCACCAAATCTGGTATACTATCTCGTGGTATTCTAACTTAGACTGTAGACGGTTTTTGGAAGCGGTTAGAGCACGGGGAGTTAAAGCCCCCCTACAAAATTGCCGTGAAGTCTAGTTTCCAATTTAGAACCATCAAATTCGCTGTCATGAAACTCTAACTTAGCGGAAGACTATTTTTGGAACAAAACGGGGGCCGGGAGGTCAGAACTCCCCCCCCTCCCGGTACAAAATTATCGTAAAATCTACAGTTTTCAATTTAGAACCACCAAATTTGGTATACTATCTCATGGTACTCTAACTTAGACGGTTTTTGGAACGGTTCGGGGCCCTGGGGTTTAGAGCCCCCTTCCCCCCCTCAATACGAATTTTTCGTAAAATCTACAGTTTTCAATATAGAACCACCAAATTTGGTATACTATCTCATGGTACTCTAACTTGGACGGTAGATGGTTTTTGAAACAGGTCGAGCACGGGGTCAGAGCCCCCCCATAAAAAGTTTCGTAAAAACTACAGTTTTCAATTTAGAACCACCAAATTTGGTATACTATCTCACGAAACTCTAACTTAGATAGCAGACGGTTTTTGCAAGCGGTTGGAGCCAGTGGGGACTGTAGATTTTAGGATATTTTTATGAGGAGGGGGAAATATCACCCCCGGGTTCCAACCCCCTTCCAAAAATCATCTAGCGTCTAAGTTAGAGTTTCATGATACTAAATTTGGTCGTTCTGAATTGAAAACTGTAGTTTTTAAGGAAATGTTGTATGTGTGTGTGTGTGTGCGGGGGAGGGCTTTGACCCCCGGGCCTTGACCCGTTCCTACAACCGTCGACCGTCTAAGTTAAAGTACCATTAGATAGTATACCAAATTTGGTGATTCTAATTTGAAACGTAGATTTTGCGATTTTTTTATGAAAGGGTCCTGCCCCTTCATAAACAAATCTGCAACCCCTTCCAAAATCGTCTAGCGTCTAAGTTAGAGTACCATGAGATAGTATACCAAATTTGGTGGCTCTAAATTGAAAACTGTAGATTATACAAAATTTTTATGAGGGGGGCACTGATCCCCCGGGCTTCAACCCCTTCCAAAAACCGTCTATCGTTTCAGAACCATCAAAGTTGATGGTTCTGAAATAAAAACTAGATTTCACGAACATTTTGAATGTATGTTGAGGGGGAAGGCTCCGACACCCCGGGCCTTGACCCGTTCCATAGACCGTCGACCTTCAAAGTTAAAGTACCATGAGATAGTACACCAAATTTGGTGGTTCTAAATTGAAAACTAGATTTTGCGATTTTTTTATGAAGGGGTCTCCCCCCCCAGGCAGCAACCTCTTGCAAAAACGGTCTACCGTCTAAGTTAGAGTACCATGAGATAGTATACCAAATTTGGTGATTCTAAATTGAAAACTGTAAATTTTACGAATTTTTTTTTATTCGGGGGACTCTGAACCCTGGGCTCCAACCCCTTTCAAAAACCGTCTGGCGTCTAAGTTTGAGTTTCATGATAACATACTTAATTGTTCTAAATTGAAAATTGCAGATTTTACAAAAAATATTATGGGGGGTTTGGCTCTGACACCCGGGCCTTGACCCGTTCCAAAAACGGTCTACCGTCTAAGTTAGAGTACCATGTGATAGTATGCCAAATTTGGTGGTTCTAAATTGAAAACTGTAGATTTTACGGCATTTTTATGGGGGGGCTCTTACCCCCGGGCTCCAACTCCTTCCAAAAACCATCTAGCTTCTAAGTTAGTGTACCATGAGATAGTATACCAGATTTGGTGGTTCTGAATTGAAAACTGTGGATTTTAAGAGAATTTTGTATGCGGGGGGATCTGACCCCCGGGCCTTTACCCGTTCCAAAAACGGTCTGCCGTCTAAGTTAGAGTACCATGAGATAGTATACCAAATTTGGTGGTTTTAAATTGGAAACTGTAGATTTTGCGATTTTTTTGTGAGGGGGCCCTTACCCCCGGCGGGCAGCAACCCCTTCCAAAAACCATCTAGCGTCTAAGTTAGTGTACCATGAGATAGTATACCAGATTTGGTGGTTCTGAATTGAAAACTGTAGATTTTAAGAGAATTTTGTATGCGGGGGGCTCTGGCCTTCCGGGCCTTGACACTTTCCAAAACGGTCTATTGTCTAAGTTAGAGTAACATGAGATAGTGTACCAAATTTGGTGGTTCTACATTGAAACTCTAGATTTTACGAAAAAAAAAATTATTAGGGGGGGGGGGGGTCTGACCCCCGGGCTCTAACCCCTTCCAAAAACGTCTAGCGTCTAAGTTAGAGTACCATGAGATAGTATAGCAGATTAGGTGGTTCTGAATTGAAAACTGTAGTTTTTAAGAAAATTTTGTATGTGGGGGCTCTGACCCCCGGGACTTGACCCGTTCCAAAAACGGTCCGCCGTCTAAGTTACAATATCGTGAGATAGTATACTAAATTTGGTGGTTCTAAATTGAAAACTGTAGATTTTGCGAATTGCGAATTGTCTTTATGAGGGAGGTTCTTACCCCCCCCCCCCGGGCTGCAACCCCTTCAAAAAATCGTTTAGCATCTAAGTTAAAGTACCATGAGATAGTATACCAGATTTGGTGGTTCTGAATTGAAAACTGTAGTTTTTAAGAAAATTTGTATGGGGGGGGGTGCTCTGACCCCCGGACTTTGACACGTTCCAAAACGGTCTACTGTCTAAGTTAGAGTACCATGAGATAGTATACCAAATTTGGTGCTTCTAAGATGAAACTGTAGATTTTACGAAAATTTTATGAGGGGGCTCGGACCCCCGGGCTCCAACCTCTTCCAAAAACCGTCTAGCGTCTAAGTTAGAGTTTCATGATACCAAATTTGATGGTTCTGAAATGAAAACTAGATTTCACGAAAATTTTGTATGTAGGGGGGGGTTCTGACTCCCTGGACCTTGAATTGTTCCAAAAACCGACAACCGTCTAAGTTAGATTACCATGAAATAGGATACCTGATTTGGTGGTTCTGAATTGAAAACTGTAGATTTTATGAATATTTTGTGTATGGGGGCTCTGACCCGTTCCAAAAACCGTCTACTGTCTAATATTTTCAGTGCCAAAGAAAATGCGTAATATTCCCATCCTGTCTGAGTATCCAAACTTTATAAATTTGATCAGGGAGGAAGACGTTCGAAATAGTAGGTTTTCCTGCATTCGTTTTGTATGTAACCAAAATCTGTAAACGCGACGAATTGACGTAGTCGACGAATTTGTCCGCGACGAATTGACGCTCGACGAATCGTCGTGGTCGACGAATTGACGCAGGCGACGAATTGACGCGCGGCGAATCGTCGCAGTCGACAAATTGACGCACGCGACGAATTGACGTAGAACCTGCACAGGTGTGGGTAAATTTGTAGTACATTCTTTGTGTTTAGATAACACCTGTTTTACAGCTTAACCCACTTTTGTCTCCGCATAGAAAGACCATCAAACATTTTTCCTGTGGCCAAACAACATTTCTGTTTTTCAGATCACGAGTTTTCTCCTTTTCTAGTTTTATACATGCGTACGCAAGTCTTGTAAAATATTGATGAAAAAATGGAGAGCGACAGTGATTTTGGGTTTCTTTTGAATTTATATTCCTGCTCCTCCGACAGTAGTAGCAGTGAGGAAGAAGAAACTGATTCAGAGGAAGTGTGTGGAATTTCAGAGGCTAGGAAATTATGTAAAAAAAAAAAAGAATCAAGGCTGATACCTCCTCCTCCGCGATTCCCATTCTTGGGAGCCAGTGGATTAAGAGCAGATATTTCTGACAAAGAGAACCCTTTGGAGTTGTTCAACTTATATTTTGTTGATGACATTGCAAATCTTATTGTAACTGAAACTAACAGATGTGCTGATCAATTTCTGAAGGGAAATGGGCTAAAATCATTTTCCCGAGCACATCAGTGGACCACAACAAGTGCAGCAGAAATTAGGAGATTTTGTGCTGTACTGATTTTGCCAGGAAACCGAAGCTTAATTGGTATTGGAGTAGAAAGCCAATATCGAAACTCAGCATTTCTCAAGGGTAATGAGCGAACAAAGGTTCAAGGTTCAGTTTACTTATGAAATTTCTTCACTTTTCAAACAACAAAACGTTTGAAGAAAGCACTCATCCTCAACCAAAGCTTAAAAAGATATGGGATATATTTATTAAACTAATGGAAAAATGTAGCTCAGTTTATATTCCAGAACGGGATAATACAATCGATGAAACGCTAATGTCGTACAAGGGACGTTTAAGGTGGAAGCACTGGTAAACATACGAAGTTAAGTAGTGTTTATGATAACTTTAGCGCACCAATAAAAGCAGTCATGTCCTTCATTCACCCACTGCTAGACAAAGGTTATTGCCTAAATATGGACAATTTGTATAACTCTCCTGTAATAGCTGATCTGCTTGTTCACCCTAAAACTGATCTGTATGGCACTGTGAGGTCCAACAGGAAAGATATGCCGCCATAAATAAAGATCAAAAAGTTAAAGAAAGAAGAACTGATAGCGTTTCAGCGAGGACAAATTTTGGTTCTAAAATGGATGGACAAAAGATCATTTTGTATGCTAGGCAGCGTTCACAATGCTGAGCTATTAGGCGTCACAAAAGGAAATAATTTGGTGCAGAAACCGAAAGCAATTTGTGATTACAACAGCCCTATGGAAGGAATATCTAAAGCTGACCAGTGTATGGTTTACTATCCAACTGTACGGAAGCAGCAGCGAAAATATTACAAAACCATTTTTCAGCATTTTCTGGTTTAAACTATTTGGAATTGTTTCACTATCTACAGCAAATATGAAGGGCCAATAGATCACTTGGAGTTTCGCTTTAACCTCGTGGAAAAATTATTAGAAACGTATCCAAATGATTTGGAGAAGTTCACTAATGGTAGACATTAACAGGAAGGAAATCCAATAAGATTGACACAACGTCATTTCCCTGATTACATACCTCCAACTGCCAAAAGATCTGATCCCAGCAGAAGATGTGTCGTGTATTGCTCACAGCGGAATGAGAATGGAAAAAGAATAAGAAAGGAAACCACGACCTATTGCACAGAATGTGACGTTGGACTGTGTGCGGTGGGATGCTTCAAAATATAACACACGAGAAAGGATTTTTAAATTGACCTTGGGCAGCTCTGTGAAAGTTACATTTTACCACATATTGTTCAAATACACTGGCGGAAAGTGAAAAAAGAACACGAAGAAGGAGACATCTGATACCAACGAAATTTATACAGCATAATAACGGAATACGGAGGAAAACGTGATCAAAACATTATGGCAAAATACAGCTGTACTTACTGGTAAACTGAAAAATAACATTTCCATGTAACATGGTCAGTACGAGGTTGAACTCCATGAATTGCGTCACACTGTGCAATTCTGGCATGGAGTCTGTTGTACAGATGTTGGATGAAAGTTTGGGGTATTGAGTTCCAAGCATTCTCAACCTGGACGCGTAAATCGGGGATGGTCGTGGCTGGCCGTGGAGACCGGATAAGTCGTTGTCCCACTTAATCTCCCACACGTGCTCAATGGGAGACAAATCCGGTGAACGTGCAAGCCATGGAAGTTGTCTCACACCCTGAAGGTCATGTTGTGTTGCACGTGCCGTGTGTGGGCGTGCGTTATCTTGCTCGAAAACACCACGATGGACCGACCTTTCAAATGGCACAAAAATGGGCTGAATGATGTTGTTGATGTAGGAGGTGCTGTTTAACGTACCCGGTACAAACACAAGTTGTGTACTGGAGTGATAGCTGAACGCTCACCGCACCAGGAGACCAGGTGTATGCCATGTGTGTCGCTGGCGGATGCAAGAAGGGTGGAGACGCTCCTTTGTGCGTCTGCGAACACGCATACTGCCATCGGACGCTCAAAAGCAGAATCTGCTTTCATCCCTGAACACGACAGATCGTCATTGGGTTCTAAACTGCGGACGTTGGAGACACCACTGCAGCCACTCCGGACGGTGGGCTGGAGTCAGAGCTACACATGCCAGAGGCACGCGTGCTCGTAGTTCTGCATCCAGTAGACGGTTGCGGATTTTTTGCACCATCAATTAAGGTGCAACGGCAGCTCGGATTTGCCTCGCAGTGGATGTTCTGTTTGACAACACCGCTCTTCTTATGCTTCTATCGGTCCGCTCATCAGTCCGTTTGTGACTCCAGGTTCCACGTCTTCTCGTGCGGGAATGTCCTCGAACCATCTACGCCACCATCGTACCACCACCGATACTTCCCGATCAATTCGCTCCGCAATACGACGATACGACCACCCGGCCTCGCTGAGTCCGACTAGACGACCTCGCTCAAAGTCCGATATCTGCTGAAATCGTACACGTCTTCCATGTCCAGGCATTGCAGCTTCTTCAGGGTCTTCGCACGTGTCCGTACGCCGACGACTGGTTACATTCACTTCGCCGTACTCCTTAAATACCACCGACGATAACTTGCATATTATGCCGTGCTGTGGCGTAAGCGCTCACCGGTTGGTCCTAGAATTAACATCACACCAACGTAAACCTGGCTGGTCCAATTAACATATGTAAATTTCATGATCGTCCGCCAATTTCTTCTTGATGTTCTTGTTTCACTTTACGCCAGTGTATATTTCATTTAATTTTATTTTATTAAACTGAAATAATAAATAATATTGAATTTCTAAACATCCTTCAAGTCAAGGAGAGTTTTGCTTTAGCTGCAAAACCTCTTAAAATTCTCATGAGTAACACAATTTTGAGAGTTTGACTTCACTGTATTCTCATAGCTTTCTATGCTACAGTTTTGAAAAAAATTGTTTACAGGTTTTTCATGTGATAAATACCCAGTCAGTTTGTTTGTGAAAGTGGGTTATTGACGTACCTGCTGTCAATACAGTCTATAAATATAATACAAACGTAATCTTTGAACATATCGTTGTTATTTTCAGCACGTATGATAAATCACTAAAAATTATTTCAGGCTTATATAAATTGCCGTACTGTTTTCTTTGTTTTAAGGTTGTGTGGTACTATTTTGGTATAAGTGTTATCTCAACTAAATATAACAAAAGGCTGTAGTAATTACGAATATTTTATAGTACATACGAACATTCAGTGAAGTATATTATGAATTAAAGGCATTTCAGAATTTTGGATAGAAACTGCTAAAATATTTCAATCATAATTGATTAAAGTGTTTCACTTAGGTATTTCCAATTACAGGATTCTAATTTCACTTTTTGAGGTAGGAATTACATTGTTGACATTGATATAAAGTGATACGTTAAATTTTAATGTACTGAATTGTGTATTGACGGAATGCTATTACTTGTTTTGGATGTATTCTTAATGAAGAACAAGAACATGTGATTTAGCTTTCCCCCTTTAAGCGGCTCGAACGAAATAACTCGGGGTACGTTTCTGTGGCCCATAACGGCTGGCACGAAATAACTCGGGGTACGTTTCAGTGGCCCATAGCGGCTGGCACGAAATAACTCGGGGCACGCAATCTGTCCACTGCCCAGCTCACCCGAGTTACCTCGAACTCCGGATAAGAGTGAACATTGCATTCCCCCTTTGCTTTGTTATTCAAACTGCTCGTTTACGGGGACGGTTGACACTAATCCTTTCTGACTGATTACCGGCTGAAAGGGTTCCCACAATGGCACTGATTCTAAAAGGAGAGACGTTTGGATGTCATTGCAGTTTCTACATTTGTTTTGGAAAGATAAATCCACGAAGCCTGAACTGTAGTTATGCGACAATTAAAATTGAAGGAAAACTTTAGAGTGTTTCAGTAATTCTCTGTAATTAACTTGGCAAGAAAAAATATTATTTTCGGGAACACAATCTTTTAATTTTAAAATATTTATTTAACGCGATTTTATTTAAAGAAGTAGGAAATCCACTGTGAAACAGATTTTTCGGTTTGCAACAGCAACGTAAAATTAATCTAAATAATATGACATGATTTTTTTACATGAAATTTCTCATAAGATGGTACTAAAATTGTGGAAAAAAATTTGAATTTTGAAAATAACTTTTTTTTAAGATTTCTCAAAAAAGCTTTGCTATTTTAAATGAAAACAGCAACGATTTGAATTATTAGTGAGAACAGATAGTTACATATAAGTGTGAGCAACAAAAAGTACATACAAGTTAGTAAAATCATGCAATGCATTGATTATTATATGCTTTCCAACATACCAGAAATCATTACTCAAGTTATGAGAATAATGGCTGCGGAATAAATATCCGTCCTGTGCCCAGACTTTTGATCCCATTTCGATTATATTCAACAGAACCGGCTTGGTATACCTCCGAAATAACATGATAAAATTTTGTCGCAATCAAAAGCATTTTTACGTAAGTTATGATGCATAAGGGCAAAGGAATGATTCCGCTCCTACGTCGTGACCTTTGACCCCATTTGTCCCATTTTTAATAGGGTTCGTCCTGCGGTGGTCCCCTACCACATACTAAAATTTCATCGAAATCGAACGATTGTTACGCGAGTTATCATGCGGACCGACATACGCACTAAACGCGTGACGTAATGAGGCAGATGGGAAATCGCGACCATCTGCTTGCCGCAAGTGTGACGTCATAAAACTTTAATAGGATCCACTCACAATGCGTGACGTAATGAGACAGATGGCGTGACCGCGCGCCAACATTCTCAAAGGCGAGATTATGACGTCATAAGATTTCTAAGCATTGGTAACATTAATGGAACAACGCCATCACTAAAAACGTTATAATTCGGGGTGGTTATTTAACCCGCTAAACGAATTCTCCTAAAGTCGAGATCCAGCTAAATCAATTTCTAGTACCAGAAAACGGTAGGTTAACGACTTTCATCAAAATTCTTAGAGCCGTTTTCAAAATAAAATATACATACGTACATACATACAAGAATTGCTACTTTAAGGTGGACGTCAAGCAATTTGGCTTCCTTTACTTCCAATGGAAAAGCTCTGTACACATTTTCTTCACAATTAATGCGTTCCCAAGGATGACAATTTGAACATTGATTAAAATATCTTCATTTTATAACTTGCAATACTTAATATTTTCTAAAACATAACCATATTTATGCAATTCAACTTTTGTTTGTCTACTGACGTCAAGAAACTACAGGTCGCGCCATCTTTTTTCTGGACAATTAATGCGTTCACAAGGATGAAAGTTTGAAGATCGATTAAAATAGCTTCATTTCATAACTTGGAATACTTAATATTTGCTAAAATATAACCGTAATTATGCAATCCAACATTTTTTTGTCCACTGACGTCATCAAAGTACAGGTCGCGCCATCTTTTCTCTGGTTTCAACACCACCAAAGGAAAAGTGATTGATTTTTAATATAATCATGGCTATGTTTTAGAAAATATTAAGTTTTCCAAGTTATAATATGAAGTTATTTTAATCGATGTTAAAATTTTCATCCTTGGGAACACATTAATTGTGAAGGAAATATTTACAAAAGTTTTTCCATTGGAAGTATAGGAAGCAAAATTACTTGACGTCCACCTTAATACACTGCCGGACAATTGCTAAGGACGGATGACATAAGCAACGATAGCAACCATAAAATGGAAGGCAGGAAAATGTGGAAATTAGCATAAGTGCTGGATACAGTAAGACATGTTGTGCGTATGCAAATTTTGGATTGCCGAACTTGTTCGTGACGTCATAGTGCTGATAAGAGATATAAAGGATTTGACGCGTATTGACCGTTGTTGTTCAAACGCAAAGTTGAAAGGGAAAGAATCAATTGACGAACTTGCAATTTTCAGTATGTCTTCCCGACATCACCTAGATGATTTTACGCGTGGCCATATTATTGGCAAGATTGAAGAAGGGCGAAAAATAACAGATGTTGCCAGGGAGTTCAACGTCAGCCACAGTGTTGTTTCAAGGCTTTGGAAATCATTTCAAACAAATGGAGAGTGTAGCAAACGTCACGGGAGAGGTCGTGTTTGCAGTACGACACCTGCAGAAGATCGGTACATAGTGCTATCAACAAAAAGACACCGGCGCAGCACAGCTAGTGAGGTAGCAAATCAGTTTATGGCTGCTACTGGCAAGCGGATCTCCCGAAAAACTGTCGCCAGACGTTTGCATGAAGGAGGACTATACGCCCGCTGTCCTGTTGTGTTCATCCCATTGTCCAGACGTCACTGTACCGCCCGTTTGCAATGGTGCCATCAACATCGCAATTGGACTGATAACGACTGGTCTGCTGTCCTCTTCTCAGATGAGAGTAGATACAGTCTATCGTCTGATTGTCAACAACTCATCTGGCGTGATAGTGGTATTGCATATTGTCCAGCAAACATACAGGAAAGGGACCGATATCCGACATGTAGTGTCATGGTATGGGCTGGCATCAAGATCAATGGCCGTACGTCCCTCTATGTGCTTCCAACTGGGACTATGACTGGCCAACGATACATTAATGATGTTCTGCTACCTCATGTTTGCATGTTCCGTGGTGCTGTCCATGATAGATTCATTTTCATGGACGACAACGCAACATGTCATCGAACAGTCGCTGTCCAGGAGTGTCTTGAGAGCGAGGATATTCAACGCCTCGTATGACCAGCACGTTCTCCAGATCTGAATCCCATTGAAATTGTGTGGGATGCTTTGGGGAGGAGTCTTGCTGGTCGCCAATACCCTCCAATAAACAATGACACCCTCATCCGTGCACTGACCGAGGAATGGGATAAATTACCCCAACAGCTGCTTGATAATGTTGTGCAAAGCATGACACGACGTGTGGAATCTTGCATCACCCTCCATGGTGGCCATATCCCGTATTGGCATCTTACGCCGGAACGCCTGCGGAAGGTAATTGCATTTTTTTCACGTTTACGTATTCTGCACAAAATGGCCTGTTTGTCCCTTGAACACGTTCCAAAGCCTTCTGGATTTCAGAGCACAATAAATTGTCTTTCTTGTAATGTCCTGGCATTCTGACATTCTTTTATTTGACTTGGCATCCAACCACACTTACTTTTTTATGCGCTATATAGCCGTTTATGATCCGTCCTTAGCAATTGTCCAGCAGTGTAATATGGGATAAGGGCAATAGAATGGATCGCAGTCCTATGTCCTGACCTTTGACCACATTTCGTCCATTTTCAATAGGGTTTGTCCCCAGGTGGTCCCCTACTACATACTGAAATTTCATTGAAATCGAACCATTTTTACGCACGTTATGACGCATAAGGGCAATGGAATGCATCCCGATCTTATGTTCTCACCTTTGACCCCACTTCACCCATTTTGAATAGGGTTCGTCCCCAGGCGGTCTCCTACCACATAGTATACTTTCATTGAAATGGAACCATATTTACGTAAGTTATGCCACCACGACGTAGGTGCGGAATGATCCCGCTCCTACGTCGTGACCTTTGACCCTATGTGTCCTATTTTCAAAAGGGTTCGTCCCCCGGTGGTCCCCTACCACATACTAAAATTTCATCGAAATCGAACCATTTTTACGCCAGTTATCGTGCGGACAGACGGACAAAGCTGGAGCATATACGTTTCTTCAACCTACGGTTGGAAAGCGTAAAAAAACACACAAGACCCAAAGACGATTTTCTTTAATTTAACAGGAGGAAATAGTAGGTCGGTTATCAATCAGCATCTTTGTACGAAAACAGTTGATCTAATTCTTTTGAACACATATGATTTCGGATTCGAAATGGAAATCGGTTAGCTAGAAAAAAATCGCGCTATCCTTGCAGAAGTCCAGTCAGACTCTCATTCATTGTATGTTACTTAGAATTCAATAATATTACAAGCTATGCTTATCGGAAAGCTTAATATGGAGTTGCCCATAGTTGGATTTCTTGAACCTATATATTTTGAGGAGCGAGATCAGACTGGAGTAGTTTTTCATAAATACAGTCATGTAAACACTTGCATTTATTTTAAAAACAGCCAACGTCTCCTAATGCACAATCTTGTGACTGTTATGTTTAATCCGATGTGAATAACGGATACGCACAGAACTATTGCTCACAGAAAAAATCGCACTCCTCGAAAATAAGAAAACGTCTTGAAAAAAAAGATAATACTCAGATGTGTGTTGTTTTCTTACGGCTGTTAGAAACAAGAGGTCATTTTTAATTTCATGAAGAAATATCTTGATTTTAACTAAGTAATCGACAAAACTAGTCAGATCATTTCCTCTGCTGAGCTGCAGAACTCTACCTAGCATTACAAGGAAATTGAGCAGTTCTGAAAATTTCACAACAGTCTTGTCGAAGAAACTCAGCAATTTTAATATGTTGTAAGTGTGAACTTGCAATCAAATGTTATTCAGAAGCAAGAACGCACTGAACCTAAAACGCTTACAAAATTCCTATGCCTTGGACTTTTCAACAAAATTTACCTTTTAATTTGGAGTTTTAAGGTGAGGTGTATTCAAATATACATTCTAAAATTGGGATAGAAGAAGTAGTACATCAATCCTTAGATGCCTGCATGAACAAAAACACCTAAGCTCTTTTTACGACGTTTTCCGTTAAATGCTTGATATTTCATTTTTGTATACAAATGACAATTACCAATAAAAAAATTGTGCTACACATGAAACTCGTGCAAAGCCCCCTAGGCTTTTTCAGCAGAATTTTTGTTACAATCATAATGTTTGATATGTTTAAATAAATAAGAAAAAGTGGTAAATGGATATCAACATATCAGTCATCGGATGTTTGAAAAAATATATCAGTCATCAGGTGTTTGTATCTCCCAAACTCTTTAATTCCACGTTGCAAATGTCATGCAGTCACTGAACTGGGAAAACAAAGAGAAAAAGATTAATGGAGATTATTTAATTCACCTTCGTTTTCTGAAGACGTAGTCATTTTTGGAACTGGCACTTCAAAAATGCAGAGTATGTTCCAAGAACTATAACGAAGTAAATTTCTCCGTCATTTTTATCCGCGCCAGGATTCGAACCCGGGTCCACTCATTCCGGAATAAGTTGCTCTACCAATTAAGCTACGCGGACATTGATTCTAATTGCTATCTGCCTTTATGTCGTGTGCGTCCTTCTGGCAGGTACGTCACATCTCCTGGTACGTTACATCATCTCCCCCTTATTTTTCTTTTCTTTCGAAGTGCTGCTCATATTTTTCCTATCTCGCGGTGTGGAAATAACATCACACCAATGCGAGATTTTGAACGGTCGGGTCATCCGGATAGTTCGGGCGCCATTATAACGAAGTGAATTTCTCCGTCATTTTTATCCGCGCCGGGGTTCGAACCCGAATCCGCTTATTCCGGAACAAGTTGCTCTACCAATTAAGCTACGCGGACGCTTTATCCTGATTCCTATCTGCCTTTATGTCGTGTGCGTCCTTCTGGCAGGTACGTCACATCTCCTGGTACGTTACAGAACTTGCTGACAAGAGTGAAGAAGTGGAATTAAGAATGAACTTGCAGAAGAAAAAACTGATGTACAAAGCAAATTTTGAAGATACGAATCTTTTTTTTTTTTTTTTTTTTTGGTGTAAGTACGACGTGGATGGTAAGTCAGATAATATCCGAAAACTTGAAAATTTCGTCGTCCTGCTGCGGGAATCGAACCCGCGTTTCCTGATGAGTAGAACCCGCGTATCCTGATGAATCGAACCCGCGTTTCCTGATGAATCGAACCCGCGTTTCCTGATGAGTCGAACCCGCGTCTCCTGATGAACCGAACCCGCGTCTTCCTGATGAATCGAACCCGCGTTTCCTGATGAATTTAACCCGCGTCACCCGGATAGCTCCCGAGTCTATCCGGGAGACGCGGATTTGATTCCCGCTCCAGTACGACGACATTTTCAAGTTTTCGGATATTATCTGTCTTACCATCCATGCCATATTTACACCAAAAAACGGATTAACATTTTCCAGAATTGTATTGTATGGTGTAATCCTGTATTCCATTCATGATGTACAATACTTTTACAAGACATAAAGAATTACTGATTGATAGGGAGAAGCTGGAGATAACGGATACCTACATTCACCTTCGATAGTAGATATCAAGCGATTGTCCCTTTGATGAATAAATTAATCTACGTATAAAACTTAATCGACGGGCTTTTGGAAGAAACCGTGAATTTTTAAAGAGCAATATGCTAATATGTTTTAAAAGAAAAGTGTTTAATTAATGCATCCTTCCAGTGCTTACATATGGAGTGGAGACGTGAACCTTAACGAAAAAAGGCTTACAAAAATACGGACAACTGAAAAGAAGCTTGATATAACCAGGAAAGAAGAGAAGAGGATCTCATGAAGAAGGAAAATGACATGAGTGGAAGACAGCTTGATCACTGCAAAATCCCTGAAATGACAATGTGCTGAATATATTGCCAGAGGAACGGACCACCGACGCAGAACTGAAATTTTAGACTGGACTCCACAAGACTAGAAAAGACCCAGAAGAAGACCGCATGGGAGCTGGATAGATGAAATTCGAAAGCATGCGGGTGGGACATGGAGGAGACTGGCTCGAGGCAGATCGTTACGGAGGAAAGTTAGGGAGACCTTCATCGAACAGTGGATGATAACGGTTGACAATGATGATACAGATGCAAGAGAAGTGGCCACCGGAGATTGGCCGCCCAAAGAACTGAACACAAATATGTAAAGGGACCGTATAATAACCGTCCATTTGACTGCTCCATGTAAACATTCCCAGTTGTGACTCATAACGACCCTCATAATTTTGTGTTCCTTTTAATTGAGATATTTAGTGTATTATAGAGATGTGAGACTCTTCCTCAGTTCTTTTTCCTGTGTTATTACTATGCCGTTTGTCCCAAAAGTGTAAATTACAAAGAAAACAAAAGAACGACAGGTCAGATCTTTCTTTTCTTTCTTTCTTTGATTGAAGGTTTAACGGCCACGGTGAGCAACTCGATGGGCTACAAGCTGTCGCCCGTTCCAAATTTAAGGCCACTGATTCCAGGTAAGGGAACAGTTGCATGAAATCAGAATGATCTCATGCCAGTGTTGAATAGATAAGAAATCTGATTGTGTTCCAGTGCTGTAAGACAAACGCAACGTTCATGCCTCACCTGGCGGGATTTAAACCTGATCCCTTCACGGACGCGCCAATGGGCACGTAAAGCCATCAGACTCCGGGTACTGGAGCCCGGGTATTAAATAAGGGCGTCTTCCTCCTCTTTCTACCGCGCTTCCGTGTAACTTTCCTGTCGGGCACTCTAGCCCAAATCTCCTAGCTTCCTATTTCTAAGGGTTGTTTAAGAACTGGGGTCAGGCACTCCTTTCCTAAAAACCTCTGCATATAATATGATAGGATGTGGATAAAATTACCTCCTGGAAAAAATATTCCCGGAGAAAATACCCATTGGAAAAATATTCCCGGAGAAAATACCCCTCAAAACTTAAAAGCGGTAAAAATACCCTAGGAAAAAATTCCGCAGAAAGAAATACCCCCAGAACACACTGTTCACTGTAAACTGCCACACAGAAACACTGATGTGTGGCAGTGCTCCGGTGTGGCAATTTACCGGCAACCCTGCAACACATCTTTCAGCAACTTGGAAAATTGCCCTGTTTTTATTAAGGGGCCGGGTACAAACAGTTGTTCCTCCGAAGAACACTTTGAATGTGTGACAATTTTTCTAATGGGGTGGTTTTCCAAATTCCAAATATATTCCGAATTATATGTGACAGTAAAAAATTCCGAATTGTATGTGGCAGTTTTCCAAGGTGCCTAATGAGGTGAAGAAACTCTTTTGTTTGTCTGAATTTCCATGCGGGTTCTTACGAGTTTAGGGCAACTGGCCATAAACGTTCAAAAGGGGGAAGGGGGGGGGGGTTGTATAAAGATTGCCGTTTCTGGGCCTATTTTGAGAACTGAATTGGGAATTCCAAACGAATTTCGAGAAAACGTTCCATGCCAGCCAAGCGAGAATTGTACTTTAATTTGAATAAATAAATTGTCGATGATCCAAGGTACACTTAGTTTGGGGGGAGGGGGTCCCCAACTTCTGCAATATTATATTCTGGGCCGCTTAGACCGCAGACAGGTGTTCAAGGTAAGGGATTTGCTCGCAATTTCTATACTTCATGTTGTGTTTAGTGGCAGACTATGTATGCCCTTACCCGCTGCCCGGTAATTTGGTGAAGTCTGTGAAAGGGATACGAGGTGTTTGGTTTGGAGGGCTCTACCTCAGCTTCCGTAATTTTATATTCTGGACCTCTAGAGACGGTCAGTGTATCCTCGATGTTACCCCTGAAGAGCTCTTAGACACGGGAGGGGGGGGGGCTGAATTAACCCTACCCTCCTGAAAATTCGTGGTCGTGTACAGAATCATTATATAAAATATGGTACTGATGTTTACAGCTCTACGTCCATTTTAATATTTTGTAGTACCCCCACCCCCCACCCCAAGCTCACGGACCTCTCGGACGCTTCAAGAGGAACATCCTGGATACACTGACAGACTCCAGTGGCCCAGAATATAATATTACGGAAGTTGGGGGTAGAGCCCCTCCTAAACCAAGTGTACCTTGAATCCTCAGCAATTTATTTCTTCAAATTAAAGTACAATTCTCGCTCGGCTTACACGGAACGTTTTCTCGAAATTCGTTTGGAGTTTCCAATTTAGTTCTCAATATAGTTAATTGAGACTATCGTTTTGAAGTCATTTTGCACGGTCAGAAACGCTGAAAATTTGCCAGAATGACACTATCGACAATAACACCAGAACTAAAACAGCTATTCTGGATTTAACTACATAGTCTTGTTTACGTTTATAAACTACCCTAAGTGATGCAATATGTTTTTCCTATTCGTATTAGTTTCGGAGATAACAGAGACTATAGGATTTTGTAGCCATTTGGCACGGTCAAAAACGCTAAAAATTTGCCAAAATGACACCATCGACAATAACACCAAAACTAAAACAGCTATTCCGGATTTAACTGCATGTCTTGTTTGCATTTATAAACCACCCAAAGTGGTGCTGTAAGGTTTTCCTATTGGCATTAGTTTTAGTTTTAGGGATAATTGAGGCTATATCTTTTTGAAATCATTTCGCACGGTCAAAAACGCTGAAAATTTGCCAAAAAAGACACCACCGACAGTAACTACAAAACTAAAACAGCTATTCCGGATTTAACTACAAATTCTTGTTTTTGTTTATAAACTACCCGGCAGTCTTTATAGCTCCCCCCCCTTGAACCTTTGTTTCCAGTTGCCCTGAACTCGTATGAACCCGAATAAAAATTCAGACAGACAAAAGAGTTCCTTCCCCTCTTTAGGTACCTTGGAAAACTGTCACACATAACTCGGGAATTTAGAAAACTGCCCCACTGGAAAAATTGTCACACATTCAAAGTGTTCTTTGGAGGAGCAGCAATATGTACCCGACCCTTTATTAAAAACGTGGCAATTTTCCAAGTTGCTGAAAGATGTGTGGCAGGGTTTTCAATTTTCATTTTTACCGCTTTTCAATTTTCATGGCTATTTTCAGGAGGGGGGGGGGGATTTTTCCCGTGGGTGGTTTTGCCGTTTACAGATATGATATAGTGTGATCGTTTCCCGGAAAAGAGCATAGGTAATGAGTGGTAAGGAATTCTGGGGTACCCCTTATACTTCGGAGTCCCAGTAGAGATTAATCTCCATTTACAAGAAAAAAGAAAAAAAAACGTTTTTCTGAAATGTATATTGTTATTTCGTAAGAAGAGTTGGAAATGTTTCTTTTTCATTAAGGAACAATAACATCATTCTTTCACTAAAGAAAGAAAATAAATGGTAAGGTGAAGAAGGGAATGAGATATTTTTACACGTACATCGTTTGCATAATCTAAGAGCTACGGTTCTTGTGGAATTCATACTAATGCAGACATGTCCAAATCAATACCGTTTGTCACTGTTTAATTTACAAATACAAAAAATCTAGGTTGCAACTTAAAATCTTTTCAAAAGGCCCGCGGCCTAGGTGGCTTGTAAATAGGTGAGAAATAATCCGTTGTGTGCCTTTCATTAGGTTCAATAAAATGTTTACAAATACGAAATTTCTAGGTTGTAACTTAAAATCTTCTAAAAGGGCCCGCGGAATAGGTGGCTTGTGAATAGGTGAGGAATAATCGATTGAGTTCAATTTATTAGGTTTTATAAAATGTTTAGAAATACGGAATATCAAGGTTGTAGTTTAAAATCTTCTAAAACGATCAGCACCTGAATATCGATTCGTTGAGCCCCTGTTAATTAGCCTTTATTGCTTGTTATCACATGGGAAATATTAAAATCATAACTAAAGAATAAAGGAGACAGAAAGGTTCTACATAAACCTTGAGCCATTTTGATCTTACATACCCATTGAGATCCCTAGGAAAACTGGTACATTCCGTTTTGTTCAGCTAGAAAAACGCATACACTTTGTCAAAATCTCGGACAGAAACGCAATTTGTGTAATCCCCTTACTTAAAAGGGTGTACGAGTTTTCCGCCCTTTGCATTTTTCTCAGCGGCATGAAAAAGTGTACGAGTTTTCCTGGATCCGTTGGAATAAGGTAATTTAAAAGTAATTTTTGTTCGTTCATCTGAGGAATGGACAAGAATTTTTGGAAGGGTGGGGGAAAGTGGACAGACCTTATGGGTTTTGCCCGGGTGTGCGCTACTCATAACACACAGTGGTATGAAAACAAAAGTAACTTCATGTCGATATATTTGGTTTTAGAAAAATATGGAACACAATTATTTTGAATTATATTTAAATTTTATAAATACAAAGTTTTGAAATTTAAAAAATTAGGAAAGCGTAATATGTTATGTGAAAAACTTTATTCAAAAATTTACGGTGTGTTCTCGATAACGGAAGTTGAGGGGAACGCGTGTTCCCGTCTACATACGATTCAACCCCTATGGTTAAATCCAATGTATGCGGAAGTAAAACTGTTTCCTTTTTTTCCCAATGTAGTGTGCATCACTGTCTTTACATGTTAATTCTTTCTTTTAATTTTTTTTCCGACCGACTCAGCAAGAATTGTGCTTTAGGAGACTGGCCTTCCTGTTCTCGCCTTGGGTCATAGAACGTAGCATAAAGGACACTTGATGGCATCGTTAATCCCCGTCACAAGCTTGCGTTCCACCCGCTGAGTTGAGACAGCAATCCCTATGTTGGAAAAGCTGAAATCCCGCAGCAATGGGACCAGTTTTTTCGGAAGAGGAAGGTGAATATGGAGGCAATACGCGTTCAAGCTTCGGGTGATTTTTGGAGACATTTTGTTCCCGTAGACCGGCCGGTTAAAGGGTTAAGCAAGCTACCGAATCACCAATTTTGCGTCGTGCATTGAAGCCCACCGTAGAAACGGTTGGGTGACCATTTCAGGGTTGTATGACCGGTTTCCGCTTTGACGGAATGTGCCTCTTTCGCTCGTAAAATGCTAGCCGTCCTTGACGCGGCTGCTACGGATCTCAGTGGCATTTTAAAAGCGGCTGAATCATATTTCATGAGCAGGTCAGAGGGTTGATAATTTTCTTATAAATAAATATAAACTTTACAAAATTACACCAATGGCTTGGCACAAAAGTGGAGTATTATTTCTAATTATCGGCAAATAGTAAAGACAAATGCTTCATCAATCACTGAAGACACTCACTTTTACGTAACAATTTTTTCACTTAAATCTTAAAGCAAGCACATTTTACCAACTGAACACGGTACAGAAAATATTACATGTTGTGACCAGAAACTTGGGCTCGCTTTCCTGTCACTAACTTATTTTCCATATTTTTAATACTGTTCCTTGAACATGCTACTTCTAAAGGTGAGCCCCAGTGAATGTCGCTTAACCTGGTCTTTTCGACACATTTTACTTGGTTCATTCTTGAAAACAACTGTTCATATGAGTATGCGGTCACGAACATGGACAGACCCATGCAGCTAAGTTAAGAATGTTTACGTACTTGTCTTTTTAAAATTAATTGGTATAACCATATTAAATTGCAGCTGTTGATTTTTTTCTTTCAGGAAAGAATCACTCTGAAAGTCTATTAATTTAAACCAAAGTTTTTCAAGTACGTTTTCAGCATTAAAGGAAAATGAAGACTTGAACATATTGAACATATTTTCCATGTCTTTGAAACCTTCTTTTTATATAGCTATCTTCTTAAGACATTCACTAAAACTGATTTCTTCTACTTCACACGAAGCTTTTAAAGTGGCAAAGTGAACAAGATTTCCTGCAGTGAGCTGAGCTTTCCAAAACTGAAGTTTCCTCTGAAATGCGGTAACCATAACAGTAGTCAAGTGACTAGCTTATTTTGGCCTTGTAGTTAGATATTCAAATCGTTGAAGTGACGAGTTATATCTATGCTGAATGCACAGATATCTTCTGAATTCATTGGTCGTTTATACCTATTGTACTAGTAACCGTATTTGGCGAAAACCTATGTTTTTAAATTCATTCATCTTTTCAGGGCAAATAAACTCTGCTGTTTTAACTATACACTTTTTAATTGAAAAACTGGCTGTAAAATATACTTTTCTGATACTAAATTTGATAAGATATATTGTAGCTTACCTTCACATCTCTTTGATTGTTAATAATTCGCCGAAACGCATTTTACTGCGAACTTAAATCCGTTTTCAGTTTCTTCAGTTTGTCCCCTCGAATATGCTCTTTTAGTGAATCAAACTTCTCCCCATGCCCAGTTTGAAAATGACTTTGTAAGTTGTACTCTTTTAGGATCTCCAACACTTGCTTACCAATAAGGCACAATTAGGGCCGGATTAAGGCCTTAGTGGGCCCACAGACTAAGGAATTTGAGTGGGCCCCCAAAGAACTTATGACGGATAACTATTATGAAGTCCATTAAAACACAAAACTGTAACTAATAATCTATCTGCAGAGTTTTCATAATAAGTCACTGCATTTTTTATTGTTCTCAGAAGAACATGCGTTAAAAGCTTAAGATTCCTAGATTTTGTCTTGGCTTTTCTACTCATTTACCATTGTATAACTTTCATAGTTCATCTTTTTTTGTAAAATATCATATTAAGCCAGAGGGGATTTCGACAACTAATGGTTCCAAGTACAAATTGGGAGATGTTGGGAGTGAAAAAGTTGAAACTGTCTTGCCGACTCCGCTGTGTCCAGCGACATGAAATATGTACCATTGGTAAGTCACGGCCTTGAAATCTGTTCGCCTTCCAGTCTCTGTTTCTTACCCAGTGGAGATCGTGTAACACAAAGTAAAACTATTTTATAAACTTCTCCTTTTCACTCTCTCTCTCTCTCTCTTACATGCACAGGCATGATTCCTGGGCACTTGGTCGTGGTTGGCCCCAAGGCTATAAATAACTTATAGACCCCGTTTAATCCTGCCCTAGGCACAATACACGATGATTACTTTTACAACAAAAATATTGTAATTCCCACTTCTTGTTAAATACTCTATGTTCAACTTCAATGGATCGTTTCCTACTGTTCCTTGGTTTAGGATCAGACATAGTGAAAAATAAAGCCACACAAATCAACTTTATTTTAAAAAGAGTGTGCCATGCAGCAAGACTAGCCACCAGCCGAGTGGGAGGGAACTTTCAAGGCCATCAGTGTTCCCGACGCAAAATTTCAATTCTGCGCAATTCTCTTTTTAGGCCACATCCCTTCCGTACAACTACACGGCTGCCACCGCTCTTGGATTCATAGAAAGTACGTCGTAGAAACACACCTGTAACGTTTTCACAATCTTTTCGACGTAACAAAACGCATGCTTAATACAGTGATATTCTTCGTAAATACGGTTGTTACCCTTAAAGAGGATAGCTTTGCTAAGTATTACTATTTTATATTATATTTAATATGTTTTACTATACTTAAAAAACAGGCTGATTCATTTTTAATTTGTAATCACTCTCGCAGGCTGCATTTGGCGCGTGGGCCGCGAGTGAGAGACCCCTACTCTAATATGAGTTGAAATATTTTCTAACGATGTTTTAAAGATAACACACTTCCATCTAAGTAGTAAAGCATATTAATAAGAAATAATAGTTGATACTCCGTCCATACATTACTATTTGCGATTTGGGAAACACAGAAAATAATAGAGACACAGCTCCTGCTAAAAAAAACTACGTAGCAAATAACAAAAATTGTCCGGAAAGTTTAGATGCTTTCGTTCACATTACTGCTGACAAACACATATATCGTACAACAGTAAAGTTAAAAACAATAATGATTATCAGTAGTTACGCACAAGTTAAAATATTTACAAATAATGGAAATATAACGGGCACTATTTACACTATCAAATTCTCTAGGACCGTGTAGAGCCAGGAGTGTTCTGTAGTTGCTTTTATCATACATTTGACGTGAAACTAAATACACGCTTGGTATAATTTAATCAGTTAAGGCCAACTTTCCAACTTCACTTAGCGGAAAGTGTGCGAAATTACAATTTCTGTTCTTATGGTATAGATGGAACTGTAGTGAAAATATATATAAAGTTTTATTTAAAGATATTACTGAATCTTCAATTTATGAGGAATCCTAAGCCTTAATTACGCAATATTTTATGAATATTTCGTTTCGAAAACAACAACACTCCTTTATTTCCACAACACCAGGAATGTCGCAAGAAAATATGCATACTCTGCTAATTTAAATGCAAATTTTTCTGTAAAAGTTATCATCACATTCTAATTAGCGAAGAAAATCTATATATTAAGGTTGGCACATGAAACGGAAGAAGCTCATTCGTTACTCTAGGACACAAATCAAACCTTCTGTTGATTGTAAAAGATAGAAAGACTCAGTGCTTACTTTTCTCTCATTAAAGTCGGTTATTGCTCCATTACTTTGTGTAATGAACCTTAATACTGCATCATTTCCTCCAGACAATATATTTGTCGAGAGCAATTTTATATTTTTAATATTTGAAGTGAACTTCGTTTTGTGATGCTCTCTGGTGTAAGGGAGAAGATTATCGTCGTGACTCAGAGAAAGACGTGAGTGTAAGTTCCAACTGTGGAATGTAAAGGCTTCGTTTGAATAACTTGAACGTACTACCATGGAGATCGAGAACTGGAGATAAGTAACCTAAATTCATAAAGGTTTTCTGCTGTGCTATCCCACCTCTTCATTCTCAGGCACAAAGTGTGATAATACATGCTAGTAAAGTGCTGCTAAAATATTTTAATCTCATGTTATTGTTTTTACGCAATAAATTTGAGAGGTTCTTTTTTCATCTACAGTAATCACTTTATATTGCTTCTCTCACACGGAGTTTTGTTTAAATTTTTAAGCACAAATCTCCTTACCCACTTTTCAAAAACTTTATTTGACTTTAGAAAAGCGAATAAACATACAATCACTATATCTCACGACACTGATTTTTGAAAGATCCGATTAAATGAAGCACTACGGCTTATTCTGGTTGTTCCAAAAAGACCGTGAGAATAGAAATAAATAAATTATCCAGCAATGCAATTATATAGAATTTGCGAATATGCTGTAGGTAGCAAGTAAAACGGAGATCAGAAACTCACTGAACTCGAAGAAAGATAAAATGATTCACAACAAATAATTTACACATTTACCAAATCCTGTAATAGGGGCAACGGAAATATTCGGTTATACACTACCTGAGATCTCATGCAACCGTTATGTTTGTCGCCGATCTCTTGACAGAGATCGCAGTGTTTTTAAACGCTACTTTAAGTGGAAGCACACATGTCTTATATCGGTCAACGTCTGCACTATTTGCTAATTCAGAAAGCTGACCGCTCTCAGTGCCTTCCGGCGCCGATTATGAAATAAAGGTCGGCTTGTTTTTTTAATCGGACTACAGTTTCATATTTTAATAATTTTCTGTTATTTTTTATACTCTTTCCCCGAGTACAACTAAATACGTACAAGCACTATCCGGTCCTGTCAAGAACTAACCATAAAAATGATATAAGTGATTGCAAACAAAAATCGTAGAAAATACCCTTTAAATGAGGATCTTGGACAGTGGGTGATTGTAAGAGAACGGCCAGGTCTGACTAATCAGGATTCCTGGTGCATCAGGAAGACGGCCGAGATCGGTTGCGCCGATTGCCAACGGAGTCTAAGGCACCTGGATGCACTGTTGGGCGGAAACAGGTTGCCTGCGGCAGTGTTATGCTGTGGGTAATGCTTTCTTGGGACATGTTAGGCCCCATTTTAAAAATAGCACAATTCATGACAGCTGCCAGGTATCTGATCATCGTTGCGGTCAAAGTTCACTCATTTATGGCAACTGCGTTTCCTGCTGGGGATGGCCATTACCAACAGGATAATGCGCCATGCAACACTGCCAGAATTGTCAAGGAATTGTTCGAGGAACATGCTGTTGGCTTCTTTTAATGCCCTAGCCTCTAAATTCACCTGTCATGAACCCAATCGAACATTTGTGGTTCGACTTGAAAAAGCGGGTTCGCGCTAAATCACCACCACCCTGAAATGTACGAGAACTGGAGGGCCTAATGTTGACATTATGGTACCAGATATCTCAGAATTACTTATTGCCATCTCATCGTACCGATGCCTTGCCGAGTTGCCGCAGTTTTACGTGCTAAATGGGGTCCTACAACATATTAGGTGGGTGATAATAATGTAATGGGTCATCGTGTAAGTATATGAAAAATGTACGTATTATTTAATATGCAGGTTAGTAATTTAATTTGTTGCGGAAAACATTCACTTAAAATTTCTTTGTGACATAAGTAAAACGTAAGAAAAATTGTAAAAATATTTTAGTATTTTCTAACTACATTTTCAAAATACACCGATTTCATTTTACTTACATACAACATTTTCGAAAGTATACATTATATTTTGTTGTGGAAATATTTTCCAGAAAATCCTTTCCATATTGAACATAGTAGTAATAACATTAAATTTACACGGAAATTACCACCTGTATCGTCATATCACTTTAACCAAGTATTGCTACTTTAGTTATCCAAGAAAATCCTCCTTTGTACAGAATCATATCATTAAACAGAAATAATTAGAACCAACTCGGACCAATCAAATAAGGAATTGACGTTTAAAGCCTCAGCAACACAAAATTCTTATAAACATGTGTTTGTAGGTAGGAAATAGTTGGAGTTCCATTTGGAATCCATTTCCATATTGAACACACTTTTGAAACTCCATGATATTTAACTTTGACTTAACGATAGGATATCTCCAATATGCAACCTATGCCGTAAAAGTGGAACCGATGGAACCAACAGAGATATTTTGATATATTTTAAAGCATATATCACAGCTTATCTGCACTTCTGTAATATATTTCAACATAATTGAAATCAGTGACTGTTCATCAGTTAGTTTTCATCATCATTTACTTTTTCTAGCGTTAGCTCTTTATTTATTGACACCAAGGTCCACCAGTTTTATAGCATGTGGAAATATAATCTCTGTAGGATACATATTCCATTTGGTAGCAGGTAACTTAATAGGTCTGAGAAGGAAGCAGGTGTTAGTCCAATGTTTTGGTTTAACCTGCGATCTCCATGTGACCGCCTACTTCTTGAAAGGATACACAAATATTGGTTCGATTGAGATTTCAGTTGCCTTCACTTTTATTAATTTAGGTGTCTTTTTGTTAAAGCCGTCGAATAATTTAGGCTGGCAAAAGAAAGAAAGAGGAACGATACTTTCATTAAAGTTAATATACCAATTCTATGAATGTCTCTTAGGACACGAAGTACCCTGACTTTAAAAAAAAACAGTTATTTACACTCAAATTTATTTGATATGTAATGGTATAATTTGAGTAATATTTGGTAATGTCGAAGAACTGTTTCAGAGATCTGAGATATCAACGATTGCATTTGCTTCTACCGTGCATCTCGGTTGAAAAGGATTTTTTAAATGCAACCAATACTCTGATTATTCGGCATTTTTACAATCGGATAAATATTAATTATTACAGATAATTTCAGTAAAACAATACGGCATAAGCTTTTTTGTGGTTTGCCTATATAAAACAAACTTATCATTAATAATATATAAAAAGAAATAATATATATATATATATATATATATATATATATATATATATATATATATAATAAAAGCTACATGTTTTTACTTGCCACAGTTCCTTTGTTTTCTTTGCTTGAAATCTCGGTAGGAATTTGTTTTCTTTGAGCAATAATCTCCCAGCAAGTAAGACGGGTAATAGTAACAGACGATCTCATCAGTTTCACTTTTAGTGATTGCCGTTGAGATTAACAGTCCTTTCGTTGGAAACGATGCTTCAATAATTAGAACACGTAGAATAGCTTTGTGCTGTCAGAATGATTTCATCTTTTACACTTCTTACCTCCTTTGCCTTATTTTGATACATTTATTACTTCACATTAACTTTTATTGCAATCTCACTCTTATATGCCATGACTGTCGATTCATGCTCTAATTACTTTAAGAGGAATGCGCATCTAAGTGTACGATACCCCATATTAAGACATTTAATCTGCCCCCCCCTAAATTCATTTAGTTTTGCGCACGTTCTTTAGGTTTTGATTTCTGATAAATCTGCCGCTTATGGCCTCTTTACTAGATATACACAGTCGAATCACATTATTGTGACCACCTCCTACTTTTGAAGGCAGCAGCACGAAGCCAATGAAAGAATGCACGTGACGTGAGCTCGCTTGGATGGTATTAAGATGTGCTGCAGGCATTCGGAATGCATATCGCTAGTTGCTGGCATGGAAAGAAGAAGCAGTTTACCAGATTTGCAAAAAAGAGATCATTATCGTATTTCGGGTCAAGAGTGGCAGTATTTCTGAAATAGCGCAGTCTGTGAACTGTTAGCGTGCTGCTGTGGTTAAAGTCTATCGTGATTGGAGAAATAGCAAAATTGCGAATAAGCGACGTGGAAACTGTGGAACACCACGAGCTATTGATGAGAGAAGTGAACGTCTGCTACGAAGGTGCGTGAGGGCCGATCGACACGCTACAGTGGAGCAACACACTGCTTAATGAAGAAGGGGGCTACCGGAGGTGTGTCTAAAGGGACAGTTAAGCGAACCCGGCTGCATATGGGACTCCTAAGCCGTAGGGTGGTCACTGCACCTATGCTAAAGAAGGCACATCGGCAGAAAAGGCTTACATTTGCACTGCAGTATCGGAATTGGACCTCCGCTGATTGGCAAAGAATTGAGTTCTCCGGTGAGTCACGTTTTCTGCTTCATCGAACCAATGTACATTGTTGTATAAGGTGAGAAACATCGGAGAACAAATACTCTTCAACATTACTGGCGGCACACTAGCTGCTGGGGCAGCGTTATGGTCTGGGGAATGTTTTCCTGGCATTCGCTTGGACCACTTATACCTGTGGAAGGCATTATGGACCGAATTCTTTATGAATCCACCCTTGGAGACAACGTACACCCATACATGCAAATTGTCTTCCTTGGGCGGACGAGATCTTCTAGCGTGACAATGCGACCTGTCACACATCTAGAAACATCCAACCCTGGTTGTAAGAGAACAATGAAGACTTCAAACTGCTTCTCTGGCCCTCAATTCCCCAAACTTAAAACCCAATTCAGCATCTGTGGGACCACCTGAATTATGATATTAGCTCTATGGATCATCCACCACGCCCCTCCAGCAGCTGTCAGATGCACTGCATTCAGTAAGGCTCCGCTTACCTCTGAACGCCTTTCAACACTTTATGCAGTCACTCCCATCCCATCTAGCTGCTGTCCGCGCTGCGCACGGTGGTTACTCTGGATATTAGTTGGTCGTCACAATAATGTGTCTCTACCGTGTAGTTTCGGTCACAGTTATTTAGATGCAACCATTTTGCAAATTTAGTGGTGACTCTGATTCTAATCAAATGCGTTCTCCTCTGTAAATGAAGAAACGTTTGAGCAAGTTCACATATTTGGGTTCAGTAATAACAGAATTTAATGATGTGTCACTAGAATTTACTTAGAGAATAGCTGCAAGAAATAGAACCTATTGCAGCATTCAACCACGGTTAAAATCTAATTTCATCTTAATAAAAAGTAAAATTCAACTGTTTAGAGTAATCCTCAAACACGTAGTTTTACACGCTGTGAAACATGGACAATGCTCCATAGGGATAAAAACATATTACAAATACAGAAACGAAACGTTATAAGAAAGATATTTGGCCCAATTAGTAAAAATTGTCTTCGGAGAGTGAGCAGCAAAAAAAGAAACAACGGAGAAATTTAATGAAATGAATATTATTACTGAAATAAAGGTGAGAAGACTGAGATGGCTGGGGCATGTTCAGCGAATGAAAGATGAGAGAGAAGCAAGAAAATTCTTCATGTATGGACCCGGTGGATCTGGACCCAAAGGGCGAACAACAAGAAGATAACTTGATGATGTGGAGGATGACTTAAAGAAAATGCAAATAAAGAACTTGAAGAACAGGGCAGAGAATCCTGAAGAATGGAGGTCTATCCTGAGGCAGGCTCAGGTCTTAGGTGGATTGTAATGCTAAGGAGTTGTGGTAGTAGTAATTCAAGCAAATGATAATGCACAAATGATATGTGATTCATAGTTTTCAAAGTTGTGGAATAAGGGAAATGTGTAAATGTGTTTTTGTGCAAATTGGTTCAACGACAATGTTCAATGATATGTCGAGAGTTTAGAAGAAAATCCCCCATTTCCTCACTTTGAATGGTTTCTGTGCAAACTGCGTAAACAAAATTACACTCATCGTAAAGAGAACAAAAAACGGTTTCACCCAAAAGGATATGTCTGATCGCAATGATATTAGAGAGGAAGGTAAACGTTACTAGAAACAATAAATTATTAAACATTGAGACTGATATGAGTAATATTTATTGAGCTACACGCCAAAAAGTAATGTCTCTCAGTATGGCGTCGGGTGGCCATGTTTGCTCACACAGTATGTCAGATATTTCGGCATTAAGTTGTACAGATTCTTAATGGTATCTTGCGATATGCGATGCCATGCAGCTTGAATCTTCATCCACAGTACCTGCAGATTGTGGGGTAGGGGTGGAGTGTGGATGGCGCTTTCAATAGCATCCCACATATTTTCAATCGGCGACAAGTCTGGCGGTGCGGCTGGCCATCGCAGAATTCTCAGGGCCTTGAATGCAAGCTCTCGAGACAGCAGCAGTATGCGGACGTGCGTTGTCCTATTAGAAAATTGCAAAGGAATGAGCGATCAGAAAATATAGGTTCAGGGGTTGCAGTACCTTGTTAACGTAACGTTCGGCTGTCAAAGTACCAGTAACGAACACTAACAGTGATTTGGCATCGTAGTGAATTGCACTTATAACCATGACACCAAGCCTTCTGGACGTATGATGCTCGACAACAAACCGTTCATCGTGGTGCTGACCACGGTGCCTCCACACACGGATTCGTTGGTCGTCTCCTCCAAGACAAAGGCACGATTCGACAATGAAGATCACCCGCTGACATTCTGAGCGGCTCCTTGACAGCCTGACGCGACACCATTGCAGTATTTGACGACGATGCAATGGTGTTAAGGGGACTCGGTACACTTCGTTTTGGAAAAATTTAGAAAAATATAGATTTTCTAATTTTTCCTTAATATATATTAATACTGTGGGACCTCTAGTATATTGTGACGAAATTCTGAGTTAGTCGGAAGCACCTAACAGGAGTAAAAATGTTTTTTCTACAGAGATGCCCTTGGAAATGCCACACCCCTTTAATGCTTACTTTTTTTATTTTAAACACAACATGCCTCACTTGTTTTGCCAAGAAGAAATATTGGTCGCACGTTTTTTTAGCGTCATTATCTCGTGAAGAAGAAGAAGAAGGAGAAGCATAGCTCACTAGCATTCACAAATATGTTATTCGTATCATCATCATCATCATTGTCAACCATTATCAATCCACTGCTGGACGAAGGTCTCCCCAAGTTTCCTCCACAACGGTCTGTCTTGTGCCAGTCTCCTCCATGTCACTCCCGCATATTTACGAATTTCATCCACCCATCTCCCATGTGGTCTTTTTCTGGGTCTTTTCCTGTCCCTTGGAATCCAATCTAAAATTTCAGCTGTCCATCGATGGTCTGTCCTTCTGGCAGTATGTCCAGCCCATTGCCATTTCAGGGATTTAACTCTGATCATGATGTCTTCCACTCTCGTCATTTTTCGGATCCACGAGTTCCTCTTCTTATCTCTCCTGGTTATACCAAGCATGCACCTCTCCATGCTGTTTTGAGTTGTCTGCAGCCTTTGTATGTCTCTTTTAGTTAAGGTCCACGTCTCTGCACCATACGTAAGCACTGGAAGGATGCATTGATCAAACACTTTTCTTTTAAGACATAATGGCATATTGCTCTTGAAAATTATGCTGTTTCTTCCAAAAGCTCTCCAGGCAAGTTTTGTACGCCGATTAATTTCTTCATCAATGTGACCCTCACTTGATATCTGCTGTCCAAGATAAACATACGTATCTGTTATCTCCAGTTTTTCTCCATCAATCGATAAATCTTCATTTCTTGTAAAAGCATTGAACATCACTTTTGTCTTCTGAAAGTTCATTTTTAATCCCACTTCTTTACTCTTGTCAGCAAGTTCCTGGATCATACTCTGCAGCTCTGATGGGGTAGTTGCAAAAATGACTATGTCATCAGCAAAACGAAGGTGGGTTAGATAATCTCCATTAATCTTTATCCCTTTGTTTTCCCAGTTCAGTGATTGAAAGACATTTTCCAATGTGGCATTAAAGAGCTTCGGAGATATGGTGTCACCTTGTCTCACTCCCTTTCCAATTTTTATGTGTGTTGTATTTTCAAACAGCCGAATCTTTGCACTTGCATTTTCATAGATGTTATTAATAATATTAATGTATGCGTCTTCAATACCGCAGGATTTCAGAGCCGTGGTAACTGCTGATGGTTTCACCGAATCAAAGGCTTTTTCATAATCGATAAAAGCCATGCACAATGGAAGTTCATATTCCCTCGCTCTTTCAATTAGTTCTCTCAGTACATGGATATGATCTATTGTGCTGTAGCCACTCCTGAATCCAGCTTGTTCTCTCGGTTGAGCCATGTCCAGTGTTACCTTCAAGCGGTGTGAAAGAACTTTAGTGAAGATTTTATAAACTACTGATAGGAGGCTGATAGGTCTGTAGTTCCTGAGATCCTCAATGTCACCTTTTTTATGTAGAAGGATCATTGTAGCATTGTTCCAATCCTCAGGAATCTTCCCTTCATTAAGGCATCGAGTGAAAATTTGGGCGAGTACCGTTTCAATTTCTCCACTTGCTTCTTGTATGATGTCTTTAGTAATTCCATCTTCCTGGAGCTTTCCCCCGCTTCATGTTCTTGATTGCATGAGCAACTTCTGCTGGGAGGACTGGAAGAACTCTGGTACCTTTCATGATGTCTGGAGTACATGTATCATCCTTTCATATAATTTGGAGTAGAAATCTTTCACTCTTGTCAAAATTTCGCCTCTATTTCTTGTTATAGAACCATCTTCTTTTCTCAGAGCCATAATCTGTTTTCTTCCGTTACTGAGATGTCCCTTTGCTATCTTTAGGCTTTGGTTGTTTTCAATTGCTTTCCTCACTAGCTCACAGTTGAATTTCTATACGTCTTCAGTGATACTTTTTCGTGCTGTCTTGCATAGCTCTATATATTCCACTTTGGAAGTCACATCTTCTTTAGTTGTCCTCATCTCTTCTTTCTTGCATCAACATTTTGGTTTTTCCTGATAATTTGTTTACATGCAACTTGTTCTTAGACCCAGCTAATTTTGTTGCTGTTTCCATAAGAGCTTTGGTTACTTTTCTGTTAACTTCCGAAATATCCACTTCTTCCGATGTTAGGCCTTCCAAAGCAGAGAATCTGTTCTTCAGTTCCAACTTGAAAGTATTATGGTGTTTTTTAAGGTTGGTTATGTCAATACATTTTGTTTGTCTCATGAGCTTGCCACGTTCCAGTTTAGTGTTGAGGTGCATCTTACATCTCACCAATCTATGGTCACTACCTGTGTTGAACTTGTTTAGCACACTGCAGTCTTCGATGACGAATTTTTTGTTACACATGATAAAAATCAATTTCACTTGTCGTCCCAATTGGATGTCTCCATGTCCATTTCCTGTGTGGCTTTTTCTTGAAAAAGGAATTCAAGATGAAAAATCCTTCTGCCTCTGCAAACTCAACGAGAGTATTTCCACGCTGGTTTCTGTTGCCGTGACCGAATTTACCTACTGAAGTTTCATTCTGTTGCCGGTGCCCTATTTTTGCATTGAAATCTCCCATAATTATCTTCAAGTGCTGCTTACCTTTATTATTTAGATGACGAATTTCCTCATAAAATTCTTCAATTTCTTCTTCAGGATGACTTGTGGTGGGTGCATAAGTTTGAATAATCTGAGCTTGGTATCTTCTTGATAGTTGGATAACGAGTCGTGCAGCTCTGTCAGAGGAACTTTCAACTTCTACCACTTTATCCTTCAGTTTCTTGTTTATTATAAATCCAACACCACTAGTTCTGCCAGTATCTGTCCCACGATAATAGAAGAGATGTCCACTTTTCAGTTCAATGAGATCTTCTCCTTTTCTCCTTACCTCACTTAGCCCGACGATGTCCCACTTGATCCTTTGTAGTTCCTCTTCCAATTCAAGAAGCCTTGAATCAGAAGATAGAGAGCGTCCGTTGTAGGTAGCCAAGGTCAGCATCAAATGGCAGCCTAGTCCGGTCCTCCGGGGATTCTTAGCACCCTCTGCCTTCATGTCGCACTGGCCGCTGCCTTGGCCAGGTACATTCCAGCTGCCGGAGACTGAGGGCCAAGATTTAAGTTGTAGAGTCATTTTGGAGGTGTTTGGCCATAACTCACCACGCTGGCCAAGCGGGTTGGTGAGTGTGGGATAGCATTTCCTCTGATCCCGATGGTATAGTTATACCGCTATTTGCGGTCGTCAGAGCCCCTTTAGTGGGAACAGGATGCACCACGAGAAGGCGGGGTTGACATTTGTCAAGGAGAGGCTGTGATGTTACGCATCACCTGACCTTACATCCTATTATTATTATATTATATGACCTTACATCCTGTTATTCGTATATTATATGAAAAATCAGTTCTTTAAATGACAAAGGCAAACTTCTGGGGTGGTGTTGTCCATTGAATCTCACATAATAAATATGATATTTAAAAAGAAATATGTATCACTACTATATTTATTTTTCCCTCCTGCTCGCAAACCCCTGACTTTGCCTCGTACATGAACCTTCAGTTTTTCATAACACAATTTCCGGTTGTTGTGTATTTTTTCTTCTCCTTTCCCTAAATATCTGAAAATCTCTGCAACACTTCCTCATTAAAAAAATAATTGATTTAAATGTAAATGTTTATCTCCCACCAGCATTCCTAGGTATGTGATTTAGGTGACAACTGGTTTAGAAAAAGATGCAAAAATCATGAAAAAGCAAATCTATATACACACACTATAATTATTTTATGCATTAGTGTGCTCCTTCAGACTGTTTTTATGCTGCAAAAAAGCACGAAGAAAACATTTTTGACAACACTTTTTTCACAATTATTTTAAACATTATTTTCAATTCCTCAGATTTTGCTAGTCACCGCAAGCTGATGTGAAGCTGTATATAGTAGTCTAAAAACTAAGATTGAAGTGGGTAATGTGATCAAGACTCACTATAGTAGGTGTACACTTAGGTATGTGTATTATGCATGCACAAAAAACATAAAGGTTACTCATTGTGGTTATACAACAATTCATTTTTGCAAGATTGAAATCTTTAAATTCATCTATCTTTGTTCGCAAATTTCCCGACAAGTCACTCCATTAAAAGTACTAAAACTTGAACATAGTTTCATCAAACCACTTCAAACGTTTTTGGTAGTTTCCCTAGCACCCAATTAATAGATTTAGGGATGAAATTTGCAATAAAATAAAAACAATTTAAAAGTAAAATATACTTGTTTTTCATGATTTTGCACATATATATGTGTTTTTTATTTTTTCTGCTAAACTATTTTGTTTATTTTAAATCAAATACCTAAAGTTATAGAATACATACTCGTAAAAAATGTAAAAAAATAAATTCAAAATAATTAAAAATATAGAAGAACATTTTTTAAATAACTTCAATTAAAAAAAAATCAGAAATTGTAAACACAATATGCTTATTTTGTCAAAATCAGTTCATAATATCGCACTACTTATAAAAATGTATGAAAAACAAAAGTTTTTTTTTTTTTGATTGGAGGTTTCACGACCACCGTGAGCAAAACAGAAGTTTATTTCTTAAAAAAAAGTTTTAAGCATACAGATTCCCCTTAGGGCAGTCGTCGTAACGGTCTGCGTGCGCGCAGTCCTACGCCGTGCAGCCGTCTGCCAATGGTGCTGGCACTAATAGGATGTCCACAATCGTGGTAGTTCGGTCGCTCTGCGCATGTCGGACAAGACATCGGTCCTCTCTCTCCGTGGTTCCTCTAGGTCTCGCATACCCTTCCCGCCGCTGCTGCGTGCCTTGTTCGATACAGTGCCGCGAACAGCGTGCGTAATATGGCAATATCCGCACGACAGATATGACGCGCAATACGGCGATAAGACCACCCCGCTTCCCAAAGCCCGATGAATTGGCCCCACTCGAATTCCTCCAACTGCTCAAATTGCTTCCGAACTTATTTCCGAGGCATACTTACTTGCAAAGATGCAACCAACACAACAGCGTGAGGCAGAATGGCAAGCACGCACAGCCAGACGCCCATAACTTGAATGTTTGCATGCCTCAAGATATAAAACCTACACACCAAGTATTAGTCCTGTGAGTTTCTCCATTCTGAGTGAAACCATTTTTTTGACGATGAGTGTATTTTAAAATGAAATATTTTTCTGAGGTGTATTTACCAAATAAGTTAGGGGTATTAAATTTGCTGCCAGAGCTAGGAGTCTCTGTCAACGTTGTGGAGTTGGAATAGGCGCTGATGTAATACGAAAGGAAGCGTTATGCAAATATTGAATGACCTTTAGTTATAACGTAAACGCTGGCTCAGCAAAGATGTAGTCTCTCCTTCAAAGCAGTCAATGAGGTAGGGTGTGTGTTAAAAGTGCATTCTTGAAAATTTTACTATAAGACTGGGAACAAAGAACTGCATACATTTGACTCCGAGAGAAAAATATATAGACTTTGCAATACTGACTTTTTGCTCAATCAGGAAGTACCTTTTCGTGCATCGCTAAGTAAAATAAAACTGTACAGGGCTAGCCTTTTCGGCTGTATGTTGACGAATTCCATTTCCACTTAAGTTACTTGCAGTATTTAGTTTCATAAGAGGTATTCATTAATATAATCTTTTCATTCGGTTGCAGTTTGACAACCATATTTATCTTTCTGGTAGATCTTAAATGATCACTTAACAAATAGTTTGCTTTCATTATATGAAATAAAATATTTAGAAGTAGACGCTCGAAAGTAGGGTATGAAATTTCGTTTATGAAAATACACGTATTTAGTAAGTTGCCTAATGGGTAATTCATGGGATATGAAATTGCTGTATAGAAATTTCATAAACGGTAATTTCAAATCCATGAAACTTTTGGCATATTCGTTACATGACGAAAGTAAATATTCCCTGAGATAATAAATTAAAACACCTTCAAGTTTTGAGGAAACTGATTTTCTTTGCGTCAAAAACAGGATTGACTTCACGAGGAACTGCGACAGATACAGACAGATGCAGATAATGAATTGAAGATTCAAATTTCTGGATCGAAGCTTCAATAATTTTGAAAACCGTCTTCGATTACTGGTCCATCAGAAGATTTAGTCGGCCGTATGTAATGCAACTGAATCTTGACAAACGGGAAAGCCGCGCCGTAGATAAAACCGTGTTGAAATTAAGAAAGAACAGATGTTCCGAGAGGAAAGCTTTAAAGTAAAAAAAAAATGAAAATTTACAGTTATAGAATATACAGTAGAGATTGAGAACCGATGGTTCAAATTTTGAAACACAGCATTCAATCATTTTGGAACACAGACTTCTATAATTTTGAAAAACTCCGTCTGGTTACTGGGTCCCTCAAAATATTTGGTCTCCATCTTGCTAGCTCAACGGAGCCCTGGATGACGGGGTTCAACTGTCTTGAAAGGAGGAATGAACAGATGTTCAGATACGAAAGTTCTAAAGTCACATCAATGAAAAATTAGAGTTAGGGTATATGAATTTCCTTTGACTGATTGATAAATAGGTAAAATGCTAAATTTCGTATTGCGAACTGAATAATTATTTTAGTTTGGTATTTTTGCCTGTTTTTGTTTATCAGATCAGGATGTTTAAATGTAAGTTTTTCTTGTTTTTTAACTCACATTGCTTTTGTTTTGGGTAACTTATGCTTCTTGAGCTGCCCTTTGGAAAGCAAGTAAATGGACGGAATGCAGTACCTTTGGCTAAATGATAAGTAGTTGAAAAGCTAAGTTTTACACTTTGAGATAAATTACTTTTTGCATGTTTTCAATTTGGTATTTCAAGGAATTAATTTGCGTGATTATGAAATTTCAGAAGTGGTTTTCAGTTAATTGCGCATACAAGTAAAATTTTATATATATTTTTTCAATTACATGTTGGATGCCGTTGCTTAAAGAATTTCATTTTCATTCGGTAAATAAACAATGCAGCATTTATTGTAATTATTCAGTGGAAAATTTGTGCTCGTTTGTATTTCAGATCAAGATTATTACTGAAGGAGATTTCATACTGTCACCGCCTAAGGAAATAATGACTTCCATATTAGAACAGTGTTCGGGGTGATAGGGGTTAACTTCTTTAAGAGAACAGAGAAGAAGTCATTTTTGAACATGTCACTAATTTTCATCTACTCTCATCTAAACCGTTTTTTCTCTCAGGCATAATTCTGCTAAAACATATTATTACAATAAAATTGTTTAATGATGCTCACATTTTCTCCAGCTCAGCTTTTACCTGGTTTGGGATTAGGTGAAGACATAACACATTTTTCTTTCAAAAGCTTTTTTCCTCTTTGTTTTTTAAAGATGTGCATAAATGTGAAAAAAAGATCTTTAATAGTTCTTTGTTATACCTTCATGATCAGCTTAATTAATAGTTGGGCATCAGATATAAAATAAACAGGTTAAAAATATGTGAGACTTGAGGATGGGATATTTATAAAGCATTTCTGCTTGCAAGTGACGGCATTTAAACTTTCTTTTTCATTTTCCGAGCTAACCCACTTTGCAAATGTAACCGAAGAAAAGTTCACAATTAAAGCATGTGATTTGTTATTTCACGTCTTTCGTTAAGAAATGTTGACACGTTCTCGTGTATTTTTCTTTTGCATTGAATGAACGCTGTGTGCATTAGATAATGATAAATTCGTAAAATGTATAAATATTATTTTGATTCTTTTACCAAGCACGTTATTGTTCATGAATATGGGAACGAATGCATAAATCGTAATTCGAGATCATAATTGTTGCACTCTCGTCGAAATGTTTCTCACCATATTGCGTGACACCTTCATATTTAATGATCCATATTAAATTTATTCCCTACATTTGAATTCATAAAATTCTTTCATTCATATATTTAAAATATTTACAATTAATCAAGTCTTTACTGAGCGGAATGAGGGTATATTTTATTCTGATGAAAATTTCATGTCTCCGCCTAAGGAAATAATCAATTCCATATTATAACAGTGTTCGGGATGATAGGGCAAGCTTCTTGAAGAGTACATAGAAGAAGTCTTTTTTGACAATTATTACCATACGCGAATTCAAATTTTAAATGGAAGTCATATATTTTACCCTTTTACTGGGGAGTTACATTACTTCACAATTCACAACTGATTTTGCAATTATTTTCAGTATTCTCCTTAAATAATTAATATTATAAAAGTAAATATTTGAAATCTTTTTTATAACAACAATTAACTAACGTGCAATACTTTTTTCGGACCGTTTAAGGTTAAAGATGTTTTATTTAATTATTCATTGGGTTCTAAACACGTAATAATAGCATTATTTTCTTCTAACCGGAGGTTTAACGAACACAGTGACCAATTGAGTGGGATATATTCATGTGGCCGGTATATTATCTGAGGTCACTAGTTCCAGGAGAGACACAGGTACAGTACAGTGAGACAAAATTACTTCCATACCTCATGGAATTCGAAAACGGACCCATGTGTGACAAATGGCTGGAAACCACCGCTTTGACTACTGCACCGCTGGGACGGTTAATAAATAGTATTGCGCAGTATCACTCAAGACCTTATCCCTGTGAGCGGTTTGAACGCGATGCACGCATTTCAAAAACTGTAGAAAACTTGCGTGAAAAAATATTATTTATTTTGGCCCTGTTATTTCTAAAGCAGTTTCACAGCATCAGGTGCCACTCTTCGGTCTTCTTGATAAAGTGGTTTGCACGAGTGGAACGCGTCATTGATATCTTGAGGACTAAACCGTTTGAACACGCTTAGCAAGTTCGTGCCCCAGAGGAGGAAATCTCTTAAGACAGAGTAGCAAGCAGTATTCCCAACTTCCGTTTAAAAAGTTACGTCCCAGATGGCATGTATTATATTTTTAAAAAAGAAGTCGCTTTCGTGTAAAGGTAGGTCTGTTTTTGATGTAAATTTTGCATCTATTGAACACCTGGTTTTCTGGAAAATCCATCATGATTTTCTCCTAGAAAGGACAAATTTCATATAACTTGATTTCACTAAATTCGGTATGAAAAATGTTATTCTATACAGAAAGATCCTCCAAGCCAGATTTAGTATCATGGTGGGAGACCACACAGAATGCTCATGGGCAATTCTGCTCCGTGAGTGTTGGGTTTTATTGCATCATTCACAATTTCCATAGTTCCGTTTTTAAGGAAATTGTCGTAAGTCCCACATATGATGCATACAGATATAGTAATAGGTTATAATAGAGCGCAAATCTAAAAAAAAATCCATAAATAACAGAAATGTACCATTTTGACAGGACATATATACTTCCAACAAAGATTTCAAAGAAATATGCAATACCCTAGGTATTTATAAATTTACCTCTTATAAGCGGAAATGCGTAGTGTCCGCGTAATTTACACTATTACCAAGAGTTGTTCCCCGCTTCATGTTCTTAATTGCATGTGCGAGTTCTTCCGTAAAAGCTCGGGTAATGTTGTTGCTGGTGGCTTCATAATGTCTAGAGAGGAATTATCATCCATCTCTTATAGTTTAGCGGAAAACCTTTAAGACAAAATGCTCTCGTTTGTTTCTTGGCCCTGTACCATTCTATTTAGCAAGTCTTTTATAAAAAAAAAAGATCGTGCTTATGTTATGAGTTTGTCCGTCCGTCTGTAGACACGATATCTCTGCAACTAACAGTCGGATTTGAAATAAATATTTTTGCCTATTATTCGGATTTGAAAAAAATATTTTTGCATTAGGAATCTTTAAATGTGCGAATGATGATCCTTTATTTCGTTTTTTTGCGATGCAGAATTTCGCTGCTAGAAGGCGTAAACGCAAATGATATCGAATTCAAAATACATTTTATTTCATATATTATTTCTAAACATCCAATTCAAAAATTATTTTACCTTTCGATTCCATTCATGTCAAAGACTATTTCAGGTATAGTCACTTTTTCAGATCACGCATAGATTCTTTGCTAGGGAGCGTAAAAATCAACTGCGTTTTTCCCGATATCTCTGTTTCTAAAGCTCCAATTGGAAAAAAAAATCTGCAACGTTTACAGCTCCTGATGGTAAATATTATTATTATAAATTCTAATTTTTGCTATTAAAACGGTTTGGCCACCAGAGTGCGTCAGAGCTGATTTCTGCTTCTGATGAATTTGCAGCCAAATATGAGTTTCGGTAATCTCGATTGAAATAATCCTTCCGTGGACCCATACTAATCGTATCGACAAACCTTTTTTTGGAATATTTTCTTCTTAAAGCAATTCATGGTTTCTCCGCCAGGTGGTGTAGATTCATATTTCATTTTTGTCAATATTTCTGCTTCTAATGGTCCAATTTGAAATGTTTCTACTTTGTTGTACATGTTTTCCATATAATTTTAAAATTTTGAAGTAATTCATTGACTTTCTGCTAGGGGGAGTATAGGTAAACTGCGCTTTCCCCAGTATCTCTGCTTCTAAAGCTCCGATTTAAAAATTTTTACCTGCACCTGATATAGCTCCTGGTGGTAAGATGTTTGGATTGGAAATTCTAATTTTTTGTAAAATATGGTTTGGCCACCAGGGGGCGTAAGTTTAATTTTGCTTCGTAGGTATTTGCACTAAAAACTGAGCTTCAAAAAGCTCGATTGAAAAAAATATTTCCTGTACCGGCAGTGCTTTTGTCGATAAGCATTTGAGAATAGTTTTTTCTCAAAAAAATTTGCATGGTTTCTCCTCCAGGGGTGTAGACATATCTTATTTATATCAATATATCTGACTCTAAAAGTCGAATTTGAAAAATTCCTTCTTTGTTAGATACCGTTTCCGATGTAAAATGTTTCTCATATAATTTCAAAATTTTCAAGTGAAGCATTGACTTTCCGCTAAAGTGCGTAAAGGTAAATTGCGTTTTCCTCGATATCACTTCTTCTAAAACTCCGATCTGAAAAATTCTTTCTGCACCGGATACAGCTCCTGATAGGAAACACTTTGCATATAATTTTAATATTTGATAAAAAATGGTGTGGCCACCAGGGGGCGTAAGGGTTAGTTTCTGTGTCGGATGTATTTGCAGCAAAATCTGAGCTCCTGAAAACAAGATATAAAAAAATTATTTCGTGGACCGCTCATATCGGCACCGGATGCCATTTCCCTTGCAGAACATTTAAGGCTAGTACATGAGGAATTTTGTAGTTCACAGTTCTGTCGGTAGGTGGTGTTTCGACAGTTTGCAGCTGTATCGCCGCTTCTGAAAACGCTATTCAGAAATTTCCTCTTTACTATATGCCACTCACTAAAACAGAGATGTGGAACATTATCGGCTTCAAATAAAACAAAGATTTCCTGCCAGCTGCGTAAAGGTCGAAACATTTTTTTTTGCTATGTCTGCTTCCGTGGGACGTATTTGAAAAGTTATTTTCCCGTAGCATAGCTTTTTTCATGACGAAATGACGAATAATTTTCGCCTATTTCAACTTTTCCATTATGCAAAATTTTTCCGATAGCAGACGTAGACTTATATCATGTTTCCTTCTATATTTCTCCTTTTAACTGTTCGATTTGAAAATATCTTTGTCTCTGGTACCTTCATTGTATTATGTGTAATTTTATGTTCTCCATTTGTTAACTTTCGTAGCATGCTATTTAGCCGCTGATAGAACTAAGCAGATGTTTCTACAAATTTTGTATTTCTGGATATTTTATCGATTGTTTGAAACAGTTGAATGTTTTCGAAACCGGTTCCAGTGGCTTTGAATAGCTTTGATAAACTTAATTCGAATCAGAACGGATTCCAAAGACCTATTCATTACTTCCGAAAATTCGATGTCATCTTTCTTGTTTAGTACTATTACCGTTTTTCTCTTTTACTGTGATGTACCTAAGTTTCCATCAGGTTTTGGTTGTTCCCTTACATAAGGAAAACCATTTTTTACAAAAGGATTTCCTTATATCCTCGGTGATACACTTCCTCTTCATAGCCTTGTACACTTTTATATTTATTAACTTTGAAACTTATGTTTGTTTTTTTATCTTAGGTTTCTCAGTTCTAATAAACAGTTTTACAAGTTGTTTCAGGGTTGCCACGGATAAAAATTTCGTTCGCTTCATTTACATTGGATATTTTAGTTTCGGTAAAGGCTCACCTTACACTTCATATTTCAATGACCACATCTGGCATTCAACTTGTTAAATCCCCGCAGTTTGCAATGAAATATTTGTTATATAAAACAATATGAATTTCATTTTTTTCTATCGCTTTGCCTGCATGACTGTTCATAATGTATGACTTTTTGTGGAACAGGTGGTTACGAAAATAAAAAGGTTTTTTCTGAAAAATCAAGACGAATATTTTAATGATGTATTCTGTTCCTTTTTCCGAATTTATCTACTGAAATTTCATTCTGTCTCTGTTCCGCTGTTTTTATTACAAAATCATCCAAAATGATCTTCAAGTGCAGTTTACCATTTATATAGGAGACGATTATTCTGCTAACACTCTTCAACATTTCTAACAAGCATAGTCGTGGTCGGTGCATATGCCTGATTTATCTCGATATTTTATAAAGTTGGGCAAAAAATCATGTCGTCCTGTTTGATGAACGTTCAACTGCAATCACATTGTTCTTGAGTTTTCATATATTAATAAATCTAGTTCAATCAGTTCAACCTGTCTACTTCCATAAGGCGTAGAAGATATAAAATTTTCCGTTTAGTGATGTCATCTTCTTTTCCATCTTTCCTCAAAGAGATTCATGAATTCGAAAACTCGTCTCTATAGTTCTTGTTCCAATTCAAGAAGCCATAATTCATAAGACATTACTCGTCGAATATAGGTGGCCACTGTGAAGTTAAATGTCATCCTGATCCATATTCACTAGGTAAATCTCAGGACTCCCAACTTTCATGTTGCACTGGTTGCTGTCTTGGCAAAATACCTTCGTATACTCCATAAGCCGCAGACTGTGGGTGAAGGCTATTCTTAAAATGCAAGGCAAAAATGTAAAAGCAGAAATGGAATTACAGAAGGCAAATAGGTGTGGAGTGTTTTGCAAGAACAGTGGAACAGTGGTCGGTAAAGAAAATTATAATACATTTCGTTACATAGTTTGTAATTACTAGTGATGGGCACATCGGTGGGTAATATCGATGATCAGGAGGGTCCCGCTTGGGCTGCGCAGTGTCAGATGCGGTTATTTTGAAACCACGCATGACGTGGGTGTGGACGCAGCACTCTCAGTCATTCGACTTTTTGCATCCCTGTTTGTTTACATTTGGTGTGCTGAAGTTTTCTCTATTAACGCAGTTGATTTTCAACCGCTTGAAGTTTGTGTCGTATAGTTCTATGTTTATGTTTTGTTTATTTTGTTATTTACACGTATTTATCACTAAAATTCATTGCTTCTGTGTTTCGTAAGAAACGCAATAATGCCGGGTTGTGCAGTTGCCTGTTGTACTACGTACAATAGGAAAACCAAGAACACTGATATTATGTACCATGTATTTCCGAAGGATTTATTACTACAAAAATTGTGGATTCAGAAATGTAAGCGTCAGGATTACTTCAAAGTGTCCAATGCAAGAGTGTGTTCTCAACATTTCACACAGGATGACTACCAGCGTGACTTAAAGGCAGAGTTACTTGGGTTAACTAGGGGAAAGTTTTGAAGCCTGATGCAGTACCTACACTGAACCTTCCCACAAGCAATAATACTGGTATTAATAAGGTAAGTTCGAGAGCCAGTGCTGACATTTCAGGACCTGAGACTACAACGCCTACTGCACTTAGATGTCATGACCGTGGAGTTCGGAAACGTGCATTGGAAACCCTTGATAATCTATCACCAAAGAAGATGAATGTAGAGAAACCGATGGGAACTGATCAAGAAACACAGTGCATGTTGAGCGATATAAAAACAATGGAGAAAAGAATAAAGAAATTGGAGGAAGAAAACCAAAGGCTAAACACAGCGTGCATTCAGATGAGAATAAGAAACAAGTACCTTTACAGTCAGCTCGTAACAACTCGACGACGTTCTCAGGAATAGTTGAAAAAATTGACACGGAGTTAGAAACCGAAGTAAGGAAAGTTTTAGCAAAATTCTTCACTGCAAATCAGGTCCGTTGTTTAATAAAAGGTAAGAAACGTGTAAAATGGGAAAGGGAAGACATCTGTAAAGCCATTACTCTTCGTGCAATGTCAATAAAGTGCTATATTTTCTTGAGAGATAAAATGGGGTTTCCATTGCCAGGAATTTCAACACTGAGACGGTGGACTGGTCGCTCATTTCATTGTCGCCCTGGCATTCTACATGATGTCCTTCAGCTAATGAAGGCATAGGCACAAAGACCTAGTACTTTAGAGTGTACATGTGTCATTTCTTTTGATGAAATGAACATGGATAGCAGAATTTCCTATGACCAAGAAGAAGATAGGATTGTTGGTCCACACAGTAATGTGCAAGTAGTCATGGTACGAGGAGTGTTTGCAAGCTGGAAGCAGGTAATATATTTTGATTTTGACATACAGATGACAGCCTCATTGTTGAACAAAATAATATCATCTCTGGAAGATATTCAGTATAATGTTGTTGCTGCTGTAGCTGACCTCGGTGGCAAAAATCGTGCTGTATGGAAGGAGGTACAAGTAACACACACAAACACATGCTTCCCCAATCCTCAAATACCAAATAAACGAGTTTGGGTGTTTGCAAATGTTCCACACCTTTACAAGCTGCTAAGAAATCATTTTCTCGATGATGGACTAACACTTCCAGGTAATAAGAAAATTACAAAAGCTACTGTTGAACAGCTCCTTACTCTGGATTGCAGTGAGATGAAGATATGCCCCAAGTTGTCACTTCATCACATTAGTGTGAAGGGCCGTGACCGCCAACGTGTATATTTGGCAACTCAGCTCTTTCCGAACCACACTGAACAAGGAATACGCTTTCTTATGCAACATGAATAACACGTCGCGAAATTTGTTCAGCTTCGGAACGACTCGTTTGATGTGCTAAATTCAAGAAGGCCAACAGATGAGAAGTCTCTGGCATTAAGATTTGGAACTCATCGTGAAACCCAAGAGAGGATTCTACGACAGCTGCATGCATGCATCCGAGGAATGAAGGTAGGTAATGCAACATATCGGTACCCTTTCAGAAAGGATTCATCACAACCATTTGCACATTACTGGGACTCTTCACTGATCTGAAGCCTCTGAACATAAAATATATCCTAACTGCTCGACTCAATCAAGACTGCCTTGAAATTTTTTTCACAAATACGTGGGCTTGGCCACTTCTATGATCATCCATTGCCTACAGAAGTGAAATCCTGTTTGCGTCTCTTGCTTCTAGGTGCCAATGTAAGTGACATTCCGTTTTCAAGTGCTGCTCCTGTTGCACAAGATGAGGGTGATGATGATTACTTTTTGACATCTCAATTGTTTAGTGCCGTTTTACCTAATATGTCAGAACCCCTGGCAATGATTGAAGGTGAAACTGAGATTCAGGATATTACACTACATGATTCTACAGGTATTCAGGTACCACCTGCTACTCCTGGCTCTGATTGCTCTGTAGAAGGCTTTCGTTACCTTGCAGGTTACATAGCTTTCCGAAGAAGAAAATATGACCGTTCGCTGGGTACGCCAACTGGCCAGCTACTTAATCCACCATCAACTACAGAATCAGTCTCCGATGCAGTCGGATATTCACTGCACCTATGCTAACGAAGGTGAATCCGCAGAAAAGGCTTGCATTTGCATGGCAGTATGGGATTTGGACCACAGCTAATTAGCAAGGAATTTACTTCTTCGATGAATCACGTTTTCTGGTTCATCGAACGGATGGACGTTGGCGTATAAGGCGAGAAATATCGGAGAACAAGAACTCTTCAACCATTGTTGGAAGAACACAAGCTGGTGGGGACAGCGTTATGGTCTGGGGAATGTTTGCATGACATACCCTGGGTCTACTAACACCTGTGGAAGGCACTATGGACCGAATTTGTTATGAATCTATCCGTACAGACCGCGTACACCGATACACGTTGATTATCTTCCCTGGGGCGGATGGGATTTAGCAGCATGACAATGCGACGTGTCAGATAGCTAGAAATGTCCAACAGTGGTTGTAAGAGCACGATAAAACCTTCAAAGTTCTTCCCTGGGCCCATTTTTTCCAAGAAGTAAACCCAATTGAGCATGTTTGGGACCAACTCGATCGTGTTCTTCGTTCTATAGATCCTTCTTCACGCACTCTCCAGCAGTTGTTAGATGCACTGCAGTCAGCATGGCTCCACATACTTGTGAACACCTTCCAGCACCTTATTCAGTCACTCACTGCTCATCCAGCTGCTGTTCGCGCTGCACACGGCAGTTACTCTGGATATTAGCTAGTGATCACGAAAATGTGGCTCGATCGGGTATATATGAATTGGAAAACGCTAATGCTTATTATGAATCGTACAAAAATACGTCTATATTAATCTTCTTATAAAATATTAATTTTAGGCGAAACTGTACTTGTTTTTTTTTTGGTTTTTTTGAAGCCAGAAATTCAATTTGTGGATGACTCTTTTGAGCTTAAGGATGTGGTCCGATGATCCTTGAATATTATATTGCACAGGATCAATTCTGAAGGTAAGTAAGTCTATCTTGACGGATTTGTTATTTCGGTATGGCAGAGCTAATTTGAATGGTGTACACAACAATATATCGAGTGATTTTTAATCTCCTGCATTTCTTAAAAGTTAGACAGAAATATCCTAAACACACAATTTGAAATCCACCGGGAGATGCATCGAAGTCTCCCGACGTAGATCAGGAGCTGATTCGGCAGTTTTCTTCGCTGACCACCGTCGGTTCTTGGACCTTTAAGGGGCCCGTCTGCAAATTGTGTTTGTAACATTAACCTAATTTGTTTCGAGAAGCTGGGCAGCAACAAAACGAGTAAGAGCCCAAATAGAAAAGTAAGGAATCAGTGTATCTAAATGAGCTGACACCAAGGGCTATCTCCCGAACTGTGTGTGTAACAAAAATATAATACAACTTGTTTTAAAGCTTAAAACAATTACTTTCTGCATTGAATTGTTGGAATGGACAATGCGCTAAAACCCAAAAAGTTATAAAATGGTATTACACTGACCGCAACTGAAACAGTGAGGCAATTGAAGAAAATAACGCTAATTCCAGAACCAATGCAGATTCAGAAACGCAATGTCCCTTGCTTTAGAGCTTAGGACAAGTGCTGTCTACTATACATTGTCGGACTGTAACCGTGGGCTGGTACAACAATGTACTGTGGGACAAGCCGAGGGTCTAGTTAAAGGGCTAATCCAACAGTGACCAAAATGTTAATAAACATTATTACTCTGACATGAGATAAAACAGTGAGGTAACTGAAGAAAATTGGCTACTCTTCCACTTAAGGTTTTAGTAAACATTGTGCATTCATCTGATGTTACACACTTCCTTTTTGATTAATGCATTATATCTGCTTTTTTTAAAAGAGAAAAATGGATCCAAACTTGGCTGATTCCCAAAATACTGTTACAAATGCAACATGCAAACGCGCCCCTTAGGGGTGGACGATTTGACCGTCGTTGCCAAAAATACCAGCCCTGTCTGACTGCGATCGTAGCCGCGAGACGCCGTTGCATCTCTAAGTGAATTTCAAAGTTGTTTGTATTAAGACATTACCGCGTAGACATCGTTTTATAAAAATTAGGAAGGATTTCTGCGTGTCAGAAGATCTTTTTTAAAATATTCTTCTCCTTTGACTAAATTTGTATATTAATCCCCTGATGATCTTTTGGGAAACTGATCGTGTGATCCACAGCTCAAGGTGTTGCAGTTAAATTATCCTTGGTTTGCCAGCAAAAACAGACGAAATATTCAAACATTTGCTACATCAACTGAAAATTTTTAGGGTGTTTCTCTAAGATAGCATATTTTATTTAGTGAAGAGCCTTAGTTCCATAACACTTTTAAAAGCCTTTCTCTGACATAAAATCCTATTCTGTAGGATCTGTTTTCTGATTGGATCAAACGGAAATTACGAAAAGTTCATTTTAATGACATCAGTAATAGTAAGATCCTTTGTGCAAATTTAAAAATATTTACATACAGTAGAAAGTTTAGAAAAATATTTATGTATAACTATTTTGTAATAAGTTTTATATTAATACAGCATTTCTGAGAATTCTGAAAGAAGCAGCGTCTGAACATATTGTCGGTTGAGCTCTCTGATATTAGCAGATTTCATATCTCTTTTAAAGAAAAACTCCACTGCTAAAAATTTTCCCTGTGGTTGTAGCACTGCGTACAATTATTTGCTTAAGTGTGAATGGTTTGACTTGTACCAGTGTTCAACCGATCATTTGTCTTATATATTACTACTTCACAGTCACGTTCAGACATATTTCTTGATTTTATGTAAATTTGTAAGAAGCACAAAAACGCAACATGTTATTTATTCTCGTACAATTCCTACGGTGTCCCTACTCCCTTGGAAGAGGTAGTATTCCGCTTTGTTTGTTCGTCCGTGCGTCAGTCTGCCCGTGCATCTGTGCGTCCTACACTCCATTTCTGTACGGAATCTGTGCAATTTTAAGACTGATTTGAAAATCAAAACTTTAACGCGAGACAGGTGATCCTAACTCTCCGCAAACGGGTGCTGATGGTCGTGCTTCAGTTTCTCATAAAGTTCCCGCATCAGGCTAAGTCGATAGCACGTGTATCATATTCAACCTTACTAAATCCTGCCACTTCTGAGAGCATCAGACAGACCCGGTATACTAGTAGCGAATTTCCTGTACAGTCAGAGTAAGTACCCTGTCCGATAGAAGCTCAACCGCAATTTTCCAAGTGCTTTCTCAACTTTTATGCTACTGAAATATTCGTTGATTAATATTGCATGCACACCTTCCTTCGGTATCGCCATCGTATCAACGTCACGCGCAACTAAAACATCATCAACATACCTAAGAAAAAAAGTTCAAGAACATACTGATTCAGCACCTTTCTTTCCAGCTCCTGTAACACCAGCTCCGCCCAAGGAAGCGAGAGGGAGGAACTCCTATGGGCACCCTCTAACTAACGGTAAAGCTGCCCGTTAATATGAAACAAGTTAGTAAAATCATGCAATGAATTGAATATAGTACGCTTTCCAACATACCAGAAATCATTAGTCAAGTTATCACTCAAGTTATGAGGATAATGGCGGTGGAATAAATCTCTGTCCTGTGCCCTGACCTCAGATCGCATTTCAATGATATTCAACAGAACCGGTTCAGTATAACTCCGAAATATCATGATACCGTTTTGTCGCTATCGAAGCATTTATACATAAGTTATGATGCATAAGGGCAATGGAATAGATCCCGCTCCTGCGTCATAACCTTTAACCCCATTTCGCCCATTTTCAAAAGGATTCGTCCCCAGGTAGGCCCTACAACATACTAACATTTCATCTAAATGGAAGCATTTGTACGTAGGTTATGACGCATAACGGCTATGGAAGTGATTCAGCTGCTATGTCCTGACCTTTCACTGCATTTCGCCAATTTTCATTAAGGTTTGTCCCCAGGTAGTCCCCTACTACATACTAAAATTTAATCGAAATCGAACCTTTTTTACGTTTGTTATGACGCATAACAGCAGTGGAATGGATCTTGCTGCTATGTCCTGACCTTGACCCCATTTGGTTCACTTTCAATAGGGTTCCTCCCAGGTGTTCCCCTCCACATACTAAAATTTCATCAAAATCGAACGATTTTTACGCGAGTTATCGTGCGGACGGGCATACGAACATAAAGCGTGACGTAATGAGGCAGACGAGAATCGCGACCGTCTCCTCGAACGGGTGTGACGTCACAAATCTTTAATAGGATCCACATACAACGCGTGACGTAATGACACAGATGGCGTGACCGCGCGCCAACATTTGCACCGGGAGATTGTGATCTCATAAGATTTCTAAGCATGAGACACATTAATATGACGACACCAATGCATTAAAAACGTAGTAATTTAGGGTGGCTATTTAACCCACTAAACGAATTTCCCTAAAGTCGAGATCAAGCTAAATCGATTTCTAGTACCAGAAAACGGTAGGTTAACGACTTTCATTATAATCCTTTGAGCCGTTTTCAAAATAAAAGTTACATAGATACAAGAATTGCTCATTTAAGGTGAACGTCAAGTAAAGTTGCTTCCTATACTTTCAATGGAAAAACTTCTGCACACATTTTCTTCAAAATTAATGCGTTCCCAAGGATGAAAATTTGAACATCGATTAAAATAGCTTCATTTTATAACTTGGAATACTTAATACTTTCTGCAACATAACCATAATTATGCAATCCAACATTTATTTGTCTACTGACGTCATCAAAGTACAGATCGCGTCTTCTTTTTTCTGGTTTCAACATCACCAAAGGACACGTTATTGCCTTTTAATATAATTATGGTTATGTTTTAGAAAATGTTCAGTATTCTAAGTTATAATATGAGGTTATTTCAATCGATGTTTAAATTTCCATCCTGGGGAACACACTAATTGTAAAGGAAATATGTACAAAAGTCTTTCCATTGGAAGTATAGGAAGCAAAATTACTTAACGTCCACCTTAATAGTATGGGATAAGGGCGATAGAATGGATCCCGATTCTATGTCCAGACCTTTGATTCTATTTGTCCCATTTTAAATAGGGTTTTTCACCAAGTGGTACCCTACTACATACTAAAACTTCATCGAAATCGAGCAATTTTTACGCACGGTATGACGCATAAGGGCAATGGAATGCATCCCGCTCCTATGTCATGACCATTGACCTCGCTTCGCCCATTTTCAAAAGGGTTCGACCTCAGGGGAACCCTATTGAAATTGGGTGAAGGGGGGCATATTTACGCAAGTTATGAGGCATAAGGGCAATGGAATGATCCCGCTGCTATGTCGGGACTTTTAACCCCATTTGTCACATTTTCAACAGGGTTCTTCCACAAGGCTTCCCTACCACATACTAAAATTTCATCGAAATCGAACAATTTTTACGTGAGTTATCGTGCCACAGGCAGTCGAACGGACGGAAGGACGTAAAAAGCTGGATCATATACGCTTCTTCAACCTACGGTTCGAAAGCGTAAAAAGAGAACGTCGATTGGAGTGATCCACTATGGGTTCCTTCTTCTCCCCTCTCTAAGCGGAACTGGTGTTACAGGAGCTGGAAACCAATGTGTTTAAACCTTTATTATTTCTCATGTATGTTGATAACGTTTTAGTCTTCTGGCTTTCATCCCCTGAGGATTTGTCCGATTTTCACTTAAGTTGTCCTCGTTTCAACATTCTCCCACTTTTACTATTGAACTTGAATAGGATTTTACCCTTCTTTACTAGGATGACGTTTTTCTTGTAAAATGTGTTGTTCCATTTACCGCAAGCCTGCGTCCAATTCTTCTTTAATCCGTCAATTCCTCTTAATTCATCAATCATCATTCCCCCCCGTCTGCCTGTAAACTTTCATTATTTATCCAAATCTATCAAGCCTTTTCCCAGTCTTTCATCCGCAGCCTTCGTCAAAAAGCACACAATAGAGTGTTTTATTTAGCATGTTCTCATGGTTTTCATTGGTCTACTTTTTCATTCATTTATAAGAAAATCTGTAGGTCGACAATCAACACTTACGAGTGAACGTGAGGTTATAAATTATCTTGGATCAATGACATACTTACCTCATGTTAACTCTTTGTGAAACATGTGTCTTTCGTTCGATATGGGGTTCGGTCAAAAACCGGAAATCTATTATCTCTCATTGAGAATGCTGAGGACCAGTCCATGTAAAAGTCCAATTTGGAATCTACTGTCCCCTTATGGAATCTGTGACTGCGGGAGAGCAACTACTTGTGTATATTGGCTCAATTGAACGGAGGTTACACACGAGGATTCAGGAGCATAAATACCCTATTAAAAAAATCTTCAGGTCTACTGCCTTATCTCGACTGACTGCTTCCTGTACTCATTATCGCCTTTGGGAACAATCAACTATTTTAGCCGTCCCACGTACCTGGTGTGTCACTTTATTTATGGATAACTTGTTTATTTTTCGTCGCTCGAACCAATGCTGCGATGATGAAGTTCCAGGGTGCACTTCAGAGGCTTGTAAATCATTACTTATTGCATCTGAATCCAATTAAACAGGAAATGACGTACTTCATGTTAACATTTGAACATTTTAGTGCATTTCACGTATATCTCGATACGCTACGTGGACTCTCGTTAATCGTCTAGGCTAAATAACTTTTTTATCCTATGTTTGGCAACAGTAAATCCTATATATGAAGTGCTTTACATTCCGTTTTGTCGTTTTACATCTCATTACGGATTCTTTGAAATTTCGAAAGTACTAACGTAGTTTTTGACTGTATATATTTTAACTTGTAGTGTCATTTGGATTAAAAATGTTATCTTTGGCCACTGTCACTGCACACTTCATTCTCATCGTGTTTTACAGCAACTAATTTATTCAGTCATGTGTAGCTCGAGTATGTATAAATTATTCCGTTGCTGCTTCATATACGTAGAGGTAAGGTGGATATCTCAAGTAAAGTCCTTATTCGGCTGTTCTAACTCAGACATAAGGTGCAGCTTTTTTTTTAACACAATCCTTTCCGGCTTGCTTCCGATTAACACGATTATTCTCGGGTTCTGAGTCTTGCATTGTTATTAGATATTTTCTACAATTAACAAATTACATTTGGCACATCAGAATAGGCTGGCACCGATTTTCAATGTGTCAGAGAAAATTGATTCTATGATTAAAAAATTAGATTTTTGGATTGCATGTGTTTTGAAAACGGACAGCGTGAGGTTGTTGACACTCTGTACAATTTTTAATCTGTGAACAAGCTGCATCTTCCACAGGAAATGAGCGATGCCATTAATGAACACATGAAATTGATAAAATCATATTTCGAGAAGTACTAACCCAAACCTGGTGAAGACAAAAACTGCATTGTAAATCCCTTTGAAGAAAAATATCTCCAAGCAACCAGATCATCAATCAACGAATTGTATTAAAATTTATTTTACTTTTTGGCTGTTTAACTCCAAGTGAGGCAGAGTAAAGGGTGGATATTTACTGATTGAATTCAAGTTCGTCTTTCCGAAAGTCATTGCATAAATATTAGATAAATGTTTTTCAGATGGCAAAAAAAGAAGAAAAATCCTTTAAAATATTTACATATTTTAGGAGAGAAATGGAAGTATGTAAAATGTATGTGCGAATTCGGTGAAATATAATAAATACGAAAAACGTTTCATAGTAATTTACGTCAATGTCGAAATCATAGTGTGCAATGTTTTATTCTGTAGATGGAATATTAATTACAAAAATTTTATCAAAATTTTGAACAAATGATTTATATGCAATTAAAGCACTCTACAGTCTCCTGGGGCGTGAAGGGGTTTACCTAGCGGGAGGTCAAAAATTATATTATTTTTTTCAAATCGAAAAAACATGGAATGAAATAATTGGTACCTTACTTATGGGAATAGATAAAACCGTTGTGTATTTAAATGGTACACGGACTTTGTTATTTTCTGAAAAACAATTGATGGCAATCCACACGCAATTGAGGCCTCGCAGTATTGAGTGAAGAAAGTTCCTCTCATTTGGAGCTAATATTCTGCAAAATACAGGCTGTTGTATATAAAAAATTATACATGTTACACAACGATTTTTTCCTTTATTTTGACGATAAAAGAAACATTTTATTTCGCTTAACGATAATCAGGACAAACATGAATTAGGGAAAACATAAATTTAGGAAAATGTGGAATCAGGCAAAAGAGAATTAGAGCAAACTTGATACAGGAAACGTTTTAGAGGAATATTTAATAAGAACAAACGTGTTTTTGGTTAACGTGAATTAGGGGAAACGAAATTTATGGGAAATGAGATTTAGGGGAAACGACATTAGGGAAAACGAAATTAGGGCAAATGGGAATTCGAGTAAAAGCGATCTCGGGGAAATGCGATTGGGGTAAACATGATTAGGGGAAACGGGAGTTTACTAAATTTTAGGCATTTCTTTTTTTTTTTTTTAGAAAATTTCGTCATTTTGTTCTAGAAGTCATAAATTTTACGCGCTCGATTTTTATAATGTTATAATAGTCGTCTTAATGAGTTTAGATTTTGCAATAGCTTCGCTCAAAATTTGCCAACTGTACCCTAATTATTGGTTTAACGTTGGCAGCTTGTCCTACAAACGCATTACGTGTTGAGGTATTATTTTACTGTAGATTTCAGTAATTCCTTGATACAATGATTAATAATAAATATTAATAACCTCCAAAGTTTTCACATAGAAACGTTACAGATATTTAAAAACGAAAATGTTCTAATGGAGCAACTTCGAATAAACTATAACTGGTTTTATTAACTAATGATAGGAATCGTTCTAGTGTTGGGAATAATCGATTGAATTGAAGAATCGAAAGGTTACGATCAAGAGATCTGACAAATCGAGTTATTCATTCGAAATAATCATTCGAACGATTTCTAATTTTAGAATTTACCGGAAGATGGCGCGATACGCTCAGAACCGTCGTCTGCGTTTGACAAATCGAGATATTCATTCGAAATAACTATTCGAATGATTTGTAATTGGTGCTATACGCTCAAAGCTTTCTTTGCTGGATGGAATGACGCTAAGGACACTTGAATTTTTCGAATAGCATAACCTAGCTTAAGATGTTAGAAAGAACCCAAGTGATTCTCCCTGCGAGAGATATTTCGATCACGTGAAAAGCGAGTACTTCCGAACCTCTGTACCTCTCGAGATGTTTTCGGGTATTCGAGCGATTTTGCTCGGAACCTATGTTCTCGAGAAGAGACGACCGATTTCGCCTTTCGAATGCAGTTGTTTGAACGAGACATCGTATGAGCAATCGAGAGTTCTCTCGAGAGGTTTTTTTCATTCGAATGAATTTGGCGTAATCGAATGTATCGACAGATTTTCATAATCGAATGAATCGATTACTTCTTCTCGATTATGCCCATCACTAAATCATTCAGTGGATCACAATATCCTATGCAAAGTACTATCTAATTATTGTTTTCTTGTAAATCTGAACTTCCTCCTTTTGGGTTCCTTGCTAAACTCCCGTTTGGAACGGTTCGGAATTAATATTTCACAACTTGCTTTAGTGGAATTTTTTAAACAAACTCCCATGCACTCTTGTAATTGTGTACAGTTGAATGAATAATTGAGATAAAAATAGTTTTTAATAAATTTAACCTTTTGTAATTTTACTTAAATTTCCCTTGTATTTTCTTTTTCTTCAAGGATTCGAGTATTTAATGGCTACGTTTAGCATTAGTGATTCTGTGTTTAGGTCGGTATTTTTTGTAGCTACAGGATTTCATGAACTCCATGTGGTCATTGGGTCTTTATTTTTTATGATTATTTGTCCGTTGGCAATAGTTATAAAAATATTCTTAACGATTCATCCATCCTTTTTGTTTTGTTAAAATAACTATTATGTATTGTACGAAATATTATTATTAATAGTAACGCCAGTCAGCAGTGGTTTGCACGGGAATGAAACGCACCTTGCCACTTCCGATAGGTTATCAAGCTCTGGCTTTAAGCAAGTTCCAAATATTTGAATGTACTAATCCGTCTTCAATTAACTGGTTTCACCAGATATATTAAGTCATAATACAATGAAGGTTTAAAGCATTATGATTACATGCTTAGTATGATGAAGGCCTTTCGCGTGCCGATAAAACAGCTCTTACCTGGCAAGCCATGGAATCTGTAAGATTTTTAAAGCTGTCAAAGATTTGCTGGTATTAGCATTTTACCATCAGATCTGCTAACTCTTCTAACTTACATGGTTGGGCCACCGTAAATGGAATTTGATGTTCTAGCAAAATCCACAGAAGCTCGATACAGCTAACGTCTGTGGAATTTAAATACCACTGCAGTATGTGGAAATATTATCCTGTAAGGCTCTACAACGTGCTATTTTGCTACACTAATTCGACATCCGGATATTTGAAATATCTAGAAATTTCTGAGCTACATGTTTGCATACATCTTTCCCAAAATATGAGCTACATGTTTGCATACGCTTTCCCAAATATATCATGATCTGTTCTAAGGTGAGTGTTTTCCAAATATTCTCAACTGTGCACTGCCCTGAAAGTTTGCTTGGGAAAAGGAAGTAAACCAGGATGCACGATGTTAAAAACATGTCCCACTTTTAACGACCGGACCGAATTTTCGCATGAATATTTTACGGAAATCTGCCTTCGAATCAACAGACCTGCATTTTTTTATTAAATACTTTTACAAGGTATCTCCCTTTTCCAAATGTAATGAGAATCCGTTTAAACAGCCCATTTTTTGTTACCTGAAGCAAGAGATTGAAAACTTATCGTCTGTGTGTTTCCGTTAATACTCAATCTTTCCTCCAGAACACGAAATTCGCCTTCACATAGATAATAAATTTACTTTTTTTCAAAGATCACCCACTTAATTCCAATAATAAAATAAATAGAACTCATGTACTGCATAAAAAAAATTAAAAAACAGAACTCCAATCTTTATATCAAACTCCATATTGGAATTTGTTCTCCCTAATTTGACATAATGTTTTTCAGTTTCATGTTTTATTAACTGCACTCTTAAAGCTTGGAATGTAATACCCTTTGAATTTCAGATCAGCTTCAGCACTTAAAATACAAGAGCATTCTGTGTATTTTTTTAATATTTTTTTATTTTTTTGTACAACTAAATGGAGCTGATCAGTAGAGAATATACAGGACTGAGCTCCGGTAGAATTCTTTACGTTTTGTGAAACACATTTGAAAGAAGAATGTACTAAGTAAAATTCCTCTCTGCTCAGGACAAGTGATGCAAAGCGAAAATGAGGAGGTATTATTTTCAGGAGATAAAGTGCAGTCCTAATTTTATTCCATTAACAATTCACGTTTACATAATTAAAGGAGTCGGGAAGAACATTTTTTTATTACCGAAGTTCAGCAAAACGTTATATTGTACGCATAAATGATAAAAGTTTTGAGTACGATCAAAACTTTTTTCACTCCAAACATTTAATTTAAATTGTATATCTTTCATAAAAATTCCCCCAGTGATAAAACGAAATACAAGAAATGAAAATTATATAAGGGTAGTTTAGATATCTGCCGACGTCTTTTACAGGTCAGCATAACAAGGATGAGCATGAACACCATTTTTTGCAGCACCCTAAAATATGTTAAACTTTAGTTACATGATATTATAATTGAAATACGTGGTAAGACATCAGAAATGTTTTCTTTGATTTTCCTTTGAAACAGACGTGTATTTTTGAATATTTTCTTTAGAATGGTATTTGGAAAACAGACCTGAAGGGTAGTTTGAAGACTTAACATTTGTGTGAACGCTTGTGGAAATGCAGCTGAGATTGCATCTCAGCTGCATTTCCACAAGCGTTCTTCTAAAATACAACGTTGCTGTTTTATTAACATCTTTAAGAAGTGATTGGTTTAATCCGGAAACTGCTCATATTTGTTTGCTAAAATAGATATAAGCAAACTCCAAAATTTTTCTCTCAAAATTTCAGACGACACTTTGTATTCCCATACATTTCGCTCATCGGAATATAATGTGTGCAGCTGTTCTTTGACTCCCATTCTTAATAAACAATATTTTGTATTAAGAAATTGATGTTTGTGAAACATTTATAAAGATACGTAATTACAGTCTGCAAATCCTTTGAGACAAATTGAAGTACGTAATTGTCAGTCCGCCGCTTCTTATAAAATAAACATAATTCATTATAAGTCGTTTCAGTTTCATTCTAAACTTTTTGGTTTTCTGCAAAAAACTTGTCATTTGTTGCTGCAGTTTGTTTAGACTAAACTTTTAATTTCTGCACGCTACTTCAAGGTAAGTAATAACATACAAATATTGTTTTTAAATAATTCGTCAAAATGTATTTTCCAGCTGCAGTGCATGCTTTCTAAAAGCGGACATCTACGCAGGCCGTGTCGTTATGTAATTTACTGTTAAAGTTTGTGTACAGGTATACCGGCCTCTACAGAAAGAGCTGTTTCACAGTGGCTGAAAGCTACGTTGATAAATAATATATCAATTACACCTGCGCGATTAATCCTCTTGATCAGAAAGTGAAAAACAGTGTGTAAAATATTCCTTAGAAAGAACATATACAAAATAAGCAAAGAAAATTTCTTTAAAATCAACCTTTATATGCGGAGCTGGCCCTGAAGGGCAACATGGAACAGTACCTTCTGCAGAAGAAAAACAGTGCTTGGAGAAGTTCATTCCGATATTTCCGAAAATTGCCTTCATAAAGAAATGAAGCTTTAAAAACCTATCATAATTGCCAAATATTCTGGAGAACTTACAAAATATGTTCATCTGCATATAACTGTGCAATCTGTAATATTAAAATTACGATGATGAGCTCAATCAATATAATATTATTTTCTTGAAGCTAAAATAAATAATATTTTATAATTTGTTTTCAGTATTTTACTCGAAAGGTTTTTTTTAACAATATAATCAATGAATAGCATATAGTAATTATTTCAACAGTTGCAAATACAAATTTAGCCCTTAGTTGGGCAGTTAACTGGTAATGCTGTTATGCTCTCACAAAGTTCGGTTAGTAAGTTAACAAAAGCTGTGGGGTGCAGAATCCGCGTGCGTTGTGTAAATATTGAGACTTCGGGGGATGTCGCGAATGGTTGGTCATCCTCCGTCTGCCCTCACGTGCCTTTAGTAGGGGACGGATGATTTTGTGTTTTACACCGAGAGTGCAAGTTTCTGAGATCACCATGTTCATTGTTTCAGTGATTTGATCGTGCCTGTGTTGTGCGAAAATATATCGTACTATGGATACAAAAGAAAGATCTGCAAAGATTTTTCTTTCGAACTTTAAAACCTGAAAATTTTGGATATTTTGATAAAATGATACTTTTAAATGGCTGATATTGAAATCCGTTTCTAAATTGCGTAAAAATGCAGTCACTAATGTGGCTTACGGAGACTAGAGTGTTGTGTGTGCAACAGATAATATGATCTTATAGTTTTACGAAATTTTTAGACTTAAAAATAACAATTTTTTTGGATTTCAATTCAGATTTTTGATTTTAAAGTACCAAAAATATAATGCATGTTGTGCACTGATATTTGAAATAATGATTAATTTCTTATTGTTACTCACACAGTTTTATTTTAGTGTAATTATAGTAAACGTGCTTTCATTCAAAACTAAATCATTGTGTAATATAAACAATTTGGCTTTGACTAAATATTGCACTTTAGAATAATGAGTAGATTGCTATTGTAGTAAAAAATATTAATATCTTTAAGGTATTTTTCCGATTGCATGGGGGAGGAGCTCTTTACCCCTTCATCTTACTTTTGGCTTTTTGAGACACTTTGGAGCAGTGTGTTTTTTTATTTGTAAATTTCCATTTTCTTAGGTGTCTGTGCTTACCGGCCTTCGTTACTGGCTGAGCTAAAGAAGCCACAGATTTGTATGAAAATATGAGACAGATCTATGTGGTGAGAAAGTGGTTTAACATCTTTTTGACGTATATTATTGATAAATGTAAGATATTCACTAATCGAAACATCTCGGTTTGTTCGGCTTTTTATCTCTTTAACGACCATAACGGCCGAAACGCCCAGTACATCCAGACTACCACAACCGTCCAAAACGGCCGTTTTGAGTGAGTAGATCATCCTACGCCTGCCAGTTCTTTGAATTTTCACGGTCTCTACGGGATTAGCAGAAGCCTCTAACGACCCTCAGTTAACAAGGTTGTCGTTAAACAAATAAGCAATGCAGGCGTTGGTTTCTCCTGTGGCGATGCTCTTTCTCTCATGATATCGTATGCCTTCAAAATTAAAGAATGGATTGATCGTCCCGTCGAAATATATGTAAATTAATGCGCATGAAGACTACAGATAGGAAGTTTCGTGTGCTGACCGAACACTAATCCTTCTTTTTCTTAACTTGTAAATCGGAAGGGATAAATTTTGAAAGGAATAACAGGAAGTGTCAGTCACCATGGTATCCTGAGCAACCCAAGATTTCAGGCGCTTTATCGTTAAAGGGTTAAACCCAAGTTCAGATGGCGCTGCCCCAAAACTGCGTGTGCATTTCACTGATATTTTAATCATTTGCACATCCTAATCTATTTTACATATCCCTCAATATTCAGGCGAAAACCGGCAGTCTTTCATGACATAGCAATTTTCACACACACTAGTGTACTTTTGATATAGGAATATATACCAGATGAGTCGGCAAAGATGTAATTATATATATTTATATCTTCAAAGGCTTGAGATACAGAAGGATTTTTGTGCGTGGTTTCAGCATCATGCAGTAGTTAACTGCTTCAAAATTCTTAATGATTTCCTGTTGCCTTTATGAATATTTCTTTTATCTCTATTTGGGCTCAATTGTTCCGATTGCGTTTGTATTTGAACTTCGTGCGATTAAACAAAACCTGTGTTTACAGCTCTTTAATACTATACCTATTCTTACAATATTTTTATTTTTACTGTGCATACAAGTGAACAAAGGGAAACGAAACTGAAATATAACAAATCTTTCGTATTGAGTACAATTCCCCTTCGTTTCTATAATTCGTGAATACCTTAGCAAGCACATAACTGAAATATAACAAATATTTTGTACTGAGTACAGTTCCCCATCGTTTCAAAAATTCGTGAATTCCTTAGCAAGCACATATATTAAAAAATCCCCTTGATAATACTTTACAAATAAGTACATGTTACAGTGTGATATGTAAGAGTGATATTTTTCTACACAAGGGACATTTTCTAATACCTGGTGAAACCAATTTCAGTAATTAAGTAAATAAATAATTTTTATTAGACATTTGTTTTTTTGGGCGGGTGTGGTGTTTTGTAATTCTCAAAATGCGAATACGGTTCGCTGTTTTCATAAGATTTGTTGACTACCACGTGTATCAAAATATTCCAAGTCGCAGGATACTCCCAGCAAGCACTCTCCGTAAAAGCATATAATAGGTAGGTTATGGGTTTCCTATACGCTTAAATATCATGTGACCTGTCCACATTGCACTATTTGTGCTATGATTATGGTGACTGCATAAGTAATGATTTCTTTTCGTGAAAGTTGTACGAATTTGTGGATTTCGTTATTTATTTATAATCAGGTTCAATTTCTTTGAGGTACCACAAACATGATGTCGGAAACGTAATGTAATTCCCTGTGGACTAAGGATTCTGCAGCGTGGTTTATATAAACACACTCCAGTGTAGCACGTAACGCCATTACATGTCAGCTGTTTCGTAGCGATTAGCAGTTTGATTTGAATTACAACATATGGCTCATTAAACAGTACTTGGAACTTTTGGATATACTATAAAGGATAAAACAAAAGGAAAGAAACAGCCTTTTCGTTTTCTATGTATAAAATGTTGAAATGCTTACAGATGGTAAAAGAGAACGATAGTATGAGACGAGCGCTGATGTAACCGATGTACTACAGTTAACCATTAAGAGGAAAAACGAATATTCCATGAATACCGCGCTCTACGTCAACGGGAAATGCGGCTATTTAACTAGTGTATTATTTGTCAAATCATTGTACTACAATGAACAATCGAAGAATCATTATAGGTTGAAGTTATCAGGACCCGTGTGGCAGTTAGAGGCATGTATCAGTGCTGTACATAACTAGTTTAGTTGACTTCAAATACACTATTAGACGGAAATCAAACACTCATGTAATAGACCATATTCTAAAATATTGATACCCACGAAATTGTCGTCTTTCGTCGGAAAACTACTTCCAGATGTTGATCCGCATCATCAGATAGCTCTTCCCAGGCATGTAATCAACTGATTTTAAATTTCAGTAATCAATGGATTTATTATGGAAATAGTCACTTTCCCATTCATGATGAAACAAAACTTTTCGGTCATAATAAGTGTTCGAAAAAGTGACATATTAGCATTAAAAAGTTATTTTAAGGTCCACCCAACAATAGTCACAATACCGGATTTTTGCACAACTCTTGATAAGTGTACTACCGAGCGAACGAAAGATGTCTGCATGCTACAGCTGCTTACTTATGTTTTAAATTAGCGGTGTTAATTAATGATTCAGTTTTTCGGGTAGCTTTGTTAGTAAGATGATGTAATGTTGTTGTGTTTTACGGCACTGGCTCTCTCATTTCCCTGGAGCCAGTGGCCCTAAATTAGGGATGTGCCACTGCTTATAGCCCATTGAGTTGCTCACGGTGGCGTTAAACCTCCAATCAATCAATCAATCAATGCTACAGCTGACAAAGCACAGAGCGGTGGCCGCATTTCTGAATGTAATATACACTGAAGAGCCAGACAAACTGCTACAACAGTCTAATATTTGGTAGGTCCCCCACGGGAGCGTAGGACTGCAGAAACACGACATGGCATGCACTCCACTAGCTTCTGGAAATATGCTGTTGACAATTTACACCATACTTCCTGCAGAGCGTTCCACAATTCGGGTGTATTCCGAGGTCTCGGATTGCTGTGTTCGACAGCGCGTTGCATGCATCAAAAATGTCATTTATCACGTTCAGATCTGGGGACTTGGGTGGGAATGGCAACACCCCAAACTCAGATGAATGCTCCCTAACCATAATGTGGAGTCCCGTCACTTGTGTGGAGGTGCATTGTCCTGTTGGAACAGATCCAACCGATCAGCACGAATGCAGGACATGAACGGGTGCACCTCGTCAGAAAGGATGCGGACGTAGTGTTGGCCGGTCACAGACGTTTGTAGACTTACCAGGGGTCTTAGTGATGTCCAGCTAAATACACCCCATACCATTACGGACACCCACCAGCCGGTAGAGTGCACTGTTGACAGCCGGGATCCATGGCTTCATGGGGTTTGCGCCACACACGAATCCTCCCTACGGCCCCATACAGCTGGAAACACAACACGTCAGACGAGGCTACTTGTTTCCAGTCATCAAGTGTCCAGTGGGGGTGTTGCCGTGCCCAAGCGAGGCGCATAGCTCTGTGTCGTGCACTCATCAAAGGGACTCGAGTTGGGCGTCGGCTCCGAAAGGCCATATCGTGCAGGGTACGTTGCACAGTCCGGACGCTGATACTTGTTGAGGCTCCGGCAGTGAATTCCGATGATACCTGCAAGAGTGATGCACGCCTATCGCGTGAAACTATTCTTGACAGCCGACGATGGTCGCGTTCACCCAATGTCTTTTTACGGCCACACCGAATATCTTGTACTCACTTTACACCCTTGAAATGGTCGTCCGTGAAAATCCGAACTTGGTTTTTACCTCTGTAATACTTTTGCCCATCTTACGATCGCCAACTATGACACCGCGTTGAAAATCGCTTAAATCGTTACTTGCCGTTCTCATGCCGAAAACAGCTCTGACAGCTGGCAAGGATGTCTACCCCTTTATATACGCACTGGCAGACGCAACCAAGTAGGCGCATAGGTGACGTTGCTATGTATTTTGCATGAGCTCGTCTGTACCAGTTTTTCTGGCACTTCAGTGCATATATACGGGGTGATTAAAATCGACCGCACAATAAACCTACCGGACGATTCCTCACGGAGAAAGAAGCCGAAAAGCATTTTCGCCTGTCCGATCGGACGTCGCATTCCGGAGATATACGCGCCGAAAATTCGTGACATCACTTCCTGTAAGAATACAGACATTAGAAATAACTTTCCCAATCACTTTGAGAGAAAACATGTAATTTATTGATGTTGACCACTACAACACAAATGATAAAACACGTGGATTCGTGTCAGATTGCAACATGTGTTCAAAATGACCACCTTGTAGTGTGGAACAGGCGGCAACCCGCCAAGGAATAAACATCTGCACGCGTTGTAGCATTGTAAGGGTTACAGTTGTGAGGGCCGCGTGGCAGGTGGCCAGTAGGTCGTGCAGGCGGTTGACAGGCCGTCGATATACTAGTTCCTTTAGATGACCCCAGAGGAAGAAATCCAATGTCTTAAGATCCGGCGACCTAGCGGTCCGTGCGACAGGACCACCACGGAAAAGCCATCGGTCGGGATATTCCGTATCCATCCACTGGCGAACATTTTCAGCGTATTGCGCCGGTGCTCCATCATGGTGGAACCATATAATACCGAGAACAGTCAATGGTACGTTTTCCAATAAGTCCGGCAGAACATCACGTAGGAACACCATGTAGTTGGCAGCTGTGACACGTTCTGGAAGAACATATGGTACCACTAGGATATCGCCCACAATACCCCACCTGATATTAACAACCCACCGGACCTAGTGAGCGTGTTCATGTGTTGCATACGGATTGTACAATGACCAGGCTGACTATTATGGGTGTTGCAGATACCCTGCCGTGTAAACCGTATTTCATCAGTCCACAAGATCTCCAAGATGAAACTATTATCGGCAGCATGTTGCTGTAGCAGCCACTCACAGTATGCATGTCTGCGAGGACAATCCTGTGGTAATAGGCCTTGCACTCATGTAATGTGATATGGATGCAAACCTTCGCAACGTAGAACGGCAAGTACGGTACTTTGGTACACACCGAAATGTCACGCGATCACGCGGCTGTTGGTTGTTGGCTCCTCCTCTATGAACTCTAAGGTGGCGTCCTCGAGAAATGGTGTTCTCTCAGAGGGTCCAGCGCCACTGTCTGGTGCGACCTTTTCTGTGTCTCGCATTCGAGCGTCAAGCCGCTGTATGACCGGGCGTCCGGGTGCCGTCGTGCTGCACACAATGATGAACCATGGCATTCCCCCAAACGGAGATACATGTCACAATACTCTCTCAAACTGTACGACATATCGCTACCCACACTACTGTCAAATGTACCAACGCAGTATGAGCTTACCTATTACCGTCGCCAAAGCTTTTTATCCCTACCTGGCGTATCGCGCAGGCGTCCAACTGATGATTTCACGCCACCGCGTCCTTTGAATTTGTATACCCACCCCGTGCCACATTTTTAAATGTTGATTGCCTTTTCTTTTTAATTAGTGGTTTAACAACCACCGTGGGCAATTCAGTACGCTAGTTGGCTGTCCTGTATTTAGGACCACTGGCTCCAGGGAAGGGAGAGAGTTGGTGCTGTAGGACAAACACAACATCAATGCTTCACAGGGTTTCGAACCCGGACCCCTTTCGGACAAATAAACAGAAGCCGTCGCTTAGACCACAGCGCCACTGGGGCGGCTTGATCGTCTTTTGATACGTGCTTCTCTATAACTATCCACGTCGCTCTTCAGCGAGCATATGCGTTACCGGTGTGACCACGAAATTTTCGGTGCGTATATCTCCGTAATGCGACGTCCGAAAGGACAACGGGCAACGGTTTTGGGCTTCTTTCTCCATAGCGGCGATTCAATCGGAAAACGTGACTAAAGCTATTTTTATTTGATATTCCCGTTATCAAAGGCTTTCTCTCTTTTGAACATCGAGTTTTTTTTGTTTTTTTTTTTGAGGTTTAACGACTACCGTGAGCAACTCAATGGGCTATAAGCAGTCGCCCGTCCCTAATTTAGAGTCACTGGTTCCAGGGAAGGGAGAGAGCCAGTGCCGTAAGACAAACACAACATCCATGCCTCACCGGGATTCGAACCCGGACCCTTATCGACGAATGATCAGAGGCCAACGCCTTAGACCACTGCGCCACCGGGGCGGCGAACATCGAGTTGTATTTTTGTAAAAATGCTTGCTAAGCACTGAAAAATTTGTCTTTTTGTCTGGAAGATTTTCCTAATATTAAATGATGATCAATGTCTTTCGAATGAAATGTACGTTCAGTATTCGGAAAGGTATCCAATATATCGTGATGTAAAAAATCTTTTTAAACCTAACCTGCTACAAGGAGCTTTTTTTCAGGAACAGTAACCATATGGCAAAAAAATTCGCACATACGAATTCGACAAACATTGAAAACTTTCAGAAATTTGATCACAAATTTAAAATATTTAGACCTGTTACGGAGAGCAACAGAGCTTAATAACTATTGAAAGCATTTGTGGACAGGAGTGTCAACATTACAGTTAGCATAACACCAAAATCACAAACAAACATTTCTAGAAAATCACCAGATTTAAGGAGGAAAATTTAAATAATTGGATATTATTTAACCACTGTAAACTTTTGAACCTCTGATATCCAGCACACACACACATGTAACGCGAAATTAGCTAATCAATATTGAACTAATCTCCTACCGTTCAGTAATCGTTAGAACAAAATAACTCATGGAGTTGCTTTTATAATGAAAAATGACTTTTTTTAAAACATAACCAACAATTATTTTATTAAAGTTGTATAACTGGCGAAAAAAGCAACCGGAGCAACTTCAAAGTAGTCTCACAAAGCTTTCCGACGACACTGGACTACACTGAACACTAACGTACAGGCAACACATAAAGTATAACAGGACAAATGTTTTTTAACCAAATCCAACGTACCATAGCGATTTGAGAATGGCTTGTATAGTATATACACCTAACGCTTATTAAACGCATCAGGTGGGACTGCTGTTACAGTGTAATTGATAAGCACATACAAAGTAATGAAAATAATCGACAGCCTGTGTACAGTTTGATCGTTTCTTCTATCCTCCATTTCTTACCCTGCCATGCTTTCCGTCATCCGGAGATTTGTGATTCGATTCTTCAAATCTTTCTCCCACAAAACGTTTAGGTCTGATTTCGATATGTTTGAGTAGTACTCGAAAGGTTTCCTGAACATTCTGGAGCTTTCATAATAACTTGAACTTTCGACAGGCTATAAAATTCGGAAAAAGCAGCATAGGGTCAGTCATTTTTTATTGTGCGAATTTTTTGTTTGGAGAAAAAGCGGAAAACGACTCAGGCGACAATTTGTTTGGAAATTATTGGAATTTTGGGTAAAATTAGGGATTGACCTGGATTTGAGTTTTAAAACTGGAAGTCTGGAAAACGTACATTACGAGAATCGAATGACCGGAATGTATAAGTCGTATATGCAGCCATGTGTTGTCAAGCTGACAGACACTTGTGTCTCAACTAATCTTTGTAAGATTCACGGATTTAAAAGTCGGAACTTGGAATTGGCTGACTGATAATTCATCTTTTGGGTTACAATTACAAAAAAGATATATTCATGGGCAGATAATAAAATCTACAGTTTTATCTGTAGATAAGAATGATTATTTCAAAGACTGAGACATACACTGTACAACTAAACTGATAATCAGATTTTCAGGTAGAAAACGACATCTAAAGATTTCGTGGTAAATTCACTTGTTAATTTTTATTTTATAACTGAGCTATCAGGTCAGCTTTCGGGAAAAGATTTCATTGATCGAATAACAAGTTAGAAATATTTCTGTTGCAATTTTTATTAAAATTTATTTAAAAAAAAATAATGCATAGTAAAACACAAAAGTGACAAGGTCATCAGTAAAGAGAAAAAAACAAACGCTGGGTGATACAGACACAAATCACACTTACCCCAATACTTTGTGTATAAGTATTTGGGTGTTCCTCAAATTATCTTTAAAATTCCGAAAAAAATAAAAAAAAACCGTTTCGCGGCGTGTTTCTGAAACTATTTACCCTGCAATATCTGTATGGTAGTATTGCATGTTATCAGACAGTACAATACGATGTGCATCTACATATTTCAGCAACCATTGTCATTCCACGTACAGCGACCTAATTTTCTACCAATACGAAACGAAGGAAACCTCTTATTGTTTCGGCCACGCTTTTACCTCTAAAATATGTTTGCCCTTTAGCGACGTTTTTGAACTATCCTAATCGGTGTGGCCAGGAAGCCGGTGAGTTATTCCAGTGCAGTTTGTTTTTCGAAAATACTCTAGTTATTAATTTGCCTCAAAGGTTTTAAAAGGTGCAAATGTATTAAAGTTAAAAAATGATATCCACAATTTCACATGTTTGATACCCATAATTTCACATTTGGCAACATCTAATGTTAGAACAACAGTGAACAGTGGAAATCCCGAATAACGGTAATACTACAAATCCTCGATTTTTCAGGCTACTGCATTTACAGGAAATTCACATTAAGCTTTAAATGAAACATTATTAAATACTTATAAATAATTTTTCGAGTAAACTTCCAGGGATATTCGTAATAAGAAGGTTATGCGGCACTTGAAGGTCATGATGGGAGATTACAATGCAAAGTTTGGCAACAATACTAGAGTGATTACTGGGAAGATAAATTTGATAATAGAAGCAGAAACAAATGTGGAAAAGCACTCGTCAAATTCAAGGATGAGAAAAGCTATTTTTTGTAATGAACTGCTTTTTCTATAAGGAACAGCAAAAGAAATGGACGTGGATAGTCTTTAATCAGGTGACAAGTAAAACTGAATTCATTATGTACAGCCAGAATATTTTCATGGCATCCTTTAGAGTTCATAACATGTTCCGCACGGGAAGATAACATAGAATTGTGAGTAATCAGATGCATTTTTGCACAAAATTTGAAAGGCGTAAGATCATAAAGTAAACGAAAAGTACTGACGTAATTATAAATACGCAAATTTGTGAGTACCCAAGAGACTCATATAGCGTATTAAAACCGTTTAATTTGGTGGTGTAGTAAGCACAAAAATTCGCCAACATATCGCTCTCCAATGGGAAGCTTTTTCAAGGAAATAATAGATATCAAAATGCAGGAATCGGAACGCGTTAGGAACAAAAATGATTTTTGAAAATAACGTGGGTGACATCACGAGCATATTGCGCGAATTTTTATCAAGCAAATAATAAGACGGTGACACACGCAGAAACCATCACATATGTCCCAGGCTTTACATTATTGTTAAAAATTTATTACTAATGAACACCCAGACCCCATTATCACATATAATAACAAGTTGCATAGAAAAATCTGATGGACAAAGTGTGAGAAATAAAAGGAAGGTGTGTGCGATATACCTTTGGTATATCCGAAACACCAAGAAAGGATATGAATCGGAATGACAAAGTGATCCTTTAAAACATGATGTTTAGAGCACATGCGAAGTGTCAACCAGGAGATGTAGAATACAGCCCCTCCAGAGAAGTCATGCATTCAGCGGCCGCTCCTGTATGGAATATTATTCGAAAAATTGTCCGTTACACGAACTTTAAAGAGACCTCCATCAGAGAGACAGTCGAAATCCTATCCAGCATACTAAAATGCAATGATATAGTTTCTACTGAACTACCAATGGTTTGGCATGCGTAATGAGATGATGGAACTACATCGCGACGCACAATATAATTGGGTGACAAAAATTTGGGTATTATGCTCGTAATGTCATGCACGTTATTTTCAAAACTCTTCTGTGTTCCTTACATGTTCCAATTCCCTACATTTTTATGTCTTCCTTCGCTTTGAAAAAGCCTCCCAGTGGAATGTGAAAGCGTAGCGAAATCTTTGTGCTTACTACACGACAAAAATAAACGGATTTAATATGCTATATGTGTCTCTGAAGAAGAAATTGAAGAATTTTATGAGGAAATTTGTCATCTAAATAATAAAGGTAAGCAGCACTTGAAAATAATTATGGGAGATTTCAATGCAAAAATAGGGCAACGGCAACAGAATGAAACTTCAGTAGGTAAATTCGGTCACGGCAACAGAAACCAGCGTGGAAATACTCTCGTTGAGTTTGCAGAGGCAGAAGGGTTTTTCATCTTGAACTCCTTCTTCAAGAAAAAGCCACACAGGAAATGGACATGGAGACATCCAAATGGGACGACAAGTGAAATTGATTTTATTATGTGTAACAAAAAATTCGTCATAGAAGACTGCAGTGTGCTAAACAAGTTCAACACAGGTAGTGACCATAGATTGGTGAGATGTAAGATGCACCTCAACACTAAACCTGAACGTGGCAAGCTCATAAGACAAACAAAATCTATTGACATAACCAACCTTAAAAAACACCACAATACCTTCAAGTTAGAACTGAAGAACAGGTTCTCTGCTTTAGAAGGCCTAACATCGGAAGAAGTGGACATCTCTGAAGTTAACAGAAAAGTAACCAAAGCTCTTATGGAAACAGCAACAAAATTAGCTTGGTCTAAGAACAAGTTGCATGTGAACAAATTATCAGGAAAAACCAAAATGTTGATGCAAGAAAGAAGAGAGATGAGGACAACTAAAGAAGATGTGACTTCCAAAGTGGAATATATAGAGCTATGCAAGACAGTAAGAAAAAGTATCACTGAAGACGTAAGGAAATTCAACTGTGAACTAGTGAGGAAAGCAATTGAAAACAACCAAAGCCTAAAGATAGCAAAGGGACATCTCAGTAAGGGAAGAAAACAGATTATGGCACTGAGAAAAGAAGATGGTTCTGTAACAAGAAATAGAGGCGAAATTTTGACAAGAGTGAAAGATTTCTACTCCAAATTATATGGAAGGGATGATATATGCACTCCAGACATCATGAAAGATACCAGTACCAGAGTTCCTCCAGTCCTTCCAGCAGAAGTTGCACATGCAATCAAGAACATGAAGCGAGGAAAAGCTCCAGAAGAAGATGGAATTACTGTAGACATCATACAAGAAGCAAGTGGAGAAATCGAAACAGTACTCGCCCAAATTTTCACTCGATGCCTTAATGAAGGAAAGATTACTGAGGATTGGAACACCGCTACAATGATCCTGCTACATAAGAAAGGTGACATTGAGGATCTCGGAAACTACAGACCTATCAGCCTCCTATCAGTAGTTTATAAAATCTTCACTAAAGTTCTTTCACACCGCTTGAAGGTAACACTGGACATGGCTCAACCGAGAGAACAAGCTGGATTCAGGAGTGGCTACAGCACAATAGATCATATCCACGTGCTGAGAGAACTAATTGAAAGAGCGAGGGAATATGAACTTCCATTGTGCTTGGCTTTTATCGATTATGAAAAAGCCTTTGATTCGGTGATACCATCAGCAGTTACAATGGCTCTGAAAACCTGCGGTATTGAAGATGCATACATTAATATTATTAATAACATCTATGAAAATGCAAGTGCAAAGATTAGGCTGTTTGAAAATACAACACACGTAAAAATTGGAAAGGGAGTGAGACAAGGTGACACCATATCTCCGAAGCTCTTTAATGCCACATTGGAGGGTGTTTTTCAGTCGCTGAGCTGGGAAAACAAGGGGATAAAGATTAATGGAGATTATCTAACCCACCTTCGTGTTGCTGATGACGTAGTCATTTTTGCAACTACCCCATCAGAGCTGCAGAGTAGGATCCAGGAACTTGCTGACAAGAGTAAAGAAGTGGGATTAAAAATGAACTTTCAGAAGACAAAAGTGATGTTCAATGCTTTTACAAGAAATGAAGACTTATCGATTGATGGAGAAAAGCTGGAGATAACAGACACGTACGTTTATCTTGGACAGCAGATATCAAGTGAGGGTCACATTGATGAAGAAATTAATCGGCGTACAAAACTTGCCTGGAGAGCTTTTGGAAGAAACAGCATAATTTTCAAGAGCAATATGCCATTATGTCTAAAAAGAAAAGTGTTTGATCAATGCATCCTTCCAGTGCTTACGTATGGTGCAGAGACGTGGACCTTAACTAAAAGAGACATACAAAGGCTGCAGACAACTCAAAACAGCATGGAGAGGTGCATGCTTGGTGTAACCAGGAGAGATAAGAAGAGGAACTCGTGGATCCGAAAAATGACAAGAGTGGAAGACATCATGATCAGAGTTAAATCCCTGAAATGGCAATGGGCTGGACATACTGCCAGAAGGACAGATCATCGATGGACAGCCGAAATTTTAGATTGGATTCCAAGGGACAGGAAAAGACCCAGAAGAAGACCACATGGGAGATGGGTGGATGAAATTCGAAAGTATGCAGGGGTGACATGGAGGAGACTGGCACAAGACAGACCGTTGTGGAGGAAACTTGGGGAGACCTTCGTCCAGCAGTGGATTGATAATGGTTGACAATGATGATGATGATGATGTGTCTCTTAAGAAAAGTATTGACTTCACGAATCATTAAAAAATCTGATGAAACGAAGTCCAAAATAGAAACCATTTGTCTGCGGCTACAGTGTTTAGATCTGTATATGTTGGAGCCACTGGATGGTTCCAAATTCTGATGAGTGTTTCTCGATCCAGGCTTGGCTGATTGCGGTGCATTGTTCGGCTGATACAGACCAGCGGCCGCATGATGCTCGAAGGACATGAAAGCGTGTAGGTGATCAGCCAGCACAAGCTGGTAGCGAGCAGACACAATAAGGGGCGTAATACGTCCCACAAGAAAACTCCTGAATCTGTCATAGTGCCACAGTCGCGTTGAACAGAGTCGACATGGCACGACGGGGTCATGGCCTCTTGCTATCAATGACACACCCGTCCCCTTAGGTCAGCACGGTACAGGTGAAAATGTGATTCATCTGACGTAACTACGCGGCGCCACTGTATGGAGGTTCGTTTTTATGTTCGCGGCAGAAAGCATTTCGCAATATCCGATGACAAAGAGTGAAAAGTGGCACACGCAAAGGGCGTAGGCTCCCGCAGACCGGTTATTCAGCTCGCGCCATACCATTCGTTCGCTGACGTTTTTGTGCTCCGAGATTTAACATGGATATGGTTTGCGCCAACGTTTCAAAGCAGTCTATCTGTACGTGCCTGAATAGACTACGTTCATCCGGTCATAAATGGCGTGTGGTCGGCCAATGCTTATATTCTGGGCGCTGGTATGTCCGTTGATGTTATAATCGAGCTACACCTTTGATACGTTTGGCCTCGGTAATCCAAAGGGTTCTTACCACTTGGGCTATAGAATTGTCTTGTGCGACAATTCATCCGTGATCAAAGTCGCTCAGATCACTATGTGCACCCAAAGTCGTCGATAGCAGTACACTGTTTTGAAGCCCTGACGTCCGATATTTATCACTTGCGCTCTGTCTGGTTTTGTTCCATTTTGCGCAGGGGATGCCCATGTCAACTGTCCATAACCGTCATATGTAATGTCTGGTCGACGTGGTGTATATTCACCTTAATTTTGAAAGGGCTGCTGTTATTACAATTTGAAATTGGTACAAGTACCTTAGAATCGAAAGTATTAGTAAGTGAAAATGTTCAAGATGACATTTATCTTTCACACTTACTATCCCGCAGAATATGGATTAAGCTCAAAAGTGAAACGAACTCATTTATAGCGAGCTGCAAAATGTCCACATAAATTTCTTTATGGAATATTCCAGGGACAGTTTTGAGCCATATGCAAGATGCATCACTCGCATTGATTGAGTAGTTCCACTCTGCACTCAGCCTAGCCAAAGTAGAATTTTTATGAATTAAAATCTATCATCTGTTAAAACCCCATCGATGGATTTTTATACATAAAATTTATTGGTGGGAAGCAAGCACAAAATCACGATTTTTGAACACCTGAGGATTCCATACAATCATACTGCATACGTTTTTCGCCACCATAAGGTGGCGGAAGGAACTCCAGCATGTTTTTCTGATTCAAATTAAAAAATTACATTTATTTTTAAAAGTTATAATATTTCAAACAAAATTATGAGACTTGCTGAACGGGATTCACACCTAAATACAATAAACAAATCTATACAAGCTCCGTTTATTGGTGTGAAAGTATATTTAAAGAAGAAATACAAGGGAAAAAGCCTCCCGGTTGGAGAGCGAAAGCTCGGGAATACAATTTTTCCTTGTATTTCTTCTTTAAATATACTTTCACACCAATAAAGGGAGTTTGTATAGATATGTTTATTAAATATATGAGAGTTATACAGGATTTATTTCTTAAATACAATAATGATGTTATACAGTGAATATGGACACTTGTCTTCACTGTACTAATGCGCAAGTAAAACACAATTCACGGATCAGCCGAAATATTAACACCACTTAAGCGGTATGCAAATCAGAGCGCGGGGAACCAATCAACGTCACGCGTCAAAGTCGCTATTTGTATATTCCCTGCTGCCAATAGATATTGCAAAACCAAGGAGAATTGCTCCGATTTGCATGAAATTTGCGGGATGTGTAGGAAACCTGGGGAGATGCAAATGATAACATTTGAAGCGCACATGTAAATGTAAGGTGCGGGGAACACCGTCGGAAACGCGATATAATGGAGTGTGAAAGAAGGCGTACAGAGAACAGATACGACTTCTCTTACACTCCATTATATCGCGTTTATCGCAAAAATGTACCGTACCCAGTTGTTCGCATGTAAACATGCCGCGCAGGAGGACGAGACAACAAGACGAACATTTGAGAGGTTGAAAGAAGTAGAATCGTTGGACGCAGAGAATGAGGTTTATTACACTTTGATACTGCTGCACGCGTTAGCAGTAATTCAAGTACCGTTTTTATTATACCTTGATACTGCTGCACGCGTTAGGAGTAACTCAAGTACCGTTTTTATTATACCTTGATACTGCTGCACGCGTTAGGAGTAACTCAAGTACCGTTTTTATTATACCTTGATACTGATGCACGCGTTTGGACTAACTGAAGTACCGTATTTATTATACATTGATACTGCTGCACGCGTTAGGAGTAACGTAACTATCGTTATGTGTATATGGTGTAATTGGACAACATAAGGTTTTTCGTATCATCGTACAGATTCTGGATCTCGGAATCGCACGACCCAATGGAAAGAGAGGCATTTGCACCTTATGACAGTGACGTCGCGCACACCATCCACGCTACTTGCCCAGCAATGGAGGATGAACACACATTGTCCGATGTGTGCAATCACTGTTCCTCACTGATTCCTGCAGAGACGCCTCATTGCTCGCCGAGGCATAATTTCTTTGTGCTACATTTGGAAATCGGCAGATGCGGGTACTACATTGAAACAGTTAAAGTACGGCTGCTTTGTGCCAACGATTAGATTTTTATTACCTTCCACGTATTTGCGAGAATAATTATTTCTTCAGTTAAATTCGTTTTCCACCTATGTATGATATTCTCTTGTGCACTGGAACTTGTGACCTACTTCCGGCCCCTTATGTCAGATAAGATTGTGGTGACGCTACGAGGGAGCACATAATCGCTTCGACCAGAGCAAATCTGAACAGATCTCATATTTCTAAGCTACATCTATTTAGTTTCAGTTGCTTGGAACTTCTTGTCCTGGGTGGCATAAAGGATAGCATACTCGATTGGAAATCGACAGATGCGTGTTCGATTACCGCTCAACGGCAATGTAATTTTTAAGTTTTCTGAAGTAGTGGCTACATGAAAACAGCGAAAATATGACATACACTGCTGGCCACCCAAAATGCAACACCGTGAAGGAAGCATACGATTGGCCTGAAATTCGCAGCATGCGTCGCCCGCGAGAGGACATGCAAACGATTAGCATTGCAGGACATATGTAAATCATGTGCGCCCGGCACGCCACCGAGAAGCACTATAAGAAGGGTGTACAGAAGGCGGGGTGTAAGTAGTGGAGGTGTGTTGTGCTGCCGGACATGTGCGTGGGAAACTTCCTGATGCCTCGTCGCAGAATACGGCTTTCATTCCAACACGTTTCGGAGTTCGACAGAGGACGAATAGTGACTTATCGCGACAGCGGTTTATCGTATCTAGACTTCGGGGCCCGTGTGGGACGGCATCTAGCCACAGTGAGGCGAGTATTGACTCGGTTGGTGCAGGAGGGACAGACGGATCGACGTGAACGATTGCCGCAGCCGCGGCACACCATCGAACGAGAGGACCGGCATGTTGTGTGGCGGATACTGACGGCTCGCACCTCCATATCACAAACGTTAGCGCAGGAATTAGAGTTTTGCGCAACAACCTGTGTCAGCACGTACCGTTCGACGTCGTCTACAAGAACGGGGAGTTGTCGCATGGCGTCCATTGCTCTGATTACCATTGACGTTACACCACCGGCGAATGCGGCGGCTATGGGCCGTTGAACGCTGCACCTAGACTACAGAATGTCACGACATTGTCTTCTCTGACGAATCCTGCTTCTTCCTGCAACACAACGATGGTCGGATCCGCGTGTGATGGCAACGCGGCGAGAGACTGCATGATGCGTGCATTATGCATCGCCATACCGGTACGTCGCCTCTCCCCGTACAGGAATAACTGGTCTTCCAGTTATTTCGGGAGCGGCGCTCCCACGGCCCGAACTGACCTTGTGACGGAACATCTAGCTTTTCCGTATTGCACGATTATGTTACCGAAGTGACAGCTGTTCATCCAGCTGCTGGGGAATGGCGTCCCCACGGCCCGAGCCGATATGTACTATATGAGATAATTTTCACGTTTTTATGTTTTTTTGTTTTTTCACTTGACACGCTCCCGCCTCAGTTGTAGGTTGCTGAGGTTGTGATAATGCGCCTGCTTTGGATTTTAGTTTCTCGTTTTCTATCCTGTCTTCTCCATTTTATGTTCCTTTCTTTGTTTTTCCGAGCTGGTTAGATAGACCTCCCTGCACGTTTGCCGTGTACGGTGACCCGCAAGGTGGAAAAATGGATGCTAGAGGCTGAGGTTTCTATAGGCCAGGGTGTTGTTGTCGCCAGTTGCTAACACTCCTCTTTGCCCCCTGCTTCACCCTAAACGGGCGGCCAGGAACTAACCTACTCCTAGTCAATGAGGCCTGTGGCCGAGTGGAGCCAGACCTCTAACGGCTTGTCGTTTCGTGCGACAGGGTGAGTCTGGGGATAGGGTGGGCATGCCAAAGGGGTGTTTCCCAGGCACGGGGAAGTCTGGGTTCACGCTGAGCGCATGTCGGCCCTATCAACTTGCTATATCCGCTTCCTATCCCTAGAGCCGTGTCCTGCGTCCACTTGGGATTGCGGACCTCCGGTTCTCCCTCGTTGGGCTCGATTGTGGGTGGGGAAGTCGGCGGACGAAATCTTTCTTTTTTTTTATGGCTCTGAATGATATTTCCCGTGAACCTAAAACCAAAAGAGGTATGGAGGAAGGCTTAGCTCCTTCCGCTAAAAAGCGTGTGCCTGATTGTTCGAATGCTCGTTTCTTTTTTGTGCACTCATTGGACCCACCTTTGAGTGCCAAATGTTCATTCTGGGCTGGAGGCACTCCATAGCCAGCTCTCCTAAAAGCGTAAAGAAGCTCCAATCTGGAGATCTTCTGGTAGAAATGTCCACTGTGACCTACTGTTCTACACTTTTTAACACTACCACATTGCTTGAGACTCCGGTCAAAATAACATCTCATGGATACCTAAATTCATCTCGAGGTGTTGTCTCCTCTCATGACCTCATTGAGTGTACTGATGATGATGAATTACTTGAAGAACTGAAGAGTAAACACGTTACGGGAGTGCGGCGTATTCTTTTGAGGTAGAATGGGCAGTCCGTTCCATCCCGAAACATCATTTTAACATTTAATAGCCCTTCCTTGCCTACGTCCATCAAGGAAGGGTATCTTCACCTTGAGATACGTCCATACATCCTTAACCCTTCGAGATGTTTTAGGTGTCAGTCGTACGGCCACTCTCAGCATACGTGCAGGAGCAATCCTAGGTGTGGACACTGTGGTGCCACGGAACATCTTTTACCAGAATGTGTACCCGAGGCCGAGTTTTGTGTGAACTGCAAGGGTTCACACGCAGCATCAGCCAAAGATTGTCCCAAGTGGAAGGAGGAGAGAGAGATCCAAAGGCTGAAAACGGTTGAGAATATTTCATTACCTGAGGCCAGAAGGAAAGTAGTTCCTGTTACTTCTGATCGGCGATCATATGCTTCAGTGGTGGTTGCCAAATCTACGGTTGGTATTCAAACTGACATTCAGATCCCTCCTAAATGTTCCTACGAGCTGGACGATATCATCGCAGCTGGGCTGGAGGCACTCCAGTCTCGAGGTAGGGATCGGAAAGCGGCACCCACCACTTCGCCGAAGCATACTCACTCCACCACCAGCACGGAAACTCAGGCCACTTCTTCTGGCAAAAACACCAAACCCAAGGATAAGAAAATGATTTCTTCTCCAAAATCTCAGCAAACTACTCAACGCCGAGTGCCTCCCGTTAAGACACAAGGGACAAAGCAGGCTCCCATCTTGGCCCCTGTTCACACGCCTCCAGATCTGAGGGATCCCTCATCAGAAGTGATAGGGCCTGACCTCGTTTAATCATTTCTTTTTTCATTTCATCTTTAACCATGGCTTCAATCATTCAGCGGAACTGTCGAGGTTTTCCGACGAGTTTTGAAGACGTGAAACATCTGCTTTCGTTGTACTCTCCGGTGTGCTTTTGTTTACAGGAAACAGAACTTAAACCATCAGACCTGCTTTCAGTTCGAGGGTATAGTGTGTATGGGACAGATAATGCATCGGGAGACATCGCCTGTAAGGGTGTCGCTATTCTTGTCGCTCACAATGTTCCGGTGTCTTTCGCTGCGATATCTACAGCTATGCAGGCCGTGGCGGTTCGTATATCTGGGCCTGTGTCTCTTACTGTCGCCAGTGTCTATCTGCCGCCGGACGAGAACGTGAGCGCCTCTGTTCTAGAGAGCTTGGTTGATCAGTTGCCTTCACCCTTTCTTCTATTGGGTGACTTCAATGCCCATCATCATTTGTGGGGTAGTGTCAGCATCAGCACGAGAGCCCGTCGCGTAGAGTCCCTTCTGTCCTCGGCCTCTTTGTGCCTTTTTAACACCGGTGCTGACACCTACTTCCATGAGCCGACAAGATCCTTCAGTGCGATCGATTTGACCTTGGGATCACCATCGATTATTGCCGATTGGTCATGGACGGTGTGTAACGATCTCCACGGGAGCGACCATTTTCCGATTATGCTCTCGCATCATGTGAACATGCCATCTTCTGCCTCCCACCCTCCTCGGTGGAGCGTGCTAGATGGGAGGTCTTCACATCTTCAGCAGTGATATCTTCTGCTATGGTGACCCAAGAGTCAATCGACGCAGCTGTGCTTGAAGTCACAAATTGCATTCTTCATGCAGCTGATCTTTCTACACCAAAAACATTCCAAACCTGGCAAGGCCTTGGTGGAACCCTGAATGCGCAGCGGGTAGGAGAGCTTAACATAAGGCCTGGTCTACGCTTCGGCGTTATCCAACCGATGCCAATCTCGTTACATTCAAACGAGAAAAATCCTATGCTCGGTTGGTGCGTCGACGTAGCAAGAGGGAGTCTTGGATCCAGTATGTTTCATCTCTCACTTCACGTGCCAGTTCGAAAAGTGTGTGGGACAAGATTCGTAAGATCCGGAGTAACTACAGTTCTCACCAGATCTCTATTCTCGAGAGTAACGGCTGCACATATGCTGAAGTCGGGGAGATTGCTGACTGTTTGGGGAGGCGTTTGCCTCCGTATTGAGTAACCTGGCGTATCCTTCCTTCTTTCTGAGGATTAAATCCACTGCAGAACTCCAGAGAATCTCCTTTGCGTCTTTTCACGACACTGGGTATAACTCCCACTTCAGCATGGTTGAACTCAGGGTGGCTCTGTATCGGTCCGGCGCTACATCTGTCGGTCCCGATGGCATCCACTGTGACATGCTCCGTCATCTCTCGCAGTCGTCTCTCGAGAATCTCTTAATCCTGTACAATCGTAATTGGTCGGAGCACAGTTTCCCGGAATCTTGGCGAAAAGCTTTTGTTCTGCCTTTTCCCAAACCTGGCAAGGACCCCAAGTCTCCCTCAAGTTATCGTCCAATTGCTCTCACTAGCTGTCTGTGTAAAGTTCTTGAACGCATGGTTAATTCCAGGTTAGTTCATTTTTTAGAATTTCATCAAGTTCTTTCACCATCACAAAGCGGCTTTTGCCGTCATCGTTCACCTCACGATCATCTCCTGTACCTTAAGACATCTGTGCGCGAGGCGTTCGTGCGTAGGTAGCACCTGGTGTCCGTTTTCTTTGATATTGAAAAAGCCTGTGATCGAGCGTGGTGGCTTGGTATTATCCGTGACCTCCACGCATGCGTATTGCGAGGAAATCTTCCGACATTCATTGTTAATTTTCTTCGCAATCGGGTGTTCCAGGTGCGCCTGGGTACGACGCTCTCGGCACCATTCCATCAAGAACAAGGTGTTCCTCAAGGTTGCATTTTATCTGTCACATTGTTCATCCTCCGCATTAATTGTCTTTTCACAAATCTTCCACCTGCGGTTTCGGCTACTGTTTATGTTGATGACTTGCACATTTTCTGCTCGTCATCAAGCATGAATTTTATTGAAAGGCAGTTGCAGTTTGCGATTAACCAGATCTTTAAAGCGGCAAATAGCAATGGTTTCGTTCTTTCTCCCGACAAGACAGCGTGTATTCATTTCGGCCGGAGGTGCGGCCTCCATCCTGACCTAGAGCTCTTTTTAGGCCGTGCAGCCGTACCAGTTTTGCCCGAGCCCAAGTTCCTTGGATTGACCGTTGACCGTGCGCTTATATTCCGTGCGCACGTTCAGCAGCTAAAGACTTCCTGTCTGCGGGCTCTATCTATTCTTAAGATCCTTTCGAGAGTCTCGTGCGGTGCAGACAGGGTGTCTTTAATTGGCATTTACCATTCCTCAATACGGTCGAAACTGGAGTATATTTGTATCGTGTATGGCTCTGCTCGTCGTTCCTTTCTCCGGCCTTTGGATACTATTCACCATCAAGCTCTGCGTCTATGTACGGGAGCACTTCGAACACCTCCGATTCCGAGCCTTTACGCTGACGGGAAAGAACCATCGCTTGATTTACGCCGTCTGCAGCTGTCTGTTCATTTTTATTTGAAACTTCGATCTCTTCCAGACCATCCTTTACACGATGCAGTTTTTCATCCTCAGCATGCTCGTTTATTTGAGAACTGGCTCTCGTGCATTCCAACCTTCGGTCTTTGTATGATGGCCGTAGCTCGTGATGTAGGGCTCGACTTGTCTGTTGTTGAAAAGACCAGGGGCTTTGGGGATCCTCCATGGCACCCACTTGGTGTCATGGTTGATACCACCTTTACATCTTTTGATAAATCCTCAACCCCTGCGTCAGTGTACCAGCAGCTCTTCTCTGAGCACCGTGCCCTCAATTCTGACTACACTCCTATACTTACTGATGGCTCCAAGATGCATGGAGTCGTTGGATCCGCGGCTGTCTGTGTAGATGACGTTTCAGTAGCGCGGATCCCAGCTGAGGCCACGGTGTTTTCGGCGGAGATGCATGCTGTGTGTCTCGGCCTTCTCCATGTTTAGTCGAGTTCTCATCATCGTGCTATGGTCTATACGGATTCTTTAAGTGTCTTGCAGTCCTTGTCATCTGCGGATTGCCATGACCATCCTTTTCTCTTGGATGTGAGACGGTTGCTTCGTCGTTTGCTCGAGGCCGTTTTTCAGGTTCAGTTTTGCTGGATTCCTCGGCATGTTGGAATCTCAGGTAACGAGGGTGCTGATGCGGCTGCTAGATCTGCTTCCTCGTTGGTCGTCACACCCTTGCCACTGTTTCACCGGGATTTTCGCTTTATTGTTCACGACCATATCAAGCGAGTGTGGCAGGGTCTGTGGGACCAGGAGGTGGAAAATAAGATTCATCGTATTAAACATATTCTTGGAATCTGGAAATCCTCATATCGTCGGAACCGTAGGGAGGAAGTGGTGCTTGCGCGTCTCCGCATGGTGCATAGTCGTTTCACTCACGGCTTTTTGCTGTGTGGCGACACTGCGCCAAAGTGTGAGACGTGCAATTGCCGACTCACTGTCATTCATCTTTTGTGTAGTTGTGTTCGTTTTCATTATGTGCATTTTCATTTCTTTCATTCTCATTTGTTGACCGAGAACGCCGCGCTACACTGCAGCGGCTCCTGAATGACCACTGCGATACTGTTGCCGTGTTTTAGTTTTTTAAACAAATTGACTTTTTTAAACGTATCTAGATTTTAGCCCTATCATTATTCTCATTCCTCAGTTTTACTTAATCAGCTAGTTTTTAACCATTGTACCATGATTTTAATACTGTTTGTTTTATTGTCTTTTTAGCCCTACCATCATTCTCATTGTTCAGTTTTACGTGATCATCCAGATTTTAAGCTTTATACCACGTTTTTAAAACTGTCTTGTGTCTGGCGCTCTTTGGCAAAACATGGCCCTTACACCATAAAAATTCAATCAACCAACCAACCAACCGTCGCCTCTTGTTATGGTTTGGGGCGCAATTGCATATGACACCCGCACCCTTCTGGTACGCATCGCCGGTACACTCAACAGCCACCGCTACATCTCCGACGTTTTGGTGGCTGTAGTCCTCCTTTACTTGCAGGACCAGCAAGCGGCCACGTTTCAACAGGACAATGAGCGCCTGCATGTGGCACGCATCGTGCAACAATTCTTCACGGCCCATCAGCTGTCACTGCTGCCGTGGCCCGCCTGTTCTCCCGATATGTCGCACATCGAACACGTCTGGTCGCTGATCGGCAACCGAGTGGCCCGGCAAGCACCTACCGCGGCTACGCCTGATGAACTGTGGCAACGCGTGGAAGCAGCCTGGACGGACATACCGCAAGCCCACATGCAAAGCCTCTTTCGTTCGATGCCGTGGCGTGTAGCGGCCGCTATTGTCAGCCATGGGAGCCACACGAACCATTGATGTCTGCGTGTTCCGCAAGTTTCACGGGTCTGTAAGGGCAATCGTTTCATCTTTGTATGTGTTGTTATGTGTCCAGTAAATCTGGCTTTGCTATCTCGTGTCCTTCTTGGAGTTGCATTTTGGCTGGTCAGCAGTGTATATGTGCCAACGATTAAATTGGCTGTAAATAAAACACCTATGTCTTAAGTAAGCAAATGGTAAACAGGGAATGTACAAAAATCAGCGCACCAAGAAGGACGCGTTGCATTGAAATGAGATTTTAGTAATGAGATGGTGTATACCAAAGGCAGAAGTGATTACAATATCAAAACAGCAGGACGATTTCCCGCTGACAAACGGTACACAGTACGATCTGCGTTAGTACCGCATCGGACAGCTCGTGGTCAGTCATGGAGTCAATGAGACGCCGTATGTTTTCCTGGGGCAGATCGGTACAGATTTCTTGCAACTGACGATCTAAATCATGGATATTTGTACATGGAGAAAGCTCGATTCCATGTGGTTCTACACGTGCCCCATGGTCGAGATACCAGGCGATCTGGCAGGCCACGGAAGCGTCGATTTTTCTGGTCGTTTTCCCTGACAGCATGTATTGACAGATTGCTGCTCTATATAATTATTTCATTCTGGTACCGCATCAATTTCCAAATAAGCATGAAACCAACGTTGAAGAAGAGTTCTTAAACAAATATTCATAAAAATGATATGCTTGAAACATAAACGGTAATAAGTTACTTCGAATACCAGTAGAGATACCTACGATAGTTTTCTATCCTTACTAATAAGCAGAATAAACTAGTTGTGCATAAAGAGGTAAACTTGGAGGTATAGTTTTCTGTATAACAAGACTTCACCTGTGAGCTGAAGTTGAAAGAAAGAAAGGACAGGGAAGATCCCCATGATATTCGTCTTACCATGTTTAAATTTAGTAGTTATAGAATTTCAAGGCGCTAAATTAAATTTAAAGTAATTTACTAATTTCCCATGTATGATTCTTGCCCACATACAGACTGTTTCTTTTATTACAGGAAAAGAATTATTTTGCCTTACTTTAAAATAACGTGATTCAATTTGATATCTTTCCCTGGCCCGAAATATTTCCCATACGATTACGGGAGCTAGTAGGTTTTCTTATAATTTTTAAGCGAAATTCTTTAAAATGAAGACATGTATTTGACGCTAACGATAACATACCATAATAAGCAACGATCTTTATATACTAAGAAAAGCGGGTAATTTGCCAATATTCTGTCTTAGGATTGTTTGACCACTTCTAAATGACCTAGAGACCCAAAAATTGGTAAACTGATAGGTCTAAATGCTTGTGTACCTAGAAACGTCTGAAAACGAGATAACAAAACGGCGGCTTTGGAGCACGGTTACGAAGCCGCCCTTTGTTATTTCGTAACAGTACTTACACTACCTACAAATACTCTCGTAGGTAGTGTTATACACATAACACTACCTACGTGAATATTTTTGCGAATTGATCGCTCTCTTCTAAAGTACATAGAGATCTGAAAATTGATAAACTCATAGGTCTTAAGGACCAGATACCTAGAAAAGTTAAAAAAACGAAAAATCAAATTGGCGGCTTTGGAATATTTTTTTGAAATTTTCACAAATGTTTTGACCACTTCTAAATGACCGAGAGATCTAAATATTGGAATGGTGATACGTCTTAAGCTCCGGATGTCGAGGAAAGTCCGAAAACAAAACTAGAAAATGGAGTTTCGGAATAATGTCTGCTTAAATTTTTCTACCACTTCTACACCTAAAAATACCTGAAAACCAAAAATTCAAAACTGAAGCTTAGCTCTACTCTTTAAAATGCTGATACGTTAAAAAGGAAAATTGAAATGCTGTGAAACATTCCGCGAAATTTTGCTTTCATATTAAGGGGCACCAAAGCCTTCTACCGTTTTACGTCAAGCTGTAAGAATTGACATCATAACATTTTTATAACTCGCAAAACAGTTACGGAACTTAAAATTACTTTCCTTTTCCTTTATTATTAATTATCCTTCTCTTTAATTTTATATTAAAGAAATATTTTTAGAGATTCACCATTCGGAGAATAGACATGGCGGCTAGTCAGAATGTAAGAAAAGAATGCAAAATAGAAACGCGTGGAATTGTAGCAATCTGTAGAAGCGTAGTGACGGGGTCAGAGAGAGAGGAAGTTGTTCCCTGGTGATAGCCTCTGAGAGTTCCGATCAAGGGAAGATAATGATAAAGTTTCAAGTGAGCAAACGTAAATAATTTTATAGGATGGAAACAAAATGTTCACATTTAAAAGATTTCCTTACAATGAATGTTTTCCCTTAACTTTCGTGTCTGATCTTCAAACGGCCGATGTACCTAAACCAAATAGTACCAAAAAAATTCTGCTCTCCCCAAACACAGATGTTTCGGTAACAACCGATTTGGCACAAGTTAAGGCGAAACAAGTCCTTTCATCATCTCATCTGAGAAGTATCGATCGTAAATCTGTCGTTTGTGATAAACGCTACCTTTTTGTCCTTTATTCTCTGTTCCATAACATGATGGAAAAGGTTTACTTTTACAGATACGGATGGTAAAAAATGGTTTAGCCACCAGGGGGCGTAAACCTTAATTTCCGCTTCTGATGTATCTGCTGAAAAGTCTGAGCATCTTAAATCTCAACTGAAAGAAATTAGTTTGTGGACCGATACTACTCACGTCGAAAAACCTTATAGAAATACTGTCTTCTTAAAATAATGCATGGTTTCTACGCCACAGTGCGTAGATGTAATTCTTATTCTTGTCAATATTTCTACATGTAGGAGTGCGATTTGAAAAATTATTTCTTTGTTTCATAGTGTTTTAAGCAATCAAATTTAGTCGTTGGCACAAATCAGCCCCTCCACCCCCAAAAATCTGATTCTCCACCCCCAAAAATCAGCCTCTCCACCCACAAAATTGATTGAGTACTTTTCATCGTGCAAGAGCAATACTAAATATATATTATTTCAGTGTCTCTTTATACAGAAAACCGCCGAATATTTTCTAAAAAATAACATCCTCTTTGAAGCATAACAATCAACATTTACATAAATATCTACAAAACATACAGTATCTACATGAATATCTACAAAACATACAGTATCTACATGAATATCTACAAAACATACAGTATCTACATAAATATCTACATAACAATCAAAGGAATGGAACAAATGTTAAAATTATAATGAATGTGTTAAAGTCTAATAATTTCGTGATTGAATCTTGAGGATAGCGTTACATTATTTTTCTAGATATGTTTTACTTTACGGAATAATTCAATTAGAGCAACGGATAATATACACGCGGCGCGGTATCGCCAATTTTTTTATTTGTGTACATTTTTTTGTGATGGAGAGATTAACGGATTCATTTCATTAATCGCTACGTTTTTCTTTAAAATCTCCTGTATTTGGGAAATTGGAACTAAGTGAAATATTTTGCATCAGCAATATAGAGAGGTAATATCTTCGTTTGTCTAAATTTATTAGGAATGGTGAATTTGTAAAATCTAAGAAAAATACTTAAATATTGAAAATAACATTACTTCAGAAAATATATTTGTATTTATAGAATTTTTGGATAAAGGTAACTGGACATTGTAAGTAAATATAAAACAGTATTGATTTATCTCAGTAGCTGGTAGATCCGCCATTTGAAGAGATTACAGCATCTATTCGAACGGATAAACTCTCAGCAAATCCATGGAGTACGGAGAGTGGGATGTTCGTCTATTACTCCTTTAATACATCGACCAACTCTGTCAGTTAAGAAGAATGTGTTGGCCTAGACCTCACCAGTCGTCGAGCTCTTAAAAAAAAACTGGATTTTACTAAATATTGTAGCAATGAACAGCAAAGAAAATATCATTCTTTGGTTTCTGTTTTTCAAAATCATTTCTTTCGTATCTCTAACATTTTATGACATGTGGCTTATATATTATTGCTAAAACAAATAGTTGTTGTAAATGAACAGTACATATCTTCAAACTCTGTTCTTCATTATCTTTGACTGACTGTGGATTGATATAGTCAAACATTTTACCAAAAATGCTAAAGGTTTGACCTTCATGCTTAGTAGATAGATTTGGCATACCACAGAACGCAGCAATAAATTTTTCGTTCAAACAACTTAGAGGAGTTGTTATTTATGAAGTAAGGAAAAGCATCTCTCCCTCAATCACTCGCCCATTTTCATCTAACTTTAACAAACAAACATGGCATATTTAGTCGATGAAAAGTTCCTTCAACTCATCGACATAAATACTGATTTCATTAATATTTCCTCACGTTGGTAGTTCACATCAGAAAATATGAATTTCCAGTCTCTAACTTATTCTAATTGAGAGAATGAACTCAGTGGTCCTAATTACATTCATATCCAGATATGTGCGGTTTCTTTTGCATTACCTGTATGGTGGTGATAAAATATCATTAGTTCTGAATGATAACACTTTATTTCGCATGCGGTGTACCCCACAATGATATTGGTTACCAGGTCAAACGAAACAGAAATATCATGAAATTTGTGAAGTATGTACAAATTGGACGAAGTCTGCTTTTTTGCGTCCATATACATTCCTGCTCCTCTGAATATGAGCTCTGCAATTTCAGAGTAACTTTTGTTCGGGAAATTTCTTCTCCCTTGTGCGTGTTATTCTGATCAGGTTTACAATATTATCTTTCTTAGTGTTGCCGTATTTTGCTTAACAAAATGCGCTGATTTTGAAAAGAAATCCTTCCACTTTATTTGAGTGCTTTTCCCTGTCTTTAGAGCAAATTGTACTTCCAGGCGAGTACTGAGTTGTTAGTAGTCCAGCTTCAATACCTATTATTACGTTCCACAGCAATATCGGTTACAAACGTTTTAGTTATTCTAGGTATTCAGTGTTATTTTAATATTCTCTATACAAAGCTACATTCCGTGTTCTCTTCCACGTAATCATAGTCATATATGGATTTAATATGCATAAAATTATAAACAGAAACTGACTCTCTTGAGTTTAACCCTAAATGCCGGCGTTCCATCAAATAGACTCCCAGGTGCAGTATTCCTAATTATATAACTCCGACCGAAATTTTCCCACTGCATTTCAAAGTTATCCACAAGCCAATAATAGTGCAATGCTGTTTGCAAATTATCTAATGCTTAGTTGCACCTTCCAATTGTATGATTCTAAAAATATGGTCAATGTATGTGCATATAATCGTCGATAACGCATTCTCCAGCATTTCGCTAAACGTGGCATACTTAGAAAAGGCTTACAGGTGTGACCTGCAACAAAAATGAGTTACGTACGCTGTAGGTGTGCATGCGAGGATATTGCGACATCTATTCGTGTACTTAATTTTAATCAGTCTACGGCAAGTCATTTAAAAACCAAAGCCCCGTAAAACGTGCACTTTACTGAGAAAAGGCTAGAAATTTCTTGAGTAATTGCTGTCGCTATGGGAAGAGCGGGATATGTGCGTGTGTGTGTGGCGTCTTATGGGGAAGAAGAGATATATGTGTGTGGCTTTATTTAGTTTCTTCAAACACAATGTAAAAGTGTCACATACGTACAGATGTAGAAAACCTAATCCATATATAATTATACATATACCAGATGTAAGAGGAAATTTCATGAAAAAATCGAACGTAAGACCGCGCAACTGTGGACCAACTACTGTCAGACAATCTGTTTTACAGAGCTGTGGTGCGAACAGGCGGGGCTTCCGGGTCTCCTCCTCTCTATACAGAGAGAGGAGGAGGACAACCGGAGGCACCGAAACAGGTCAGCAAGAAATATGCGACGGTCCTCTGGTTTAAATTATACAATAAAAGGGACTTTTGAACGTAGAATTACGTTTTGAAAGTAAATATGTTTACGTGTACACGAAGAATTGCGTTTCCTGATTGGAAAATTATAAAAAACGAGAGAAATACTCTTCGTAATATAGAGATGATCATAATTGAATTTTGAGATCCAAAATTTTGCTGTGAACAATAGGATGGTTTATTCTTTTTGGAGCATGTACAATAGCTACACGTATCAGCTTTCCTCGGATTTATTTACACAATTCTTGTTTATTAGGAAAACAACGGATATTTTTTAAATATAAATCGCGTATAGGAAAGGTAAAGTTTCAGATTCTTTGTTGTAACGTATATTTACTTTTTCATAACATGAACAGAAAGTTACGCAGAAGTGTTCAAACAAAACAGCGGATCTTAGATTACAAAGTATTTAATACCTTTATTCTCGCTGGGAATTTTATTTTAAACACTACACCAAATGCATAATATTTCTTAATTTAACGTATATTATATCTCATTCTTATATCGAGTGCTTGAAATAGAAAATGGGGCATTGAAAAACTTGTACGTATATCAGGAAAATATTTTGGCAATTTTGCTTGCCAAAATAATATGTTGATTCACACCTTTAAGACTCAACTTGAATACAAATACTTCATGATTTTCCTTAATTTTCATTTCCAAAAAAAAGAATATATCTCCTTTGTTTCTCAATTATAGTACAGCATCTTTTGCTTTTCTTATTGCAGCAGAACATTTTTACGAGGTGTGTTGAAACCTTAGTTAAACCTTTGAGTGTCACACCAGATAGAACACACAGTACGAAGAAGGCATCTACGAATGACTGCGAAGCAAATATTGAATATATAGAAATATATGAAAACATATTGAATGATTTTAAAGACGTCATGACATCTTTGGATCAAACGTTTAGAACATTATTAGTTGTGTCATCTAGTTATGGATTTAATAAAGAGTTTGCAGTTTTTCATTCGAAAAAGAAAAGGAAACTCAATGTTGACTATCAGAATTGTCTTTTCAGTTAGTCTTATATTGTGTTGAAAACAGCTGAACAGCTCCAATGAATCGTTAAAGAACCGTGTACTGCTGTTTACCAGGGAACTTTACGATTTATAAAATGACATAATTGCAAGAATAATTATGAGGATCAGTTGTGGACATAATTGCAAGAATAATTATGAGGATCAGTTGCGGACATAATTGCAAGAATAATTATGGGGATCTAATTATGAGGATCAGTTGTGAAACATATGTCCACTGAACTGACTAAAGAAAGGTTAATACAGAAATCAGATACGACTCGAAATCATGATTAATTAAGCAGTAACCTCACGTAAGGATCCATGATATTGGCTTCTGCTGTAAAGCATTGTGTGCAATACATGCATCCTGTCCGCTACATAGCCATCATTTCGAAGTTAAATTACATCGTTCCTTAAGTACCAAGAATAGCACTGCGAAGTTATGTTTAAAATTTAAAGGGAAATAACAAACTTCTTTGAAAACGTCTTTTAGTATTGTGTTCTTTTTGAAGGAATTTAAGAGTTGTTACATACCCACGTCAACGAACATTCAAATAATCCCACGCAAGCGCACATACGTACTCACATGTCTGAAAGTTTCGGTTAAAATAAAAGCTTCTTTAATTATCAACGGGTTATTTTTTTACATACAATGATAATGGGTAATGCTATCGGCGATTTTTCTCATTACTCTGTTTCAAATTTTGCTGGTACATTCCCACCTCCTCCGGCACATTTTCAAATCTAAAGGCAAAAATTTACTAACTCTTGTATAATATTTGGAATATAAATTCGCAACATCAGAGACATATTCATTCAACAGGTAATATATTTTTCAATAACAAATGGGATACGCTTAGGGTCCAGTATACTAAATGACACAACACTTCTGCTTAAGTGATTGCATGAAAGGGAAGATCTCATCAAGTTTACAAAATGTGTGACACGAGCGATGCAAAGAACTCAGTCACTCTCTTTCTCAAACCATGCAAACGCCTCAATGACATAAATCATATAAACACATCAGATAGACCAGTACGTTCGAGCATCACTTGAGGTTTGACTTAGAATCGAAATGTGCAAAAACAGAATTTTCTGAGATAATTTAAACAAAACACAATTTTTGGCTATAAGCACGTCGTTTTAAGATAATACAATGTAGTTTGTCACAAATATTTATTTTTTCAAGCCGACCATGGTTTCACTGGGCATTGACCTAGCTTCATCAGAACGAATGGCCCGTAAATATTCAAATTGCATATTATATCATAAATGGTGTTTACAATCACGTGATTTGGTTAGATCCTTCCACGCACTTGAGGAAGTTGTTCCCTGGTGATAGCCTCTGAGAGTTCCGATCAAGGGAAGATAATGATAAAGTTTCAAGTGAGCAAACGTAAATAATTTTATAGGATGGAAACAAAATGTTCACATTTAAAAGATTTCCTTACAATGAATGTTTTCTCTTAACTTTCGTGTCTGATCTTCAAACGGCCGATGTACCTAAACCAAATAGTACCAAAAAAAATTCTGCTCTCCCCAAACACAGATGTTTCGGTAACAACCGATTTGGCACAAGTTAAGGCGAAACAAGTCCTTTCATCATCTCATCTGAGAAGTATCGATCGTAAATCTGTCGTTTGTGATAAACGCTACCTTTTTGTCCTTTATTCTCTGTTCCATAACATGATGGAAAAGGTTTACTTTTACAGATACGGATGGTAAAAAATGGTTTAGCCACCAGGGGGCGTAAACCTTAATTTCCGCTTCTGATGTATCTGCTGAAAAGTCTGAGCATCTTAAATCTCAACTGAAAGAAATTAGTTTGTGGACCGATACTACTCACGTCGAAAAACCTTATAGAAATACTGTCTTCTTAAAATAATGCATGGTTTCTACGCCACAGTGCGTAGATGTAATTCTTATTCTTGTCAATATTTCTACATGTAGGAGTGCGATTTGAAAAATTATTTCTTTGTTTCATAGTGTTTTAAGCAATCAAATTTAGTCGTTGGCACAAATCAGCCCCTCCACCCCCAAAAATCTGATTCTCCACCCCCAAAAATCAGCCTCTCCACCCACAAAATTGATTGAGTCCTTTTCATCGTGCAAGAGCAATACTAAATATATATTATTTCAGTGTCTCTTTATACAGAAAACCGCCGAATATTTTCTAAAGAATAACATCCTCTTTGAAGCATAACAATCAACATTTACATAAATATCTACAAAACATACAGTATCTACATGAATATCTACAAAACATACAGTATCTACATGAATATCTACAAAACATACAGTATCTACATAAATATCTACATAACAATCAAAGGAATGGAACAAATGTTAAAATTATAATGAATGTGTTAAAGTCTAATAATTTCGTGATTGAATCTTGAGGATAGCGTTACATTATTTTTCTAGATATGTTTTACTTTACGGAATAATTCAATTAGAGCAACGGATAATATACACGCGGCGCGGTATCGCCAATTTTTTTATTTGTGTACATTTTTTTGTGATGGAGAGATTAACGGATTCATTTCATTAATCGCTACGTTTTTCTTTAAAATCTCCCTGTATTTGGGAAATTGGAACTAAGTGAAATATTTTGCATCAGCAATATAGAGAGGTAATATCTTCGTTTGTCTAAATTTATTAGGAATGGTGAATTTGTAAAATCTAAGAAAAATACTTAAATATTGAAAATAACATTACTTCAGAAAATATATTTGTATTTATAGAATTTTTGGATAAAGGTAACTGGACATTGTAAGTAAATATAAAACAGTATTGATTTATCTCAGTAGCTGGTAGATCCGCCATTTGAAGAGATTACAGCATCTATTCGAACGGATAAACTCTCAGCAAATCCATGGAGTACGGAGAGTGGGATGTTCGTCTATTACTCCTTTAATACATCGACCAACTCTGTCAGTTAAGAAGAATGTGTTGGCCTAGACCTCACCAGTCGTCGAGCTCTTAAAAAAAACTGGATTTTACTAAATATTGTAGCAATGAACAGCAAAGAAAATATCATTCTTTGGTTTCTGTTTTTCAAAATCATTTCTTTCGTATCTCTAACATTTTATGACATGTGGCTTATATATTATTGCTAAAACAAATAGTTGTTGTAAATGAACAGTACATATCTTCAAACTCTGTTCTTCATTATCTTTGACTGACTGTGGATTGATATAGTCAAACATTTTACCAAAAATGCTAAAGGTTTGACCTTCATGCTTAGTAGATAGATTTGGCATACCACAGAACGCAGCAATAAATTTTTCGTTCAAACAACTTAGAGGAGTTGTTATTTATGAAGTAAGGAAAAGCATCTCTCCCTCAATCACTCGCCCATTTTCATCTAACTTTAACAAACAAACATGGCATATTTAGTCGATGAAAAGTTCCTTCAACTCATCGACATAAATACTGATTTCATTAATATTTCCTCACGTTGGTAGTTCACATCAGAAAATATGAATTTCCAGTCTCTAACTTATTCTAATTGAGAGAATGAACTCAGTGGTCCTAATTACATTCATATCCAGATATGTGCGGTTTCTTTTGCATTACCTGTATGGTGGTGATAAAATATCATTAGTTCTGAATGATAACACTTTATTTCGCATGCGGTGTACCCCACAATGATATTGGTTACCAGGTCAAACGAAACAGAAATATCATGAAATTTGTGAAGTATGTACAAATTGGACGAAGTCTGCTTTTTTGCGTCCATATACATTCCTGCTCCTCTGAATATGAGCTCTGCAATTTCAGAGTAACTTTTGTTCGGGAAATTTCTTCTCCCTTGTGCGTGTTATTCTGATCAGGTTTACAATATTATCTTTCTTAGTGTTGCCGTATTTTGCTTAACAAAATGCGCTGATTTTGAAAGAAATCCTTCCACTTTATTTGAGTGCTTTTCCCTGTCTTTAGAGCAAATTGTACTTCCAGGCGAGTACTGAGTTGTTAGTAGTCCAGCTTCAATACCTATTATTACGTTCCACAGCAATATCGGTTACAAACGTTTTAGTTATTCTAGGTATTCAGTGTTATTTTAATATTCTCTATACAAAGCTACATTCCGTGTTCTCTTCCACGTAATCATAGTCATATATGGATTTAATATGCATAAAATTATAAACAGAAACTGACTCTCTTGAGTTTAACCCTAAATGCCGGCGTTCCATCAAATAGACTCCCAGGTGCAGTATTCCTAATTATATAACTCCGACCGAAATTTTCCCACTGCATTTCAAAGTTATCCACAAGCCAATAATAGTGCAATGCTGTTTGCAAATTATCTAATGCTTAGTTGCACCTTCCAATTGTATGATTCTAAAAATATGGTCAATGTATGTGCATATAATCGTCGATAACGCATTCTCCAGCATTTCGCTAAACGTGGCATACTTAGAAAAGGCTTACAGGTGTGACCTGCAACAAAAATGAGTTACGTACGCTGTAGGTGTGCATGCGAGGATATTGCGACATCTATTCGTGTACTTAATTTTAATCAGTCTACGGCAAGTCATTTAAAAACCAAAGCCCCGTAAAACGTGCACTTTACTGAGAAAAGGCTAGAAATTTCTTGAGAATTGCTGTCGCTATGGGAAGAGCGGGATATGTGCGTGTGTGTGTGGCGTCTTATGGGAAGAAGAGATATATGTGTGTGGCTTTATTTAGTTTCTTCAAACACAATGTAAAAGTGTCACATACGTACAGATGTAGAAAACCTAATCCATATATAATTATACATATACCAGATGTAAGAGGAAATTTCATGAAAAAATCGAACGTAAGACCGCGCAACTGTGGACCAACTACTGTCAGACAATCTGTTTTACAGAGCTGTGGTGCGAACAGGCGGGGCTTCCGGGTCTCCTCCTCTCTATACAGGGAGAGAGGAGGAGGACAACCGGAGGCACCGAAACAGGTCAGCAAGAAATATGCGACGGTCCTCTGGTTTAAATTATACAATAAAAGGGACTTTTGAACGTAGAATTACGTTTTGAAAGTAAATATGTTTACGTGTACACGAAGAATTGCGTTTCCTGATTGGAAAATTATAAAAAACGAGAGAAATACTCTTCGTAATATAGAGATGATCATAATTGAATTTTGAGATCCAAAATTTTGCTGTGAACAATAGGATGGTTTATTCTTTTGGAGCATGTACAATAGCTACACGTATCAGCTTTCCTCGGATTTATTTACACAATTCTTGTTTATTAGGAAAACAACGGATATTTTTTAAATATAAATCGCGTATAGGAAAGGTAAAGTTTCAGGATTCTTTGTTGTAACGTATATTTACTTTTTCATAACATGAACAGAAAGTTACGCAGAAGTGTTCAAACAAAACAGCGGATCTTAGATTACAAAGTATTTAATACCTTTATTCTCGCTGGGAATTTTATTTTAAACACTACACCAAATGCATAATATTTCTTAATTTAACGTATATTATATCTCATTCTTATATCGAGTGCTTGAAATAGAAAATGGGGCATTGAAAAACTTGTACGTATATCAGGAAAATATTTTGGCAATTTTGCTTGCCAAAATAATATGTTGATTCACACCTTTAAGACTCAACTTGAATACAAATACTTCATGATTTTCCTTAATTTTCATTTCCAAAAAAAAGAATATATCTCCTTTGTTTCTCAATTATAGTACAGCATCTTTTGCTTTTCTTATTGCAGCAGAACATTTTTACGAGGTGTGTTGAAACCTTAGTTAAACCTTTGAGTGTCACACCAGATAGAACACACAGTACGAAGAAGGCATCTACGAATGACTGCGAAGCAAATATTGAATATATAGAAATATATGAAAACATATTGAATGATTTTAAAGACGTCATGACATCTTTGGATCAAACGTTTAGAACATTATTAGTTGTGTCATCTAGTTATGGATTTAATAAAGAGTTTGCAGTTTTTCATTCGAAAAAGAAAAGGAAACTCAATGTTGACTATCAGAATTGTCTTTTCAGTTAGTCTTATATTGTGTTGAAAACAGCTGAACAGCTCCAATGAATCGTTAAAGAACCGTGTACTGCTGTTTACCAGGGAACTTTACGATTTATAAAATGACATAATTGCAAGAATAATTATGAGGATCAGTTGTGGACATAATTGCAAGAATAATTATGAGGATCAGTTGCGGACATAATTGCAAGAATAATTATGGGGATCTAATTATGAGGATCAGTTGTGAAACATATGTCCACTGAACTGACTAAAGAAAGGTTAATACAGAAATCAGATACGACTCGAAATCATGATTAATTAAGCAGTAACCTCACGTAAGGATCCATGATATTGGCTTCTGCTGTAAAGCATTGTGTGCAATACATGCATCCTGTCCGCTACATAGCCATCATTTCGAAGTTAAATTACATCGTTCCTTAAGTACCAAGAATAGCACTGCGAAGTTATGTTTAAAATTTAAAGGGAAATAACAAACTTCTTTGAAAACGTCTTTTAGTATTGTGTTCTTTTTGAAGGAATTTAAGAGTTGTTACATACCCACGTCAACGAACATTCAAATAATCCCACGCAAGCGCACATACGTACTCACATGTCTGAAAGTTTCGGTTAAAATAAAAGCTTCTTTAATTATCAACGGGTTATTTTTTTACATACAATGATAATGGGTAATGCTATCGGCGATTTTTCTCATTACTCTGTTTCAAATTTTGCTGGTACATTCCCACCTCCTCCGGCACATTTTCAAATCTAAAGGCAAAAATTTACTAACTCTTGTATAATATTTGGAATATAAATTCGCAACATCAGAGACATATTCATTCAACAGGTAATATATTTTTCAATAACAAATGGGATACGCTTAGGGTCCAGTATACTAAATGACACAACACTTCTGCTTAAGTGATTGCATGAAAGGAAGATCTCATCAAGTTTACAAAATGTGTGACACGAGCGATGCAAAGAACTCAGTCACTCTCTTTCTCAAACCATGCAAACGCCTCAATGACATAAATCATATAAACACATCAGATAGACCAGTACGTTCGAGCATCACTTGAGGTTTGACTTAGAATCGAAATGTGCAAAAACAGAATTTTCTGAGATAATTTAAACAAAACACAATTTTTGGCTATAAGCACGTCGTTTTAAGATAATACAATGTAGTTTGTCACAAATATTTATTTTTTCAAGCCGACCATGGTTTCACTGGGCATTGACCTAGCTTCATCAGAACGAATGGCCCGTAAATATTCAAATTGCATATTATATCATAAATGGTGTTTACAATCACGTGATTTGGTTAGATCCTTCCACGCACTTGATGGAAATAGGCTGGATGCCATGTCATTAACAATTTGTGAAAACTTCTGATGTATATGGAACGCTTCCAAAATATCAACTTTGGTGGTTGAATCTGGCTTGTCAATAAGTTTTGCTTCTTCAAAGAGAAATTTACGGTCTTTACCCAGATGTCCATTATTTGCTTCCGTTTTCTTTTGGGTAACAGTCTTTTAAAAGTCGCTTTCCTTTTGTGTTTTCGTTAGAAATATATTTTAGCAATCAAGAAAAGTTACAAGGGTACATCGTCTTTGCTGAGCGTAAAATGTGAGGCAACAACAAGAATTATAGTGCCGCCGTTTCTGAAGACATTGTCTTCTGCTATAACAAAATTCTGTCTAATATGGTTGATGCAGACAATTTTTTTTCCTGGAAACGAGTCTTTCCTGGAAATTTTCTTCAGCCGCTAACGTTTTGCTCTGTTTCTTTTCTTCAGAAATTTAAATAAAATTTCATATCGACATTAAGAATCGAAGTCGAACGCCACTTATGCGGATTTTCAGGTATAAAACCACCTTCAAATAACAGTTTAGTAAGACTTATTTTCATGTATAAAGGCATGTGTGTCAATTAAAAATTGCATTGTAGATATTTAATAATTTCCGTTATATATTTTTTTATTTTTCTACAATTATTTATTAATCCATCGCCATTTGACAAAGAAAACATGACATTTCTTACTTCAGGGTGTGTAATGAGCTTCAAACATTTGTCAGTTTCTTCAATTTCCAGCTTCTTATCAATTTTAATATCACCTGTGCCATTTATTTCAGGTGTGTTAAACAAATTGTAATAATATTCAGAAAATATCTTATTTATATCTTTCTTTTCATGTGTTGATCTGTTCACTGTTGAATCAGGGTTAACATTATTCTGAATTCTTTTCTTTTTGAAAAGAGTATTTTTATTTATTTCCATATACCTTTGAGTATCAAAACATCTTTTATCACATCTTGCTTTCTAGTACGTTGAGCAGAATCTAATTCGTTTGAAATACCTAAGACAAGATTTTCAACAGAACTCGAATGAGTAATTAATACAGATATTTGACGTGGACTAGGAACATCAAACAGAAGGCATCGCTCTTTCCACGTTTATAAGTTAGTCACGGAAAAATTCTCATTGACCACCACCGGGAATCAGTCGAATTTTAGTGTTGTGGTGCAGTGGAAGCATATCCGGCGCGTAACAGGAAGACCTCGGTTTCGATTTCCGGTGGTGGCCAATAAGAATTTTTCCGTGACTCACTCATAAACGTGGAAAGAGCGATGACTTCTGTTTGATGTCCCTAGTCCACGTCAAATCCTCTATTGATTATTCATTCACCTTCTAATTATTTGTTCAGTTGCTGTTTGGTGAATGCCCAGCATTGTGCGCGGGTCCAAGAAGCAATCTGCTAATTGGTTTGGCAGTTAGTGTATGTGAGTCTGGAGAAATTCCAGGCCGATGTGCTGCAGTGGAAGCATATCCGGTGCGTAAATGGAAGACTCTGGGTTCGATTCCCGGTGGTGGCCATTGAGAATTTTTCCGTGACACACTTATCAACTTGGAAAGATTGATAACTTATGTTTGATGTTTCAACAGAACAGCTTTTCTGATTGTGATATTTAAAAAGTTCTATTAAATTTTGAAATTCATTTATTTTGGTTTTTCTGAATTTACTTTTAACTCTAAAACTTATTGCTTTATTTTTAATTTCATTCCATTTCAAATATTACACGTAATTTGGAAAATTTGAAACTTATCTACGAATTTTTCGAATTATTTCCCAGAATCTTATAATACAGAGATTTCGAATTTTCTAATTGTGCCTTTCTACAGGACGCTTGTGAAAGGCTTTTGACACCATAACAAATTGTAATGTTTCCAGGAAAAATCACAACAATCATTTTTAATATATTTTATTATAGAGAGGAATTACTGAAAGCCAATAAGTCGAATTTTAAAGTAGGAGTTATTCAGAATTTTTTAACAGCTACACAGTGTTATATACTCCGTGGTATCAAATTATTAGAGAGAACTGCCAAAAAACTTTTCGGACTAATTTAGCCTTCTAAAAAGTTAGATTTTATGTGGCACGGAATTAATAAAGCAATGATGTCCACCTTCAATAGGTATGTTAACCCAAGCGGATGTGAAGGTGTCTTTTAATTACCTAATGTTACCTGAAGGAGAACCTTTATTACGAATGGCTTTCTGAATCTCATCCCCAATGAGTTCAGTTGGATTAAGAGGTAGAAGCTGTGCGTTCCGCTTTACAATATTGAAGTTAACTCTCGCGCTCCTGGAACCACTGTTCCTGGATGCGAGCCTCATGGCATGGCGCATTATCCTATTCGGAATAATCTTCTCCATGAATGAACACCACGCAAATGTAGGGATATTATCTGATCTGAAATGTTGCTAAGAATCCCTTGACATTCAAATGCTGCTCCACAAGTATTAAGAAAACATAATACATTGCAACGAAACAGATCCCAGACCATTACATCGCATTTCCTGACTTATGCATAGGGCCGGCCTTATTACTTCGCTGGCCCTAGGCAAATATATAATTCGGCAGCCCCTAATAATACTTTTAACTGAAAAACGTGCATGATGCTTAATTGTTAAAATAACATATATTTCCCTCAAAGACAGGAAACAAAAATTAAAAACAATCACAAAAATGTTATTGAATATATGAACTTAAAGATTAAATGAAATTTTCTAAACTTCTCCGATTGCTGCCATCAATATGCTCATTTGTAAATGTCATTGTAACTTGGTGTTTCGTGGATATTCCTGCATAAACATTTATGCACATAACTTAAGATTTAACGTTAATCACACTGTTAGTTAAAAACAAAATACTCTTATTTGAATTTTAGATAACGATTTTGTATACAGTGCCGCCCAAATATTGTAAAACAAATTTTAATGGTTTAAAAAGTCATTTTTCTTGCTTTTTTGGATAAAAAATCTGCAAATACTTGAGATAGGTATAATGAAGCAGAAATATCATTTTCAACTGATATTAAAAATAGTCTAACCAATCGTTCTTGAGTCATTGTCGATCTTAAATAAGTTTTGAGTAGCTTTAATTTTGAAAAACTTCTCTCTGCTGATGCAATGTGGACGGGAATAGTTAGTAATAAACGCAGGGTAATCAAGTTTTTCGGAAATGCTTTGCTTAACCTGCACTCATAAACATAACGTAATTACTGTATTAGAGATAAACCTTCAGATATAATATTCATTAATGATTTTAATTCTGTTACCAGACATGCATCATCTATATCACTCTCAGCGCCGTCATTTGCTGTTAGAAATATTTAAAATTTTCTGTTTATAGAATTCAGAAATGTTTTTTTAATTTTCTGTTTTGTATGTAAAGCCGGCGGAAAAGAAATTAAACTACACTGCAAAGCATAAAGAAGGGGAACAGCTGTTTTTATATAGATTCACTTAGCTGCATCCCCCCAAAAAATCTAGTGGGACAAGAGAAAACGAGTACTTCAACACTTTATCCTTTTAGGAATTTTTTTTAAAGATATTACAGATTGAAAATTGGATGATGACAGGAAATTGATATATGATTCAAATCCACGGCCCCTAGATTGGCCGACTTAAGAAGCCGTCTTGATCGCCTATGTTAAAAGCAGGCCCTGCCTATACAATTAAAAAAAGCAAATGGGACATGTCGATTCGTGTTATTGACATCATATTCTGACTCGCGTGTCGGTGTGCACTTACTGAAATTGTGATTCATTGGACCAACCGACAGTTCCCAGCCCACAAAGGTAACGTTTTGGTACTCTCGTTGCCGTTATCGAGGAACATATCAGTTTTTACCAGCGACGAGTGGTATACGAAGGAGAGGTCTTCGGTCGGAGTACAGTCGATGTAATGTGCGACAGGCTGTGTATTCTGAAAATCTGTCATCAATAACGTAGTGTCCTGCGCGGCAAGTCATTGCAGTGGATCTCGTTTGTTACCTTGTACTATCCTCCTCAGCCGCCAGTGATCTCGAACATACCTACAACGGTCTGTACCTCTCCCAGGTAGTCCAATATTAATTGCTTGGTGCTTGTGCACCAATCACTGTGCATCCTCGATACAACTGTTCTTGAATAACCGAGAATGTTTGCAATTTTTAATATGCTTGGCCTTGCACTCTTAGCTCTCACAATCATGCCTTTTTCAAAGGTGCGTCAATCATGGTGATTCTCTACATTACCGCAAAAACCTTACCACGTGTCTGATTCATTTGCAGTTAGATGTTTACACAGCCATCTCAACGTCACAGTCTCGTACGTAAGTGTGGATGCTGCGAGTCAGATACGTATTAATGATTTGAAGCTGAAGTTTGCCCTATTGTCAGTATTATTACAAAAAGTAATAACAATACCAATCTCTACGGAACCAAATAATTTCTAATGATGTTATTAACAGAAAACATGGGCAGTATTGGGTAAAAAGATCGTATTAGAAATAAAGCTCAAATCATTTTATTTTATTTATTAGGATATACCTAAATGGGCAGTGAAATTGCAGAAGTAACAAAATTGAACATTTTTAACTGATAACTTATTTTGGGTTTTCAGAAAAACAAAATTGCGTACAAATAAATACCTAGAATTATACAGGTTCCGCCAAATTTAAAAATCGCTCATCCTCGTTCGAAACTTATTCAAATGAAAGAACAAAGTAACTGTTTAATATTGCGCATTTTCTAACTTCTTTAAAGATATATAAAACCATCTGGTGAATTTGGCGTAAACTCCACCAAAACCATTAGTTTATCCTTAGTGGCAATGTGCTTTGGAAGCAGCGAATCAACCGGAGCTTGATTGTTGACCCCATTTCAAAGGATTGTGCCTTTCAACTGGGTGAAAGAACATCGGCATCGGTATTTTCGACGATTTGAGACTAGCAACCTATTCCGATGAGGAGTGACTTTTCCAGCTTTTTCTCCTAGACGATAGATCTCAGATCTAACGAAAACCTTACGAAACAGTAGACCTGACACGACAAAAATAAATTTTCCGCTGAATAAGACTGTGTTACGGCTTTAGGTGTGTTCAATTAGCACACGTGGGGGCTCTGGTGCCTCTAGATCAATGATGGGCAAAGTTACAGGAGGACCAAACGAAAACAAAATTCTGCTGGCAAAAGACTTTCTTCATGAATTTTTCTTTAAAATCCATTTTAAAAAATGATAAATACTCATAATAGATTGACACGAATAATTTTAAATACGTTGATAATATAATACAAACATACATACCTACTAAATTGCTTTTAAGTTCGTTCAGAGGATTAATACAATGGAGTGCAAGTTGGCCGAAACTGTGATTAGGCTCCCAACATGTTTTCAAAATCTGTTAAACTGTGACGACGTGATTCTCCAGAGAGAAGAGAGGTGCTCATCGGTAAAAGTGTTCCTGACACCATTCACGTAGAAAAGTTGCTGATTCTCATCAATTAAGTCCCAACAAGGAAAAAATGTTTTACGAGTGCATACATCCTGCAAGTTGTCAGTCAGTCGCATTGTCGGAATCCCAACACCGGCATACCGTTATGCATCAGTGAACAGCTTCTTATTCAACATGATTGGTGTTTATTTCGAGATTAAATAAATAGTGATTGCAGCATGTGTCGTAAGCAAATTGGAAAGAGTAATTTTGAAAGGTGAAAAAGTATTACAAGTATTACAAGTATTACCCTCAATTCAATGAAGAAGCTTTCAGAATAGAACACGTAATGCTTCTCACATTAAATGGTGTGTCATGCCTTAGAGAAGAAATACTCTTAAATGATTTATCCCACAGGCCGGATTGGATACACGGAAATAACGTAGTTAGCATATCCTTTGTCTAGACGCTTGCCTAAATAGTCTACGCCAGCTATGCTTCCTTGCAGTACGTATTCATTCGTTCATGGTCATGTGTAACCTCGGTGAAATAGACACTTGCTGTATAGTGGCTAGAAGAGATAGTGTGTCGTGCGCTTCTGCAGACAGATTCTTGAAATCATAGAGGGCGCTGCACACAGCATTGATGCTGTTACTGTAAACTATGCTCAATGATATACGTGCTTCTCTTTCCGTGCGGTAAAGGAATTTCACTAAAATTTTACCGAAATATCTTCTTTTGTTTATCCTGCAGCTGCACTAAAAGTGACTAATGTCATGTATGGATATGTATAAGTGACTATTCTCCCAGATGTGTTTTGGAGAAGATTCGTCAACTTTATTCGGAAAACGCATCATCACCTCGCATTGAATCTACATGTCACAAGGCTAGTTAGTACAAATACATTACTGGACGCAAATTTTCTCCGTAATTATCGGGAATTTTGCCTAATGAATCATTGTATTGAATACTTTTCCGATCCTGTTGCAACTCTTTTCTGTCTCTACGTCTCTACAGGACACAAAATGTTTAAATCGGCATCACATGGTACTGCACATAGGCCTAATCTTCCCATGATAAAGTTTGCTGAACTTTGGACAAACAAAACCCACCCAATTTCAATAATTTTGAACAAAGTACGAAAATTTATAAAAGACTAGATAACAAAAAAAAAGTGGCACATTTAACTAAGTAATTACTAAATGGGTGCCAACTTGATTTCGGACAAGCAAAAAAAAAGCTTTTTGTTCCGCCTTGCCTCATTTTTCGGCACGGTAAATAGTTACCTTTTGTTTACAGAACCTGGAACCACTGTTGCATCTAGATACGAAAAACATTCTCAACGTTACACTTATTTTTACTACTTTTCATGACCGATCTAACAAATAAATCGCTTTTTCAATCACTATCTATCGAGCACGCTATAGAAAAGCAGGCTAATACTTAGAAATCATCGAAACTCGCAGGAGCGCCAACTCGCGGCTTCATGAAAAATGGGAACAAATTTTTAAACAGTGAGGTATTAACGCACTGCACACTATCTATTCTAGCTACTATACTTGGAGTAAGACAATGCAGAGTCGGATGAAAAAAGTATTGTCTGAAGAGTATTGTCCAGACGTCCGCACCCAGGAATGGCTTTTCCGCCAATAGGACATTTAACTGTGTGTAAAATCTTCGAAATGTTATGGAATGGACGGTTACAGTTTCGAATAATATATCCAAGAATGTGACAAAATTATGGGCAGCTGTACAGAAAGCATGGATGGAAGTAACTATGTTCAAAGGAATACCGAATCCCCGGGATAAAAATGCTGCCAATTTCTCATATTGCGTCTGAAGATGCCCATTTTACGTGTGAAGGATCAGATAACACTGAAAAGCAAAACCTTTTCGTATCTCAACTGACTACTTGTACCGTGGTATGTAAGCAACAAGAGGTAATCTGAGAAAGTGTCTGACGAACTGATATGAATATTCACGCTTTTCGTTTTTCTACTTTAGAGTTTAGTGAGTGGGCAGATTTTGAATTTTGAATTTTGTGCTGTCTGAAATCTTCCACCTCTTCGCTTTTGGTATACTTCTCTTAGATTCATCGGCTCATGAGTTTTCCGCGGTGATTTCGCTCGTTCTGATTTCTTTAATGCTCTTTCGTCTTTAAAGGAATATTCATTTCAATTTAAATCAGGTTAGATACATTTTGCTAGAGAATCGGCTTCTGATTCTGTGTCAGTGTTCTTCTGTCATTAAAATATAAATTCATGTGGGTCATGCCCCCAAACATTTTTGAAGTCTCTTGATAAAGCGGTATGCCGTTTTCAGATTTCCACTTTCATTAATGATAAAAAAGTCATTCGGAAGTTTTGTCCAATTTTGCGTAACCAAGTATCTTGCATTATTGGACAACTTCTTCTGAACGTTGTGGTGGGTAACATTTCTAGTTTCTCTACTAATTCACTTATTTTAGAGGAAACTTTTATCGGCATATTTAAAACACTCTACATCAGGATGAAGTGATATGATATCTAGAAGTTTTAAATGACATTAAAAAAAACAAAATTTTATTGATACTATAATTATAAACGGTTTTCAGTATTTATTTAAGAAACATTTTTTTTAAATAAAACGACAGTCGTGAGGAACTTGAAATCCTGGATTGCAGCTATGAGGGTCCCGCTTTGGCTGCGCAGTATCAGACGCAGTTATTTTGAAACCACGCATGACGTAGGTGTGGACGCAGGACTCTCAGTCTTTCGACTTCTTGCATCCCTGTTTGTTTACATTTGGTGTGCTGAAGTTTTATCTATTAACGCAGTTGATTTTTAACCGCTTGAAGTTTGTATCGTATAGTTCTATGTTTATGTTTTGTTTATTTTGATATTTACAAGTATTTATCACTGAAATTCATGGCTTCTGTGTTTCGTAAGAAACGCAATAATGCCGGGTTGTGTAGTGGCCTGTTCTACTACGTACAATAGGAAAACCAAGAACACTGATATTATGTACCATGTATTTCCGAAGGATTTATTACTACAAAAATTGTGGATTCAGAAATGTACGCGTCAGGATTTCTTCAGTGTCCAATGCAAGAGTGTGTTCTCAACATTTCACACAGGATGACTACCAGCGTGACTTAAAGGCAGAGTTACTTGGGTAAACTAGCGGGAAAGTGTTGAAGCCTGATGCAGTACTTACACTAAACCTACCCACAAGCAATAATACTGGTATTAATAAGGTAAGTTCGAGAGCCAGTGCTGACATTTCAGGACCTGAGACCACAACGCCTACTGCACTTAGATGTCATGACCGTGGAGTTCGGAAACGTGCATTGGAAACCCTTGATAATCTATCACCAAAGAAGATGAATGTAGAGAAACCGATGGGAACTGATCAGGAAACACTGTGCATGCTGAGTGATATAAAAACAATGGAGAAAAGAATAAAGAAATTCAAGGAAGAAAACCAAAGGCTAAACACAGCGTGCATTCAGATGAGAGTAAGAAACAAGTACCTTCACAGTCAGCTCGCAAAAACTCGACGCCATTCTCAGGAATACTTGAAAAATTTGACAGGGAGTTAGAAACCGGAGTAAGGAAAGTTTTAGCAAAACTCTTCACTGCAAACCAGGTCCGTTGTTTAATAAAAGGTAAGAAATGTGTAAAATGGGAAAGGGAAGACATCTGTAAAGCCATTACTCTTCGTGCAATGTCAAGAAAGTGCTATATTTTCTTGAGAGATAAAATGGGGTTTCCATTGCGAGGAATTTCAACACTGAGACGGTGGACTGCTCGCTCATTTCATTGTCGCCCTGGCACTCTACATGATGTTCTTCAGCTAATGAAGGCACAGGCACAAAGACTTAGTACTTTAGAGTGTACATGTGTCATTTCTTTTGATGAAATGAACATAGATAGCAGAATTTCCTATGACCAAGAAGAAGATAGGATTGTTGGTCCACACAGTAATGTGCAAGTAGGTTGGTTGGTTGGTTGGTTATTAGATTTTATTAGCGCAAGGGCCGTGGTTGGCCAAAGAGCGCCAGACACAAGACAAGCAGACAAAATTAAAAAACGGGGCATAAATCGCAAAATCTGGCTGACCAAGTAAAATCGAACCATGAGTACAAAGGAAGGCCCAAAAAAGACAATGAAACAAACAGTATGAAAAACATGGTACAATGGTGAGAAACAAGCCGATTAAGTAAAACTGAGGAATGAGAATGATAAAACACATTACGAAATCGAACACAACTACACATAGGATGAGTCACTTTCCTCCCCCACACACTCCAATGTAATGCTGGCCGAGGGCGAGGACGAACTGTCACTATCCTCCCCCTCATGTTCCTCTGCAATGTTAGTTGAGGCTGGGGACGAACTGTCACTCTCTTCCCCCCGATGTTCCTCTATAATGTTGGTTGAGGGTGGGGACCTCGCTGAGTCCGAGACAGTTGCAATGTTGGTCAGGTGGACCGCGACAGTTGGATGGACACTGCACACCTTTGCGGATTGAGGGCCGGGTCTCCAGCACGTGCAGGCTGTCTGCTGGGAACCGGAAGAGTCGGTCGTCTTCAAAAGAGAAGGCGCAGACTCAGCTGGTCGAATAAGCTGGAGCTCGGTGAAATCCACCTGTGTCGCTTGTTCAGCTGTAGATTTCTTGGCAAGTGCGGCGAGAGCTACAGGGCGCGGAACAAAGGGCTGCACGGGTTGTGGCAGAGACTGAACCACTGCGGCAAAAGTACGCTGTCGGTTGGTGGGTATACCCAACTTGGCCTTGGCAGCAGGGTACGAGAGGCCTTCCAGGGTCTTGAGGCGCTGGATCGCCATCTCGTCCTTCCATTTCATACAGTTGCGGGAGTAAGCTGCATGGGCCTCACCGCAGTTAACACATCAGGCCGCAGAAGTGCAACCATCCCCGTCATGTTCACTGGAGCCACAATTTGCGCAACGAGCGGAACTCTTACAGAAACGTTGGAAATGCCCGTACTTCTGGCACCTGAAACAGCGCAGAGGACTGGGAATGTGCGGGCGAACTCCACAGACCAAATAGCCAGCCTTGATTTCGGTCGGAACTTTCGGGGAGGTAAAAGTCAAGATTACATTTTTAGACTTAATCAAGGAACCATCGCGCCGGAACATCATACGACGAGCAGCAATAACACCTTGATCTGCAAGTTCAGTCACCAATTCGTCTTCACTGCATGGCAAGAGATCAAACTCCGAAATAACACCCCGAGAGGTGTTAAGAAACGGGTGAGGTGTCACTTTGACAGGAATGCCTTGAAGACTAGTGAGGTGCACAAAAGTGTTACTCTGAGAAACACTGCAAGTTTGGACAAGCAGGTCCCCAGAGCGAAGCTTCCTCACAGACTTCAAGGGGCCAACCGCAGCGTCCAAAGCTTTAGAAATGAAAAAGGGAGATCTGGTGGACAGTCTCTCATTCGGATCGATGGATTCTACAAGTAAGTGTGTAGCATGCGTAGTCACAGCAATCGAGGGAGACGACGCTTCGGAGCGACTGGTACAGCTGCCGAAGAAGAGGTTCCACATTCTTGGTCCAGGTCAAGGTCTAAAGACCGTTTAAGGGTATGAGACTTGGTAGTTTGAGAAGACGAAGGAGAGTCGTTTGCAACTATCATTTTCTCAGGTGACTTAAAATTGGAGTTTTGTTTTTTGTTTTTACCCATGGAAAAAAGGAGGAAGATTCGTCTGCAAACTACTGCACCCACCACCGAGCCCTACAAGGGAGAACTGGAGGTCTGCAAGCCAAGAAAATGACGCTGGACACAGTTCTGGAGCTTATACGTTGCAGATATAGTCCGTTGGCTGTGATCACACGCACTCGGCGGACACTTCGGCCTCCGGGTACCGTCATGCCAACGCCTTTGGCATGATCCCACAGCCCCCGGGCTTACCCTGCCGTGCTATACGACAAAAAAGCCGCTAAAGCCCTGTACACAACTTGGTACAAGACTTCTGACTAGAGGCGGGTTAGTCTCTAGCCTCCCGTTTACAGCGAAGCCGGGGTCGAAGAGGAGTGTTGGTGCACAGGAGGCACTGCTCCGGTCTCCTGCGACCTCAGCCGCCAGACATCCCATTTCCGCCTCACGGGTCTCCGCACGCGGCAAACATGCAGGTAGGTCTAGCACCCAAACCAGCTAAAAGGAAAAAAGAAATCCAAAGAAGACAAATCCTGGAAGGGAACCTAAACGGGATCTCAGCAACCTACGAACTGAGCGGTTAATATAATACAGTTAGTGGTGGAGGGTAACAAAACCACAAGACCAGGGTGTTAGTACATAACGTGGTAGCGATTAGGTAGAGTATACAACACGGGCAACTAGCCAGTGGAGAAAATAACAACAAATAAATAAAAACAAAAAAGCGAGACACAAGACCAGCTAGAAAATAAATAAAAACAAAAAAGCAAGACACAAGACCAGCTAGGGATCGTGGGGCCGCAACTCCCCAACAGCTGGATGAACAGCCGTCCCTGCAAACACCAACAGTACCGAAACAAAAAACAAGCGGTGGCATGACATCAGATGTTGACCAGTCACAAGGTCAGCTCGGGCCGTGGGGGCGCCGCTCCCCAAATAACTGGAAAACCAGTTATCCCCGTGCGGGGGTGCAAGTAGTCATGGTACGAGGAGTGTTTGCAAGCTGGAAGCAGGTAATATATTTTGATTTTGACATACAGATGACAGCCTCATCGTTGAACAAAATAATATCATCTCTGGAAGATATTCAGTATAATGTTGTTGCTGCTGTAGCTGACCTCGGTGGCAAAAATCGTGCTGTATGGAAGGAATTACAAGTAACACACACAGACACATATTTCCCCAATCCACAAATACCAAATAAACGAGTTTGGGTGTTTGCAGATGTTCCACACCTTTACAAGCTGCTAAGAAATCATCTTGTTGATGATGGACTAACATTTCTAGGTAATAAGAAAATTACAAAAGCTACTATTGAACAGCTCCTTACTCTGGATTGCAGTGAGATGAAGATATGCCCCAAGTTGTCACTTCATCACATTAGAGTGAAGGGCCGTGACCATCAACGTGTATATTTGGCAACTCAGCTCTTTTCGAACCACACTGCACAAGGAATACGCTTTCTTATGCCACATGAATAACACGTCGCGAAATTTATTCAGCTGCTGAACGACTCGTTTGATGTGCTAAATTCAAGAAGGCCTACAGATGAGAAGTCTCTGGCATGTGGATTTGGAACTCATCGTGAAACCCAAGAGAGGATTCTACGACAGCTGCATGCATGCATCCGAGGAATGAAGGTAGGTAATGCAACATATCTGTTACCCTTTCAGAAAGAATTCATCACACCCATTTGCTCATTACTGGGACTCTTCACTGATCTGAAGCCTCTGAACATAAAATACATCCTGACTGCTCGACCCAATTAAGACTGCCTTGAAATTTTTTTTCACAAATACGTGGGCTTGGCCACTTCTATGATCATCCATTGCCAACAGTAGTGAAATCCCGTTTGCGTCTCTTGCTTCTAGGTGCCAATGTAAGTGACATTCCATTTTCAAATGCTGCTCCTGTTGCACAAGGGGGAGATGATGATGATTACTTTTTGACATCTCAATTGTTTAGTGCCGTTTTACCTGATATGTCAGAACCCCTGGCAATGATTGAAGGTGAAACTGAGATTCAGGATATTACACTACATGACTCTACAGGTATTCAGGTACCGGCTCTGATTGCTCTGTAGAAGGCTTTCGTTACCTTGCAGGTTACTTAGCTTACCGAGGAAGAAAATATGACCGTTCGCTGGGTACGCCAACTGGCCAGGCACTTAATCCACCATCAACTACAGAATCAGTACCTGTTAGTTGGATTGAGACCCTTTCACGAGGTGGCCTGCTTGTTCCATCAGATCCATGGTTGGAGAAAGTTAGCCAGTTTGAGTTGATGTTTGCAGAAGTGCATGGACATGACTCTTTATCCCAGGAACACAAGATTGTACACAAACTATGAGTGAAAATTGGTCAGAAGCTTCCAGATGTTCCTACAGAGGTGATAAAGTTGTATATTAGAAACCGAACCTTTATACGGCTAAGACATTTAAAAGCAAAAGCAAAAGTTAGGAAGGCAGAAGAAGCACAACGCAGGAAAGCACGTAAGTGGCAGGCTTCATCAAAGTGAAAATTTCCTGGATGCACATGGCCAAACCAGATTTTTCATGCCATTGAGAAAATGTAAGCAACCTGCAGGAATAATGCCACAGAATTCTGCCATCAGAAAGCTAAGTTTTTTTTTATTTCAATTTTTCATTGTTTCTATGTATGTATGCAAGTATTTGCAATTTTTCTGATAGCTATTATATATACTAATCTGAGAAAGAAAAGTTTTATTTCAATACATCTGTCATGGGCACATTGTGTTAGGGATCAAATCTGGTAAAGGAAAAGTTGTAGAATTTAATTAGCACAGCATCAGTGGTAATGAGTATACCAACTTATTTGCTAGTCATTAACATAAAAAAAATGTACCACACACATATATAGGAGAGACAGAGTTTTTAAAGATGAAATTTTTTTTTCCATTCCTTCATGGTGTGTGTATATGTATGTATATATGGTGTGTGTGTATATGTATGTATATATGGCATGTGTGTGTATATGTATGTATATATGGTGTGTGTGTGTATATGTATGTATATATGGCATGTGTGTGTATATGTATGTATATATGGCATGTGTGTGTATATGTATGTATATATGGTGTGTGGGATGTAAGGTCAGGTGATGCGTAACATCACAGCCTCTCCTTGACAAATGTCAACCCCGCCTTCTCGTGGTGCATCCTGTTCCCACTAAAGGGGCTCTGACGACCGCCCATAGCGGTATAACTATACCATCGGGATTAGAGGAAATTCTATCCCACACTCACCAACCCGCTTGGCCAGCGTGGTGAGTTATGGCCAAACCCCTCCAAAATGATTCCACAACTTAAATCTTGGCCCTCAGTCTCCGGCAGCTGGAATGTACCTGGCCAAGGCAGCGGCCAGTGCGACATGAAGGCAGAGGGTGCTAAGAATCCCCGGAGGACCGGACTAGGCTGCCATCTGATGCTGACCTTGGCTACTTACAATGGACGCTCCCTATCTTCTGATTCAAGGCTTCTTGAATTGGAAGAGGAACTACAAAGGATCAAGTGGGACATCGTGGGGCTAAGTGAGGTAAGAAGAAAAGGAGAAGATCTCATCGAACTGAAAAGTGGACATCTCTTCTACTATCGTGGGACAGATACTGGCAGAACTAGTGGTGTTGGATTTATAATAAACAAAAAACTGAAGGATAAAGTTGTAGAAGTTGAAAGTTCCTCTGACAGAGCTGCAGGACTTGTTATCCAACTCTCGAAAAGATACCAGGCTCAGATTATTCAAACTTATGCACCCACCACAAGTCATCCTGAAGAAGAAATTGAAGAATTTTATGAGGAAATTTGTCATCTAAATAATAAAGGTAAGCAGCACTTGAAAATAATTATGGGAGATTTCAATGCAAAAATAGGGCAACGGCAACAGAATGAAACTTCAGTAGGTAAATTCGGTCATGGCAACAGAAACCAGCGTGGAAATACTCTCGTTGAGTTTGCAGAGGCAGAAGGGTTTTTCATCTTGAACTCCTTCTTCAAGAAAAAGCCACACAGGAAATGGACATGGAGACATCCAAATGGGACGACAAGTGAAATTGATTTTATTATGTGTAACAAAAAATTCGTCATAGAAGACTGCAGTGTGCTAAACAAGTTCAACACAGGTAGTGACCATAGATTGGTGAGATATAAGATGCACCTCAACACTGAACTTGAACGTGGCCAGCTCATAAGACAAACAAAATGTATTGACATAACCAACCTTAAAAAACACCATAATACCTTCAAGTTAGAACTGAAGAACAGGTTCTCTGCTTTAGAAGGCCTAACATCGGAAGAAGTGGACATCTCTGAAGTTAACAGAAAAGTAACCAAAGCTCTTATGGAAACAGCAACAAAATTAGCTGGGTCTAAGAACAAGTTGCATGTGAACAAATTATCAGGAAAAACCAAAATGTTGATGCAAAAAAGAAGAGAGATGAGGACAACTAAAGAAGATGTGACTTCCAAAGTGGAATATATAGAGCTATGCAAGACAGTAAGAAAAAGTATCACTGAAGACGTAAGGAAATTCAACTGTGAACTAGTGAGGAAAACAATTGAAAACAACCAAAGCCTAAAGATAGCAAAGGGACATCTCAGTAAGGGAAGAAAACAGATTATGGCACTGAGAAAAGAAGATGGTTCTGTAACAAGAAATAGAGGCGAAATTTTGACAAGAGTGAAAGATTTCTACTCCAAATTATATGAAAGGGATGATATATGCACTCCAGACATCATGAAAGATACCAGTACCAGAGTTCCTCCAGTCCTTCCAGCAGAAGTTGCACATGCAATCAAGAACATGAAGCGAGGAAAAGCTCCAGGAGAAGATGGAATTACTGTAGACATCATACAAGAAGCAAGTGGAGAAATCGAAACAGTACTCGCCCAAATTTTCACTCGATGCCTTAATGAAGGAAAAATTCCTGAGGATTGGAACACCGCTACAATGATCCTGCTACATAAGAAAGGTGACATTGAGGATCTCGGAAACTACAGACCTATCAGCCTCCTATCAGTAGTTTATAAAATCTTCACTAAAGTTCTTTCACACCGCTTGAAGGTAACACTGGACATGGCTCAACCGAGAGAACAAGCTGGATTCAGGAGTGGCTACAGCACAATAGATCATATCCACGTGCTGAGAGAACTAATTGAAAGAGCGAGGGAATATGAACTTCCATTGTGCATGGCTTTTATCGATTATGAAAAAGCCTTTGATTCGGTGAAACCATCAGCAGTTACAATGGCTCTGAAAACCTGCGGTATTGAAGATGCATACATTAATATTATTAATAACATCTATGAAAATGCAAGTGCAAAGATTAGGCTGTTTGAAAATACAACACACGTAAAAATTGGAAAGGGAGTGAGACAAGGTGACACCATATCTCCGAAGCTCTTTAATGCCACATTGGAGGGTGTTTTTCAGTCGCTGAGCTGGGAAAACAAGGGGATAAAGATTAATGGAGATTATCTAACCCACCTTCGTTTTGCTGATGACGTAGTCATTTTTGCAACTACCCCATCAGAGCTGCAGAGTATGATCCAGGAACTTGCTGACAAGAGTAAAGAAGTGGGATTAAAAATGAACTTTCAGAAGACAAAAGTGATGTTCAATGCTTTTACAAGAAATGAAGATTTATCGATTGATGGAGAAAAGCTGGAGATAACAGACACGTACGTTTATCTTGGACAGCAGATATCAAGTGAGGGTCACATTGATGAAGAAATTAATCGGCGTACAAAACTTGCCTGGAGAGCTTTTGGAAGAAACAGCATAATTTTCAAGAGCAATATGCCATTATGTCTTAAAAGAAAAGTGTTTGATCAATGCATCCTTCCAGTGCTTACGTATGGTGCAGAGACGTGGACCTTAACTAAAAGAGACATACAAAGGCTGCAGACAACTCAAAGCAGCATGGAGAGGTGCATGCTTGGTGTAACCAGGAGAGATAAGAAGAGGAACTCGTGGATCCGAAAAATGACAAGAGTGGAAGACATCATGATCAGAGTTAAATCCCTGAAATGGCAATGGGCTGGACATACTGCCAGAAGGACAGATCATCGATGGACAGCCGAAATTTTAGATTGGATTCCAAGGGACAGGAAAAGACCCAGAAGAAGACCACATGGGAGATGGGTGGATGAAATTCGGAAGTATGCAGGGGTGACATGGAGGAGACTGGCACAAGACAGACCGTTGTGGAGGAAACTTGGGGAGACCTTCGTCCAGCAGTGGATTGATAATGGTTGACAATGATGATGATGATGATGATATGGTGTGTGTATATGTATTTTTCAAGATGTCATTTTTTAAGTAGATATTCGATATAGCTTCTATATCTTCACTTCCAGAAAAAATTTCAACCTTCTTAAATGATGTGTGTGGCTGTGTACAAACAATTTTAAAAATAAAAACCTAGAAAAAGAAGAATATCAAAACCCAATCACCGAGCTATTTCTCCCCTTGATGAGGGCTAAAACTAAAAAACTGTGAACTCTAAAAGTGAGATTATAAAAGGAGACATGTAATGTAGAACATGTTGAGAATAATCACTTAGTCCTTCTTCAGGGTCAAACAGAAATGATCCCTCGCTCATTTCTACAAAGACCTGAAAGTGGGTTTCTGCTATATTACATCTGCTTAAGTGCACCAAATATAAATTTTGTAAGATAATGAAATATTTGAACATTAAATTCTACTAAACCTGTAAACTACTAAAACAACCAGCTAGCACATATGCTGGTAGAAAACGGAAAAAGGTTTAAAGTGAAAACCGCATTGTTAAACTTTGAGCGAAATAAGCTTAATAAACATCACAGGAAAAAAATAATTTTGAAAAAAAAGGCATATAATAACACTTAAGTCTCTCTTTGTATCTTGGTTTTCTTGCGCTTAAATTTGTTTTTAGCCTGCTTATGTGTTATATACATACACACCATGAAGGAATGTTGAAAAATCTTTCAAGATTGAATGTATGAAGAGAGACAGAATCGTTTTCGTGTTGTTCCTAGTACGGAAGTGATCGATATAGCTGCGATACATATTGCCGCCTTTGTTGGCATTTTTTGATGAAGGAAGTTTCAGAACTAATTTAAGTATCAGTGTCTAACCTTAATACTTGTAGCTGTTTTATTTGTAGTGGCTTGGCTACCAATTTCGTTATTCAATAAGTATTAAAATGTGAGTTCACATATATGCAAATAAATTTGGAAATGTTGCGCTTCAAGGAAGATAAATGCTTTGAATTTATGAGGTTTATTTATGTGTGAGCAGTTTTTCGCAGTTTTATTTCGTTATTATCATAATAAGTGTGATTATCACGATCGTTTCGTATGCCGTAACCCCACGCCACAAGACACTCAAAGCTGCCATGCGTCCACGCCGACGTCATTTCAGCAGCCACTGAGAGGCTGACATCGTAGCGAGCCCAACCTTATACCATGAGATATATCTAAAGACCTTGGATTGCAGCAGTTCAGTAGTCAAAGAGCTATTTGTGTTTGTTTTTCGCGTCAGAACGCAACATGTATGCAAGCTTTTTGGACACTAACTGAGTGCACCTACCTTTACGATGGGTGTGTGCATACATGGTGCACAATCTTTTAGGATGGGCTATGTTTCATAAAGAGTATTAAAGCCCTGTATGAAAATTTCATTTCACGCTAAAGCATTCTCTTCCCCTATGTGACTGATACGTTGGCCCAAGGGGGTAAGTTCCTTTCAAGCTGATTGTGGCTTTAACGGAACCATATTTTCTCAAACTTTTCTGCGCATTCTGACAATTATATTCTTTTCAGCTGACTGTAACGGAATGCTACTTGTTTGCAAAGAGCAGCCCAAGAAGCGTAAGTTACGAAAGGCAAAAGCAATGGCAGGCAAATTAAAGGATTTACGTGCTTTGTAAAGGGCTGCTCCAAAAGCGTAAGTTACCAAAGGCAAAATCAATGACAGTCAAACTAATGGATTTACTTACTTTACAAGGGGCTGCTCCAGAAGTGTAAGTTACCCAAGGCAAAAGCAATGACAGACGGGCTGGAGCAAGCGTAAGATACCCAAGCAATAGCAACTAGAACGAAACTTGTCCATAGCATCTGCACACCAAACGCGAGTATCGTAGTTTAAAGGACAAGACATTACATGTCATATAATGATACTCATACAGAAATTCTTATAATTAATAAAAACCACAAGACACCGATTAAACAAAAGAACCAATCATGACAAAACTAAAAATTACAAGTTAAGAAATTTAGATTGCAGATGTTATCGTAGCTTTTAACCAGTTTAGCATTCAGCCTTAGGCAATGAATATATTCTACCTCCAATTTGGCATTGCTTTTCTTTAATGCTTTCCAGTCTGAACGTCTGTTCATTTCCTTCAAGACGGTGGGACCTATGGTGTCACGTCTTTTCTCGTCTTTCAAGATCATTAGGGGCTCGTGTGTTGGCGACTTAATCTGTTGAGGGTACCAGGAACCAGAAGGAGTTTTTCAAAATTATTAAAGTGCGTTTTTCAAAATTTTGAACCTTCGGTTCTTGATTAGTTATTATTATAAGAACTGTGTTCTGATATCAACCATTGTTTTTGTTGCAGTGAGCCACTGCTTGCGAAATTGTGAGAGTCGTAGGGATTTACGTGGCGTCAAGATCGGTATACTGCGTAACTAAAGAAACCTACTTTTCGACAGATTAGTACCCGTCTGTGTTAGCACAATCTTGTTCACGAATCTACAGGAAAATTTACAGCGTGAGCTACAGATAAAGATTTTCGGTTCGTGAAGAAATGCATTCTCTTGGAAAACTAGTCTTGTGTTGTTGTGTCCCACCACGTTAGGTGGGCGGACATTTAAGTGTAATAACTGGCACGTGTGATTAATATACAAAATAAAAAAATGGGAACATTGTACATTTCAATTTTATATATTTTTTCAAATGTGACAAACTTACGAACGAGACAAGTTGTTCCAAGCTTAGTGAAAGTTTCATGATCCGAAAGTGATGCTGCCAACCCAAGACGTCATTAATAAGCAATATATCTTCATTACTTATTACCATGGCTGGTAGTAGTATGTATTTGTAGATATGATGGGTTACTTTGACCGCTGCTTACCATGGTTGATCTTCTGGTTTAATCATGGGTAATTTCGTGTCTGTTGATGTAACTGGCGACCCGACGAAGTGTGTTACATTGTGCAGGGTAAATGGTCCACTGCGTATGAAAAGAAAGCGTTTCTCAAAAAAAAAAAAAAAAAAAAAAAAAGAAATGTCCTTCTTCAGGCAGCTTTAAAAATATCGCCAAAATATCCCTGCGATAACAGTGTGAAACAATTTGATTATTACTTACGTAAACATTGCTTTACGATATTTTCCGTATATTTGGACGCTTATAGCGATGAAGAATTTTAGAAGATTGCCAAATGTCGAAAATTTTTTGAAAGATGCCAGTTCAACGGTTATGTTTGCTTGAGGATTGACAGAAGCAATAAAAAAATCAGATCAAGCAAATTTGAAAGAGAAATACGTCACCCCGTGTATATCAGTTAGACACGTCTCACATCAGAAACCCGGATGTACGTTCAGGTACACGGTTCCACGAATATGGAAAATTTAAATTCATTTGGTTTTTCGGTTTTGTTTCTGCATCAAATTTCTTATATCGGATTCCCAGAAATATTTCTCTGCAGTGTTAGAGCTGTATAGCTTTCCACGTATGACATGTTCTCTCTTACGAAAATTTTCACTTTTAGGGGATAATGTACTGCCATCCTTAAAAACTACACAGATGACCAAAATCACATAAATATAAAGATTGTATATATGCCAGTGTTTTTTTTTTTTTCATTTTGAAGGAACTTAGAAACTGCACACGCAATCTGCTTTATAATGAAAAACACACATGCATGCATTATTTCAATTTTATCTTGCCCAAGGCAAATCTAAACCCACACAATGACAACAGATTGATCCAAATTGAACGATATATTTTTAGTTACGTAACAGTCCCAACGCCATATTAAATCAAACGACCGTTATATTTCAATCGACCTTAGAGGGTTTACGACAACCTAATCCATTGAGACTCACCATACGATCCCGCTTCAGATTTATTCGTGCCGTTTAATCATATTCAGTAATTCAAGCCAATGAAACTTGTCTTCTAAGATGAGGCACATTCTAGATGCTCTACAAATTATACCCGCAAAAGAAATACATGCAGAGAACACTTCACACTATACCTCCAGACTTCATCTAAGAAAGAACAAATATGTATTTTGCGATCCTGAAGGGTTTTCCGTTTCGCAAAAAGAAGTAAAAATATTTCGGCAATATTTAATAGTGGTTAAAGAAATTGTTACTTATAAGATCAAGCACATGTACGCAACTACACATATATGGCAAAATTAATAAAGAAACGAAATCTTGACATATTTCGAAACCCCTAACACTGGCTCTGAGGTGGTCTGGGGAATTTACTCTGCAAAATTTTATTGGTATCCATCTGATATTAGTTAATACTTATAAAACATAATTCGATATGTGCCTTTTGACAGGGTGTAATTACCAACTTTCTGGTGTAAAATGACGGTCTTCTGTCTTTATCAGCATTTCGCGTTAAAAATTCAAGAACGCTGTTAATGTATGCCTGAAACTAAATATTCCTTTCATTAACTGTGCTGTTACTTCAATTTTATTTGCTCTCCTTAAATTCATTCTGACTGAACGACACATCACATCCCTGAAAAGCGTTCTCATTTACGCTTCCCAACCGTAGGTTGAAGAAGCGTTTATGATCCAGCTTTTGTCCGTCTGTCTGTCTGTCCGTACTATATATAACTCGCGCAAAAATATTTAGACTTTAATTAAATTCTACTATGTGTTAAGGAACAACTTGGGAACGAAGCCTGTTTAAAATGGACGAACAGCCATGCCATGAAAAAGTGGACAAACAAGGAAAAAATAAATTGTATCATATTATCCCTGATGATACACCAAACTGAAGTTATGAGTACATAGAATTAGAATTCACAACAAAAAATGCTATATAAATGTCTTTTTTGCATTTCAGTCTTAAACATCCAGAACAAAAGGTAGAATTTACATTTAGTAATTAAACATTTCTAATATCAGTTGTAGATATGTTTTGACAACTGTTTTTCACCTGCAGTTGTATTTGTTAGACGTAGCAGTGTCCAAATGACTTTGTGGCAGCATATTTTACACTTGAAAAAAATTGGAAATTTAATAACATTTTTTTTTTGTTTTTTAGTCTGCGGACTGTCGCACCCGTCACTGAAATGACCATAAAGATAGATTATACTAACATACCCTTTGAGTAGAAATGTAAAACTTTGTGGAAGTTTGGCTGTCAGCAGTCTGAACAAGTGTAGCAAAAGTCATGTAGAAAAAATTAATTTTTGGACCTAAACTGAGGTGTGAAGTGTGTGACATATTTTAGAGACGGGTGTGACATAATCTATGTGACGGGTGTGAGATTATTGAAAGTCTCACTTATGTGTGTCACTTTGGTACTGAGGTGATGCCTGGTATTGCCACAACTCTGTTCAAGAAAAAGAAAAGACTTCACGCTGTATGTTAGATAGCACAAAGAAAAAAAAATGTGCTAATGCCTTAATGATACAAGTAGACAGGTACCAGGTAAGAGAGGTGAGATCAATAAAAGACTCACTGTAAGGGAGGCTCAATTTTATACAAAAAAAAGACACATGCTGATGACTATAAGTGATGCTTTCACACAGTTCAAAAATGAAAGTCAGAACATTTTAATTAAAAACTAAGTTTCACGACCTGGGTCCTGAATACGTGACGTTAATTTCCTAAACACCCTGGAATTATGGTTTTGCAAATATCATGCAATATTTAGATTTTTTAATGCAATCCTTGGTCAGCAAAATTTGAATTCCCCAGAGTTTCCTTCAAATGAAAAATAACTTTTGAGTGTTTTGTGATGCAGCATTCAAAATGAGAACTACACGATTGGATTTTGCGCAGACTGTAAAAGTGATATGTGTTGAAGAGATAGATATAGACACATTTGTAACATGGAAACAATGGAAAGATATAGATGTTTTCCAAAAAAGTGGTTGAGATTTATGTCTCTGTTTGAAGAACTGTGCTGCATAATCAATTACTATATTATAAAATTCGTAGTTTTGTAAAAACTCATTTTTTTAAACAGTTCAGTCATCATATGAAGGTATGCTTTAAATTGATTTCCTGAAAATTACAGTATTATCTCCCAAGATGAAATCCAAAGTGGTCACTGGAGGCATCAGCAGAGAACTACTGTATATTTACCAGTTGTGCATGAAATATTACACATACGGTACCTGTAATAAGTGATGAGCTCAACCATGACAAAAATGCTGCGTGGGCTTTCTTAAAAATTTTTATAGCTTCATTAAAGGCCGAACTTTCAGAAATAGCAAAGTTAACATTTTTTTCTGATTTAAGTGAAGCTCAATTTAAAAACCAATGCACCCTGTTAAATATTTATTTGAAGCAGGTCTTTGATGTCACTGGAGAGTGGAGCACTGGTGGGACACTGAAAAGTAGAAATAGTGAAATCTAAGGTGGTGATTGTTAGTTCTGCAGGATTGTTTCTAATGTGTAAATGAACATGTTACAGGAGCCAAAGTCTGTTTATTTGTGCTGATGACATAAATCAGTCAAAGACCTTACTAGCTAGCAGGTGGGAACGATTATTAACTGTCAACGGGTTACAATCGAAACATCACTTGCAAATCTTTGATGATAGTCAACTTTTTTGTCCGGACAGCAGCATCCATCTTAGATTATGTAAAAGTAATTTCTTGTAGTAATGTGATTGTAGAACATGCAGATGCTCATACTGATCATGAAGGTGGTTCTTTTAAGCCTGGAGATCTTATTGCTGGAATTTTTTTACTAGTTTCATTGCCTGTAAAGTCTTTTAACAGTAAAAATCAGTTGAATAAGATGTACTATGCAACTATATTGCCACTGGATCATCATAAAGATTACTTTGAAATACATGCAACCAAGTGGCACTTCTTGGATTTGGCTGGAAGAAGATTTTTTGTGTGAGAGCTTTACAGTGATTGTGAAGAAAGTCATACACCCTTCACTGGCAAACAACAGGGGACAATTAAAATTTCAGAGAAATAGAAAATTATTTTTAAATGAAAATCTACATATTCTCATTCATTTTGGTACGTATCTAATATATCTGTTAAATACTATAAATATTACATAATTTATATATTTTAATGGTCACTAAGTCTGCTCAAGTACATATTGTTTGCAATAGAACTATAGAAATGCATTTTTGCTTCTCTTCCACATTTATGTTTACCACTTACAAAGTTCCATTCATATTGAAGTGCACAATGTCACACCCGTCACATAATTGTCACACACGTCACAAACTGCATAATTTTAATTTATGGTTATGTAATAACGAATTGATTTTCTAAACAGTACTGATTTGTTGACTGAACTATGCTTAAACAGGGAAATGCCAAAATTTCAATGCAAAAATAGGGCAACAGCAACAGAATTTAACTTCAGTAGGTAACCGGGAAGAGAAACCAGCGTGGAAATATTCTCGTAGAGTTTGCAGAGGCAGAAGGGTTTTTTTATCATGAATTTGTATTTTAAGAAAAGGTCACACAGGAAATGGACATGGAGACATCCAAATGGAACGATAAGTGAAATTGATTTCATTATGTGTAACAAAAAATTCGTCATCGAATACTGCAGTGTGCTAAACAAGTTCAACACAAGTAGTGACCATAGATTGGTGAGATGTAAGATGCACCTCAACACTAAACTCGAACGTGGCAAGCTCATAAGACAAACAAAATGTATTGACATAACCAACCTTAAAAAAACCCATAATATCTTCAAGTTGGAACTGAAGAACGGATTCTCTGCTTTAGAAGGCCTAACATCGGAAGAAGTGGATATTTCTGAAGTTAACAGAAAAGTAACCAAAGCTCTTATGGAAACAGCAACAAAATTAGCTGGGTCTAAGAACAAGTTGCATGTGAACAAATTATCAGGATAAAACAAAATGTTGATGCAAAAAAGAAGAGAGATGAGGACAACTAAAGAAGTTGTGATTTCCAAAGTGGAATATATACACTGAAGAGCAATTGAATTAGAGACAGCTGACGTTATGCAAATGTGGCGTGTATTATTTTAAATTCCCTTCTGTATACGCACTCCCAAAATTTCACAAATCTCCTGTTGCTTTCCGCTTCATACCTTCGGCAAGGAATTGTTATTGCTGCCAGGTTAGTGCACTATTTGAAAATAAATTAAAAATAATCTTGCAAAATATATCAAAGTCCTGGATTATTAACAGCTATAGGCCGGTCTTATAATTTATACATACACTTCAAAAGGATTCTATAACAGCAATAGATACCTAAGACTTCCAAAGCCTGTTTACTAGCATTTTAATAGAGGACTTACATAAAATATGTGAAGAGCTCTTTCAGGAGTACAACGAGGTAATCAATATGAAATATGAAGCCTGGCGATTTATTTAAACTCTGTGTCTTGATAATAACTACGTGCGCATGAGAGGGAGAATTTTCCGTCAAACATCAGGTATCCCCATGGGCTCCAAGTACTCAAGTGTTTTGGCAAACCTTTATTTATATCAGTATGAAAGAAAGGCTGCTTTGTATTTTGACACCAACCGTGGGAGGATATTCCGCTATGTTGACGATGTCATAGCTTTGGGACACGAAGACTTTGAAGAATTGGCATCTAAGATAAATTCACCCAATTTGAAACGTATAAAAACTAAGGAACAAAATAATAAAATAGATTTTTTGGACATAGAATTAGATAGTCAGCAAGGTGGCTTATAAACTACAGTTTTTGATAAAAGGAACACGTATTCTTTTGCCATTAATGTCTACATTAATTGGAATTCAAATATTTCTACCTCAATATATCGAATTGTTATTATTTCACAGTTCCACAGGATTATGGATATTTGCAATGATTCAAATATGTTGACCGTTGAATTGAGGAATCTGTGGGGAAGACTCTGCAAGAATTACTACCAATCAGGTTTATTACAAGATTATTCAAGCAGCTACTTGCTGATTCCAGGGATAAGTATTTCTTCGAAACTCGTCAACAATTACACTTTTCAGACATTATTAATACATGTATAAGCCCTACAAATTAGGTTACTAAGCGCCAATTGGTGTGCTGCTTGTGCGAATTATTTACTAAACTACTTTGTAGGTTTCATACACAGCTTACACCTATTTGCACACTGCTGCGGATTTCCACTTACGATATGAATCATGAGATCGGATTTTTTTCGCTTTCTGTCAAATGGTCGTTGTATATAAGTCTGCATTTCTATTAGTTTTATAAATTGGGCTTCATCTGCTGTCTCCCATGACCTCGGGAGCACCTCAGCGGGTCTTTGGTTATTCCGGCTTTTGCTGAGTTTCGAAAGGTCATGATCAACGGGTAGGTGTTCCCCTGATGAGATCGGCTTGAGAGGTTTGGTTTTTGGTTATAATGCTTTTTTAAAACTCTTTGTATTAATAACGGTTTTTTTTCCATTGGGGTTATTGGTTTGTTTTTGAAATTGTGGTTCGTAGTGGTATGTTTTTAACGATAATATATATACTTAAGAGCAGTGCCGAAAACATAAGAAATACTCTCTATAAGCAAGTAAACGGTATCCCTATGAGAACGTCAACATCCACAAGTATTGCAAATCTATTCCTGTTCTTTAAGGAATATATATTCATCAAAAATCACTCCACTAGCTCCGACAACTACCTTTACACCTTTAGATATATTGACGATCTGCTGTGTATAAATAATTCAGAAGTTATAGAGAGTGATTTTGATAACATCAATCCTAGCTCTCTTAACTTATGTAAAACCAACCACTGTAATCAGGAATTAGATTTCCTAGACTTGAGCATTAAACTTAACAGAGGTAACCCATCCATTAGCCTCTTTGATAAAATAGTTAATTTTCCTTTCAAAGTAATTAAATATATACACTGGAATAATAACATACCAACCAAAGTAATTGAGAATGTACTAATTTCTCAGGTGCTTAGAATTTCAAGAAATTGCAACAATTTGGACTTCAATTACCACATTAATATACTATTAGAAAGTTTTCTAGAGAACAAAATTCCTACTTCTTTCATCAAAAGAACTTTAAGAAAAATTATTCTGAATAATACAGTAAGGTTGGGAGATCTGCTTTAATTTTCTACACAGTTAATAATATGATTCTGACCAATGAAAGCCTTTTTTACGGAAGTTGGTCTAGAGGATGCATATTAACTACAAAAAGGAACCTTAGTGCTATGGATAAGAAGGTCCTATTAAAAATAAAAAAAATAATAATATGGACAAAATCACAAAAAAAACTTAAAAATCTGTGCAGAAAATAAAATAAAAATAAATATAAAAGAAAACTAGTTATTAACTCACTAGAATAGCTATACTAAAAATAGTAAAACTAACATTAAAATTAATAGGATTCTGAATAGTCTATAGAAGCTCACCAAGGTGATTAAATACATGCAAAGGTTATTAAATACACTACTTGTGCATTTCATAATATTTCTCATGTATTCTGGAGAGTTAATTCTGCTCTTTATGATCAAACAGGTCCACAATCTTAATTATATTTTTCTCTAGTTAAAATCTCCGCGAGTAGGATTTTTCTGTGTGTGGAGACCTTCAGCCCCACCCACACTGCCCCCAGCGACTAGGGAGTGGCAGGGGTGACTGAAAGTTTGGGGTAAAAGGTCGGCCATGTTTTCTTCAAGAGTTGAAGAAGTTAAGTTGCATAAGAGGTAAGGCTCTCTTCATTGTCTTTAGGTTTTGGGTTTTCCAAGTTCAATGTTTGAACTTTTTGAACATTTTTTCTAATTTTTGCTTTACGCATTTGGGCACTAGCAAGTCTATTAACTTTTTTGCGGATTTTAACTCTCTCGTTTCTTGGTAAATTTGCGCGTTTTTAGGGCACTTAGGCTAAGCAGCTGGCCGTTTTTTGTTCTTGTAGTCAACGATGTGTTTCCAATGTCGTAAAGATCTTAATAACTACTTAACTATGCACTTAAAGCACTTCTGAAACACTTTGTACATATTGCAACTAATTGTTTTTGTCATGTAACCTACACAAAGCATTTGTTTAGTTTATTATTGTCTTTATTTTATTCTCGTTTTTGTGTTGTCAGAAGTTGTGGAGTTTTTTAATCCAGTTTTCTATTAAGAATCTGTGCTTTAGAAAAAAAATAATATTTCCTTTTTTTATTGCAATGTTTAAGAATTTGGAGTACTGTACTATTGCTATTCAGGTTTAAATTCTCTCTTAGGCGACTAGGTAACTTGGCAATGTGTTATTGCTGAACATTATTACTGATTAATTATGTCACTCTTACAACTTGAGTTTTCTATGGTCATGTTCTTTCTGTTTGTTAGTAACAGATGAAGAGCATGGGTTCTGCCAGGAAAGTTATGGATGCATGCTAAAATGTTAACTAAAGCTTCGTCATACAATTCTGTGGGGGTTATGACATATATACATTTAAAAAAAATGTTTGGTGGGCTTATTACTTGCATCTATGACTTTGCAGAAACCCATTTCCAAATAGGTCTTTGTGGAAGTGAGAAAATGCAAATTTTTGCTGGTCCTTGAAAAAGCCAAGGCTTGGTATTCTCGACACGTTCTACATTCTGTTTCCTTTTCTTTTCTCTTTTTACTCACAACGGTCAATATATAACCTTTTCTATGTTGTACTTGGTATGAGTCAAAAATGTTTTTGCTTCGGTCTCTTCTTGATAGAATATATATATATATGGGATGTAAGGTCAGGTGATGCGTAACATCACAGCCTCTTCTTGACAAATGTCAACCCTGCCTTCTCGTGGTGCATCCTGTTCCCACTAAAGGGGCTCTGACGACCGACAATAGCGGTATAACTATACCACCGGGATTAGAGGAAATGCTATCACACACTCACCAACCCGCTTGGCCAGCGTGGTGAGTTATGGCCAAACCCCTCCAAAATGACTCCACAACTTAATTCTTGGCCCTCAGTCTCCGGCAGCTGGAATGTACCTGGCCAAGGCAGCGGCCAGTGCGACATGAAGGCAGAGGGTTCTAAGTATCCCCGGAGGACCGGCCTAGGCTGCCATCTGATGCTGACCTTGGCTACGTATAATGGACGCTCCCTATCTTCTGATTCAAGGCTGTTGAATTGGAATAGGAACTACAAAGGATCAAGTGGGACATCATCGGGCTAAGTGAGGTAAGGAGAAAAGGAGAAGATCTCATTGAACTGAAAAGTGGACATCTCTTCTACTATCGTGGGACAGATAGTAGCAGAAATAGTGGTGCTGGATTTATAATAAACAAGAAACTGAAGGATAAAGTTGTAGAAGTTGAAAGTTCCCCTGAGAGAGCTGCACGACACGTTATCCAACTCTTGAGAAGATACCAGACTCAGATTATTCAAACTTATGCACCAAAAACAAGTCATCCTAAAGAAGAAATTGAAGAATTTTATGAGGAAATTCGTCATCTAAATAATAAAGGTAAGCAGCACTTAAAGATAATTATGGGAGATTTCAATGCAAAAATAGGGCAACGGCAACAGAATGAAACTTCAGTAGGTAAATTCGGTCACGGCAACAGAAACCAGCGTGGAAATACTATCGTTGAATTTGCAGAGGCCGAAGGGTTTATCATCTTTAAACTCCTTTTTCAAGAAAAAGCCACACAGGAAATGAACATAAAGATATCCAAATGGGACGACAAGTGAAATTGATTTTATTATGTGTAACAAAAAATTCGTCATAGAAGACTGCAGTGCGCTAAACAAGTTCAACACAGGTAGTGACCATAGATTGGTGAGATGTAAGATGCACCTCAACACTAAACTCGAACGTGGCAAGCTCATAAGACAAACAAAATGTATTGACATAACCAACCTAAAAAAATACCTTAATACCTTCAAGTTGGAACTGAAGAACAGATTCTCTGCTTTAGAAGGCCTAACATGGGAAGAAGTGGATATATTTGAAGTTAACAGAAAAGTAACGAAAGCTCTTATGGAAACAGCTACAAAATTGGCTGGGTCTAAGAACAAGTTGCATGTGAAAAAATTATCAGAAAAAACCAAAATGTTGATGCAAAAAATAAGAGAGATTAGGACAACTAAACAAGATGTGACTTCCAAAGTGGAATATATAGAGCTATGCAAGACAGTACGAAAAAGTATCACTGAAGACGTAAGGAAATTCAACTGTGAACTAGTGAGGAAAGCAATTGAAAACAACCAAAGCCTAAAGATAGCAAAGGGACATCTCAGTAAGGGAAGAAAACAGATTATGGCACTGAGAAAAGAAGATGGTTCTGTAACAAGAAATAGAAGCAAAATTTTGACAAGAGTGAAAGATTTCTGCTCCAAATTATATGAAAGGGATGATACATGTACTCCAGACATCATGAAAGGTACCAGAGTTATTCCAGTCCTCCCAGCAGAAGTTGCACATGAAGCGGGAAAAAGCTCCAGGAGAAGATGGAATTACTGTAGACATCGTACAAGAAGCAAGTGGAGAAATCGAAACAGTACTCGCCCAAACTTTCACTCGATGCCTTAATGAAGGGAAGATTCCTGAGGTTTGGAACAACGCTACAATGATCCTGCTACATGAAAAAGATGACATTGAGGATCTCAGGAATTACAGACCTATCAGCCTCCTGTCAGTGGTTTATAAAATCTTCACTAAAGTTCTTTCACACCGCTTGAAGGTAACACTGGACATGGCTCAACCGATAGAACAAGCTGGATTCAGGAGTGGCTACAGCACAATAGATCATATCCACGTACTGAGAGAACTAACTGAAAGAGCGAGGGAATATGAACTTCCATTGTGCACGGCTTTTATCGATTATGAAAAAGCCTTTGATTCGGTGAAACCATCAGCAGTTACAATGGCTTTGAAGTCCTGCTGTATTGAAGATGCATACCTTAATATTATTAATAACATCTATGAAAATGCAAATGCAAAGATTCGGCTCTTTGAAAATACAACACACACAAAAATTGGAAAGGGAGTGAGACAAGGTTACATCATATCTCCGAAGCTCTTTAATGCCACATTGAAAAATGTCTTTCAATCACTGAACTGGGAAAATAAAGGGATAAAGATTAATGGAGATTATCTAACCCACCTTCGTTTTGCTGATGACATAGTCATTTTTGCAACTACCCCATCAGAGCTGCAGAGTATGATCCAGAAACTTGCTGACAAGAGTAAAGAAGTGGGATTAAAGATAAACTATCAGAAGACAAAAATGATTTTCAATTCTTTTACAAGAAATGAAGATTTATCGGTTGATGGGGAAAAGCTGGAGATAACAGACACGTACGTTTATCTTGGACAGCAGATATCAAGTGAGGGTCACATTGATGAAGAAATTAATCCGAGTACAAAACTTGCCTGGAGAGCTTTTGGAAGAAACAGCATAATTTCCAAGATCAATAAGCCATTATGTCTTAAAAGAGAAGTGTTTGATCAGTGCATCGTTCCAGTGCTTACGTATGGTGCAGAGATGTGGACCTTAACTAAAAGAGACATACTAAGGCTGCAGACAACTCAAAGAAACATGGAGAGGTGCATGCATGGTGTAACCAGGCGAGATAAGAAGAGGAACTCGTTGATCCGAAAGATGACAAGAGTGGAAGACATCATGATCAGAATTAAATCCCTGGAACAGCAATGGGGTGGACATACTGCCAGAAGGACTGGCCATTGATGGACAGCTGAAATTTTAGATTGGATTAAAAAGGACAGGAAAAGACCCAGAAGACCAATGGGAGATGGGTGGATGAAATTCGAAAGTATGCAGGAGTTACATGGAGGAGACTGGCACAAGACAGACTGTTGTGGAGGAAACTTGAGGAGACCTTCGTCCAGCAGTGGATTGATAATGGTTGACAATGATGATGATGATAATATATATATATATGATAAGAATAAAATTTGTTTTAATATGTTTTGTCCTTGGTAGATTAAAGGATGCAGTACTTTCTCCTAGTGAATTGGTGAATTGACACTTTTTTTCAGCGGTCACCTACTTATTGGATTTATATTCAAGATGTTCTCTGGAAATTTTTGTGTACGAACATATGCTATTGGTAACACTGCTGTGTTTAGTACGGAGTAAGCTATTCGAAAAAAAACCCAGTAATGAAAAACGTGCAACTAACCTCACAACATTTTATACAGGTCACTTAAGAAGTCATTAAAATATCTTAACTTTTATTTTGAAAATTAGAATTCATATCCACGTGTAATGAGTTGCAAACTAAAGAGAAATTCAGTTATCGCTGCCCGTTAAATTTGTTTTCAATTGGATCTTTTGATATATCACGTAACACTTTCTCTTGTGCATCCGATTCAGGAAAGTTATGCATTTTAGAAAGTCTCTTTGCAATGAGATTTTGCTTTTCCCCTACTTTTTGTGGTTAGATCTTATGCAGTATTCAATATCAATCGCATGTACGGACGGAGGGATGAATTTTCTCAGAAACGCAATCCGAATGCGTTAAATAATATTTTTGCTACTGGTATGAGTGCTCCACAGGACATATCTTCCTTATTTTAAAAATGCCGACTTTGAGATCTGAATTACATCGCAACGAACATTGTATGTTGATTTTATAAAGTTATTGGATCAAACGTCTGTCTGTTCTACATTTTTTTACTTTGCATGATCAGAATTTCATCTAACCAAGCTATTTGCTATTGACGTGTCTAAAAAGTTCAGGTAAATATCTAACTTATATTTATATGTGCAAAATTATTTAAACAAAAAACATAAAATTTGGATACTCTAAGGAAACTATATTATATGAAGTGAATCATTACTTCAGAATTACAAACTAATTAGCAACATATATGAAGAAAGTTACACCAACAAAAATAGTAAAACCGGCAATGCCTCGTCCGACGCTAGGTCCCATATAAGCGCGATACCTCTGCACCTGACCATCTATCTATTGGAACGCAGTGGTGGAATTCTTGCACACGGTTCATATAAGTGCATACTTTTAATTTCCCCAATTAGCTGTTGATATTTGTTTCATAGGACAAGCTATGTACTTCTATAAGAGGTGAAACAGGCTATTTACGACTTTTTATCATGCTGATGGAAAACTAAATTATGCAAGGCAAGGCAGTTTTATTTTTTCGAGGTTTAACGATAAGCACGAGCTTAAACCAGACCAAATTTGACAGGATGGAGAGTAGAATCGCTTCGAAAGAGGCCTTATTAGAGTGAAATAGGGATTCCCCTAATAGCAGTCAGGTACGCGGAGACAGGAAATATACTAAAGAAATTTTGAGAACACTTAACATTTGTTCAAACGCCTGAGTAAATCATTGAATCTCATGATTTTTCATACCTTCTGATTTTTATACAACACAAACGTACGGCAATCCAAATTCTGGTCTCTCATTTAAAACAAAGAAAAAGTATTTGTTTGAGTAATTCTCGACATAAAAGGGATGGTATTTACACCTTAATATTTTTTCTCATTCGGATAAAATGAGAATTATATCTTTTGTGTAGAGATTTAACCCAAGTTTAGTGGTGCTATTCACACCTGAAAAAAGCTGGTAAACTTCCAGAAAACAAGTCAAAGTTTCCATATAAGTATATATAATCAGCTTTCCTAATAAAATAGTGATAACACTAGTTTAAGCGTTATACATATTCACGTTTGAGTTACACTATTGTGACGATCCACCAATATCGAGATTAACCGCCGTGTACAGCACGGACACCAGCTAGACAAGGATGGAGTCACTCAAAAAGGGGCTGGAATGTGTTCAGCATATCTTCCAGCTGCTGGAGGGTGCGTTGTGGAAGATCCATGGAGCTTACAAAACGATTGAGGTTATCCCACAGATGCTCAATTTGCTTTAAGTCTAGGGAATTAGGTAGCCAGGAAAGTGCTTTAAATCTCCATCGTGCTCTCCAATTCCTTTCGGAAGATCTTAGCTGTGTGAAACGTCGCATTGTAGTGACGAAGATCCCATCGGCAACAGGCACATTTAGCATGTGTGGTGTACGTGGTCTATAAGAATGGATTCATAACGAATTTTGCCAATAGTGATTTCCACAGGAAGGAGTAGACCAAGGGAATGCCAAGAAAATATTCCCCAAACCATACCGCTGCCCCCACCAGCTTCTGTTCTTCCAGCAGTGGTTGCAGAGTGTTTGTTATCCGGTGTTTCTCGCCTTATACGTCAACTTCCATACGTTCAGTGAAGCAAAAAATGTGACTCATCGGATAAGACAATCATTTGCCAATCAGCCGAGGTCCATCGAATACTGCCGTGCAAATGTAAGCCTTTTCTGCCGATGCAACGTCGTTAGCATAGGAGCAGTTGCCATCCGTCTGCAACGGAGCCCCATACATAATAGGGCACGCTGAACTGTCGTTTTAGACACACTTCCGGTAACCACCTTGTTCTATTGGGCCAGTGATTTTCTCCACTGTAACGTGTCGATCTGCCCTCACGCACCTTCGCAGCCGACGTTGACCTCTCACATCAATAGCACGCGTTATTCAGCAGTTTTCACGTCGTTTATTCGCAGTGGTGCCATTTTTTCAATCACGGTACACTTTAACCACAGCAGCACGCGAACAGTTCAAAAAGTGTGCTGTTTCAGAAATACTCCCGCTGTTGACCAGAAAGCCAATAATAAATGCTCTTTGCATATCTGATAAATTGCTCCTTTTTTTCATGGCTGCAACGGTTGATATGTTTTCAGAATGACTACAGCACACCTTATATACCCTCCAAGCCAGCTCACAAAGCGTGCGTTGTTTCATTGGCTACTCGCTGTTGACGTCAAAAGTAGGTGGTCACAGTAATTTGACTCGATTGTGTATTTGCTTCTAAACACCAGACTGAAAAAATTATTTCATTCTTCGATTTCGTTTAGGTCAAAAACTATTTTAAGCGTAGCCACTTTTTCAAGTAATCCATAGACTTTCCGTTAGAGAGCTTAAACGTAAATCTGCTTCTAAAACTCCTATTTGAAAAATAATTTTTTTGACGGATGCAGCTTCAGATGGAAAATGCTTTGCATAACATTTGTGATATTTGGTAAGGAATGGTTTGGCCATTAGGAGGTGTAAGAGTTAAATTCCGCTTCTGATACATTTGCAGAAAAAGCTGATCGTTTGAAATCTCGATTGAAAAAAATATTGCGTGGATTGATAGCACTCACAACGATAAACCTCTTCGGAATATTTTTTTATAAATAATTCATAGTTTTCTCCCGGGGTCGTTTTTTTATATTTATCTCATTTGCGCCAATGCATGTGCTTTTAAGAATCCGATTTGAAAAACTCCTTCTTGGATAGCGCTCCTGGTGCAGAATTTTTTTTCATATAATTTCAAAATTTTCACGGAGTTCATAGGCTTTCCACTAGGAGGCGCAATGGTAAATTGCGTTTTCCTCGATATATCTACTTTTACATCTGCGATTTGAAAATTTCTTCCGGTATCGCATACAGGTCCTGATGGGAAATGTTTTGCGTATAATTTGGAATATTTGATAAAGAATGGTTTAGCCACCATGTAGAATACTTTTTCCTTAAAATAATCTATGTTTTCCGCCAGGAGTTGTATATTCATAGCTTATTTTTTTCAATAGCGCTTCTTCTCATGGTCCGATGTGAAAAATTCTTTGTTTGTTGGAGAGCGTGTCCGCTGAAAAATGTTTCTCATATAATTTCGAATTTTTCTTAATGCCCAATTTTGCCACCAGGGGGCATAATATCACATTTTCCTTTTTACAGTAATATTTTCGGGACTAAAAACCCGATTGAAAAATATGTTTCTGCTGTCATATACTATTAAGTCCGCAAACTATGTGCGCGTATTTTCTTCCCGAAATAATGCACAATTTCGTTGCTGGGGGCGCAATAGCTTAATCTGTTTTCTCAATATCTCTGCTTCATCCTATCAGATTTGAAAAAATATTTCAACATCTGATGCTATTTACTTTTCAGAACACTCTAGGCTAGCATATGAGGCATTTTGTAGTACACATTTCTGTGAGTAAGTGATGTTTGTCTACTTAACTTTGCAGTTGTGTCACAGCTTCTAAAATCACTATTAAAAATTTCCTTTTTACCGGATGACATTCACCACTATAGATATGTGGGGCGTTATTATCACTAAATAAGCTCCATTTGAAGCGCACCGTCAGTCTGCTGAAACAGTGCGGCTGCTTGTGAAAAGGCTTTGTTCGTTAGGATGAGTGGAACGAATTTCTCCCTGGGGTCTTACCTCAGAGAAAGTGTAGGATGTTCAGAGTGGGCTTTCTCTAAAAGCCCCAATTTCTCGTTGCTTTGAGAGAGCCCAATTTCTCGGGGTTTTTAGAGAGCTCAATTTCGAACACCGTTATCTTGAACATCATCCGCTATATGATTCTAGACATTCTGAAGTAATTTTTAAACGCGTGGTCTTCATTTGTTTCCAAAGTTTTGAATGCCAGTTTTTGCCTCTGTTTTCTCACGAGCTAACGAAAATATCTCCGATGATTCTTGTCTGCCACCATGCGATAGTGATTGAGAACTGTTTAGAAATGCACAATCGTTACCTTTTCTCAGAAATCTAAAATTATATAATTCATTTTGCTTTCCCTATCGATAGTCACCACATTCTTTTTCTTTGCCGGACTGACCTTATAACTGGAAGACTTGCTCATTTTCTTTGACATATCTGCTTTTCTTTCGGGATATACACCTTCAAAGTCACTACTGACTGTTTGCAGACACACGTTAAGGTGAAGTAGATGCATTGTTTTGAGAATGTAGATGCTCTGATTGAAAATCAGATAACTCACCAAAAGGATTTAATATCGCTGTCCACTAACATGGCATGTAACGAATCCCGTAGAATGAATGTCTTAGGAAAAGAGAGTCAGATGACAAATTGCGCTGTAAATCGCACTCACAGCTTTTACCTCTGGAATACAGAGTTCACTTTTGCGTACGTGCTGTTCCATTTCTTGATGACGAAATTCCTCAGTTGTAGCTTTACAGCACAATGGAGATGGAAAATTACTTTGCCTGTCTACTAAATGTTCCACGCTCTGTTCTTACTGAATTATATCTCATGGAGAAACTGCATTTTCAATAATTTTCTTGTACCCCGGAGGAGGAAGCAATTGCTGAGCAAGGGAAATTTTTTAATGGTAATAGAACAGTAACGTCTTTTTATATTTTTGACGGTATTTGATGCAACCTCAAAGACGGGTGAATGCGCCGTGCACTACGCTTTCCTAAGATATCTGACATGCTGTTTATCTGTAACACTATGGCTACATCCCACACGATGTGTTGGACGACTGCATTTTCTCCTATGCCAGGTTTCTCGCCACAAGGAACCTGTATCTTCAAAATTTCGGGTTATTTTGCGTAAACTATTTGCAGTAGGAGGCCCAGTTTTAAGCTCTTAATGTTCTGAACGTGCGGAGAGCAATTAAACCCCAACATTTATGTTGGCAAGACAACTTTCGACAAGTTCAGGATCTTTTGTGGTTAATGATAATGTACTTTAAAACTTTGAGCAGACACCCGCAATTAAATGACAGATTTCCTGGATGTGTGCTGTTATATCAGCTACTTTTTAATCATGCCGGATTACCGGCAATTTAAATTAGAATACCTGAATCTCGGTTGCACGCATAAATGCATCTTGTCATTCTTACACATGATTTTAGCTCCACTTAACGACAATAGAAGGCTGTTTGGAAGCAAAATTTTGTGTTTCCGTAAAGTAGTGATGCTATTAAATTTGAAGACCTTTCCAGAAATAGTTTGAATGTTAGCGCTCTTGGAAATGTAAAAATTACTTACGGACACCTAGTATTTCAATAAACGCCGGAGTGATTAACACAACGAAAACGAAGGAACTACTATAATCACTGATGCGTAAAACGGTTTACTATTTTCTATTGTAGACTTCATTAATTAGGAAATTCCTTGTGGGTATATTTATACTCGTTATCCTCGTCTACTGTGTAATCAAACCAAGCCATTTTTTGATGGCTGTTGTTTTACGTGTTTTATATTTTTTTATGTATAACCCAACGGTGTCTTGTGCAAAGAGGTGAAATATTTTATAATGCTTTAAATATTGCAACGTTTTTTGGTTGCTGCAGAGTAATTAAAAATATTATGTAAAAAACACATAATATATAAATAAAATAGTTTCTGTTTAATTACTTTGGTGAAGAACTTTCGGGATTATACGTTCCAGTTGGAATTTCAGCCACTGCACTTCAAAAGTTACGCAACTATATAATATTTGATATTTTATTCATGTTATTGCAGTATTTTTTTACGCTTTCCAATTGTAGATTGAAGAAGCGTATATGCTTTGTCCGTCCGTCCGTCTGTCCGCACGATAACTGGCGTAAACAAAATGGTTCGATTTCGATGAAATTTTAGTATGTGGTAGGGAACCACCTGGGGAAGAACCCTATTGAAAATGGTACAAATGGGGTGAAAGGTCATGACGTAGGAAGCAGATCCATTTCATTGCCCTTATGCGTCATAACTTGCGCAAATATGGTTCGATTTCAATGAAATTTTACTATGTTGTACGGGACCGCCTGGGGACAAACCCTAGTCAAAATGGGTGAAATGAGGTTAAAGGTCAGGACATAAGAGCGGGATGCATTTCATTGCCTTATGCGTCATAACGTGCGTAAAAATGGTTCGATTTCGTTAAAATTTTAGTATCTGGTAGGGGATTACCTGGGGACAAACCCTGTTGAAAATGGGCGAAATGGAGTTAAAGGTCAGGACATAGGAGCGGAATCACTTCCATCGCCATTATGCGTCATAACTTACGAAAACATATTTCAATTACGATGAAATGTTAGTATGTTGTAGGGACCTGCCTGGGGACGAATCCTGTTGAAAATGGGCGAAATGGGGTCAAAGGTTAGGACAAAGGAGCGGGATCTTTTCCATAGCCTGGGGTCTAAGGTCAGCGCACAGGAGCGAGATTTACCCCACAGCCATTATCCTCATGACTTGAGTAATGATTTATGGTATGTTGGAAAGCGTGTCATAATCAATGCATTGCATGATATTACTAACTTGTTTTTTTCAAATAATTAGGATACCGTTCCTTCATATAATCTGCAGGCCGTAAATTCGGTACACGTAATGTTAATTACGAGGCGTAATATCGTACACAAAATGTTCTATTCATGCGATGACCCAGCGGTCCAAATGATGAAGGAAAAACAATATTACTGAAAAACACTGTCATTTTAAATTGCTTTTTGTACTCTCAAGTGAATTAAGAGTAAACGTATTGTTTTTTTCTGCATTACGGCACTTCCATGGTTAGATCTTACAGCTAACTTATTAGAGCTACGGCACCCAGAAGAGGGAGGGACGCTGTGTTCCCCATAGCTCGTAATTTTCCGGGAGATATAGTATTTCCTGACAAAGTGCAGGTAAGTGAACACACACACACACACACACACACACACACACGCACACACACACGCACACGCACACACACACGCACACACACACACACACGCACACACACGCACACGCACACACGCACACACACGCACACACACGCACACATACGCACACACACACACGCGCGCACACACACGCACACACACGCACACACACACACACACACACACACACACACACACACACACACGCACACACACGCACACACACACACACTCTCTCTCTCTCTCTCTTCGGACAGCTGTTACTACTCAGAAATTTCTATGACATGAGTGTATACTTTATTTGCGAAAAAATTGCTACTTTAGTGGTTATCCGCAAAAAAACCCTCCTTGAGACGGATGATAAGTATGATACTCTTAGCCTAGGTAAAGGAGCGGACCTTATCTGTCTTGAGAGCAATAACCATCGTTGTTCTGGTGATGGGGCTCGCTTTCCTTCCTTCTATAATAATTTCCCGTTGAAGCACTCATAGCTTTCTCCATCCACCAGTGTAACCGTTACACGGGGTACTTAATTGAGAGCCGACAGGCCTCACCCAACCGACTATATAAATTCTGCGCCGGAGAGATTTATTTCTTCTTCGAACTGAGGGATGAGAATGGTCAAATAATTTGGTACATTTTCAGTAACTCTTCTTACTTCCATATGGGTTTAGAACCAAACGGTCCTAAGAGTAATTTTAGTGCATGATCCATTCTTTGAGTGCTTCACCCATTCTTATAATTTTTAACATAGAGGAGCTATATCAAATTGTGGAATATTGAGGTATTGTAGGAAGACAACATTCTGGGGAGATATTGACGCAAGGGACTTTTTGAACGAACTCCGGTCACACGTAGCACAAGGAAAGCAAGAAAGTCATACGAACACCTTATATATAATCCAATTTCCCCGAAAATTCTAAAAAAATAATATTTAACATTATTATTCGTTTCCTTTAACCACTTTAATTTAGCGTGATTTTCCTTCTATTTGTATTAAATTTTGGAAGTGAAAATAAATCTACGTTTCCCTTCCTATAATTTTGTATAGGAAACATAGAATAGAAAAGCTCATTTAAAACATTTTGCGTTGAAAAATAGTTTACTAAACAAATACTTAAATAAACTCCTCCCTAGTACAGAGTTTTTAAATCCACACAAAGTTTTTCTCTACTTTTCGTTGGCCACACACTTTAAGAATGCGTGTGGTACGTGCAATTCATATTTTACACTTTTAACTGTGGATAGAGAAGAAATGCAATTTTGATAAGTAAAGAACGAGAAATACAACAAGAAGCACCGAATGGCAATAAATATATGAAAATATTTTCCGAAGAAATTTCTGTGAGTACTAATACCTCCTGATTGGGTTTATTTCAGTAAAAGTAAAAACGCTTAAATGTATTACAAGTAAGTTCTAGGTCATAATATTGTATTGGTTAAATTACTTACATGTCAGTGTAATTTTACTCAAACTTTGAATTATTTGCGACTTTATCAGTATAAGTAAGACGGAAAAATAATTTTTGAGCTGCAGTTGCTATTGCAGATCATAAGATCCATTCAGTTCATTACATTTTAGCCCATACAAATACAAATTATCTGACATCTTCAAATGAATCCTCAAGCCATTATTTCATTCTTTTGGAACTGTATTAAGAATTAAATTTCCCGAAAAATCTAAAGTAGTATTCCTGTTATGTCCAAATCACTTTTTAACTTCAGAATTTCGAGTGTAGCACTCTTTGCTCCCTCATGTATGTTTCCTTTCCCTGGAAGCAATATCACAAAGTAAGACATTGGGTTATTTCCGTTAGGTTTATATTATTCAAATATTAACATACAAAAATTTCAGACCGTCAGATTGTCATAAGTAATATCAAAATGAAATGTTTGCAAAAATAATATTTTACATATCATGATATTCTGAGAGCTAGTTTTGGTGCATACTCATACGCCAAAATTTTTAAATTTCATGAAATATAAACCAATGAAAATTCATTTTCGGCAACATACTGAAAAAAATGTTTATCGTGAACACTAAACGCTTTTAAAAATTATTGAATCATTATTTAAAATCACATTGTCATGTTCAATCTGAAAATTTAACAGGCTTTTAACATGTAAATGATACGAGGGGAAGTCAGAAAGTTATATTCTCAACATCATATATTATTTATTTATTAATATGGAAAAAGGTATGTAAATCTCTGAGATATGGCCATTCGTTTACTATTTCTCAACGCAGTCACCTTTTCTGTTGAGACACTTGTCAAGCCAGGATATTCATGCGTCGACATGATCTGCTGGTGTGGAAGGATGTCCGGTCCTTTGACACTCACTCTACCACCCCTGAAATCATGACACACATTTCACACCTGATACACTGTCATCACGTTCGGGCCGTAAACAGCTGGAAGTTCATGGAGAATTTCAATAGGCGGCGTACCTTTTGCCCACAAGAACCAAATGATACCTCGGACCTCTTCCTTTGCCCATTCAAGAAGTACAGTAGCCAGGTGAATCCGTGTTCTTCAGGAACGTAATGTCTCTGTAGCTTCAAACTAACCCCACATAAAATAGAACATTTCAAGTTCCACATCAGCAAGAAATCTTTTCAATGCATGCAATGCTTTTAAAGCTCTTCATTGTGGAATGTGACATTGTGATTTCCTGGTACCCACGAATTTCCTAAAAAAAGTATGAAGACATCTGCGCAACGCAGGGAAACGTTTAAGAACTGTCAGCATTATCAAGTAAAAAAGTGAGTTCCCTCTATTGATCATCACTGTTAACATCAATTTTGAGCAGTCTCGTTTTCTTTGCCCTTGTATCTGCTTCAATAGTAGTGAGATACAATTGGGTAGACATGGCATTATCAAAGAAAAGCATCAAGCAGATTTATACAACCAAGGATCAACCTATAATACACAGTGTGACACTACGTCGACAGTCCAAAATTAATTAATATTGAAGAAGCAAAGCACCTATTTTTATGATTATTTTCAACATTTGGTAATACCTGGTGTATTGAAATATGAAGTGCTTCATTTTTCCTGGCAATTTGAGTACCCTGGAATTTTTTTGCCTTACGGGAATTTTTGTGCGCAATGCGACTTTTTGTTAGAAAAGCGGCGAACATTCGGTTTACCTAAAATATGTGGAGAGTGTAGAATCACCATTACGTAATAATCTTACATGTGGGATCACTCCGTACATTCCATGAAAATCTACTTTGTCCGTTGTTTAAAGAATGTGATTGTGAGTGGCGCACTTGAACATTTGAATAGCAATACTGAGCAACGCTTAAAAAAGACAAATACTGTTATAACATATCCAAAATGCTTGAAACGACAGAGAATCAAGACAAATTATATGTAGGATATGGTCGAAGAATTTCTTTCTTGAAGTCAATGCAAAACCACATCACAATTTATGCACACCTAGCATATAAAAGGTAAAGGTGCTGTCTGTCGTAGCAAATAAAGCTACATTTATTGTAAAGATAACATATGCTGGGTTTCAACAAAAATATTTCTTAATACTGGTGGCATTTCAAACAATAAGAATGTGAAACACAATGTCACATATTTAATAAATTTCCAGGGAAAGAGATTGGAAAATGTGGAGATTTTTGACCACGTACCGGTAAAGATAAATACCATTGTCCAAATAATCGCGAGTTATAACTTTCCAATAAACCATTTCATGTAAATTACTGATTGCACATTGAATTCCTAGCGATTAATATATCAGCGGAACATTCTGAATTATTAGTATTCATCCTTAACGTTTTTTCAACAGCCAATATAAAGTTGAAGAGCATCTTGTTTCAATAAAGAATTTTCCGTGTAAAGTTCATATTCATCGATGGTCACATAAATGTACCTATTTTTTCACTACATCACAAGTACAACATAATAAAAGCAATGTAAATGAATAACATATTTTACTTCCAATAGCGTTTCGTGTCATTTGTATACTAATCACTTAAGGGTCGTGTGCGTTAGAAATTAAATACCGATATGACCACATCTGTGAAATCTCCAGGTCAGGCTATATATTTCCTACTCTAATTTTGTGTATCCAATTTCACCTTTTGAAAAGTTGTAGAGCTGAGAAAACCAATATATCTCCTATAGTTTGGAATTAATCTGAAACTGCTTTGTGGAAGAAAATATACGATAACAAAAGAGCACATATTACAATATGCTAGTGTCAAAATTCTTCAGTCATACATATAAAGCCAAAGTACCTTAATGTTTTACCATCTCCTTTGTTTCATCTAATAACTTTTATCGAAACAAATTTCTAAATTTGACACCTAAATGCAGTACAACGTGGTGCTTTTAGAATGCAGGAACCATATATCTTAAATTCATTCCCATTGAAATTTTTTACTTAGATTACGAGAGCAATAATTTCAGTGTTTCTTTCGCTTTTTGTATTCAGTCTTGGCTCTAGTTCTCAATGAACAATTAGAAATCCTGAAATCCTAGTAAAATATGTAAGTATTGACAAAAAGGAAGTGCATAGAAAGTTTGGTATATAATATGGGGCAATTCGTTTTAAATGGATATGTGCACATCTAGTTACATAAAATAATATCATTAGTACGAATTACACAGTGAAATATTGCTTAGTCTGAGAAAATGAGTTACTTTTCGCCATAAATATGGACGAAATCTTCCATGTGATCAATTCACTTGACAACTCTTCAACTATCTACATACTCAAGGTGTCGTCGTCGCTTTCTGTAAAAGCCTGTGGGAAATTAGAAAAGCGGTGAGTGTCAAAGGCAGAACAGCCAAGCAAAGTTTTATGGCAGTTTCGCCATTAATTGAGGTGAAGTTTGTAACACTAGTGATTTAGATTCTAAGAAAAAATGTCAAACTTCTATAAGGAATGATGGTCTTCGACGATACACCCATTTACAGAAATGATTAATGCTTTAAAATATACCCTGGTCCTTGTATTGTGTGTACGACACAGAATATCGATAAACAGCTACACGATATCTATGAGCCCCAGCCAAACTTATGAAACAACGAATGTGTGATATCACATTTTTACTGCTTGAGCACACGGTCGGCATTGATTGTCAGAATGTGCATGTATTTCTGTGATGTTAACAACGCTTTTACCTAAAACTATATGTTCCACAACATGCATAGCTAATTCTACAAATTGCAGAAATTAGTTCAGGGAAGAAATATGTCTATATTACTATTCTGGTAATCTTCGGATTATAATCCGACCACTTGAATTGTTTGTATGCTACAGAATACCAATAGACGCCGACACATCAGCAGTACAGCGAGGTTGACTACCTAAACCAGAGATGGCCACTTGCTACAGGGAGTTGTGTCGTCACGGATTCTGCAATCAGCGAACGTACCACATGGACTGAGCCAGCTACCTTTACGATATCAACAACAGCTGCATATCTAAAGTGTTTCGCTCCTACGGAATCGGACATTGCTTACTTCGTAAATTGCTGAAAAATATTCCCGTAAAAATATCCATCCGAATGCTAAACTTAGGTGACAATGATTATCTTAGCCGGAGGCCAACCTTTCCTACGAGAAGCACAAAACTTAGAGAAAGTAGCTAATATTTCTACTGGGAGCCAATTTTAAAATTAGCTCCCAATAGCTAATTTTTATAAGGCTTACATGTAGGGAGTTACGATCTTTTTCTAGTTGAGCTTAAATGCAACGTAGTGAAATGCTTCTGTTTTACAACAGGCTAAAAGTTGTCCAATCCAACTTAGGTCAGATATTTTATATTTTAGAACTAGAAATAGCAATGGCGATTTTTTATTAACATATGAAATTAATTTTTCATTATCCTGATTGCAACGAAAATTTTTATTTCATATATTAATGAAAATTCTCCTTTGCTATTTCTAGTTATTTTAGTGTGACCGCCGCATTTCAACAAATCGCAAAGGAATCAACTTCACTAAAAGATATATTGATACCATTGTTTACTTTCAGCATTTAATTGAAAATAAATAATATATTGATAATATATATAAGGTGCTGTTTAATTTATTAAGTTTGTGGATATGGAACACCCTGAGTGAAGAATGCATGTTTCCTCAGGTAATTTGAGATAAAGTGGAAGAGTGTGTATGCAAAATTAAAATAACTGTATATTGGTTTGCGTATGACGCTTCGTGGAAGCACAAAACTTCAACAGAAATTTCGACCACATGAAGCATGTTCCTAGTTTTTATTTCGTTCATGTGCTTTCAAAAGGTGATAGACTTAATTAACATCGGTGATCCAAACGACCGGTGGCAATAGGTATATCCTAGGTATTGGGATTTAATGAGTTCCTCAAAGTCAACCGTCATTTTATGTTTTCTTTTTTCTTTGCGTTACCGAACTGAACACACACGGAATACATGCTGCATATTGTTTACCGCAGAGAAAAATTATCAAAGTTTTGGAAATTGTTTCCCATAATTTTCCTGAAAGCCTTAAGTTGTGAAAAATCTGGATACTGAATTTCGGACGAAAAGAATATTTGAGAGTAAAATTTGTAAGACTTTGCTCTAATCCTTTTACTCATAAGAAACAATCGTGATTTACAAACACCATTGCTTAAATTGTCTTGCAAAATGTATTAAGAAATACGTAGGCAATGACCTAATACTCGACAGGAGTTTATCCAAATTTAGATACCTTCAGCATTCGTACGTTTGCTGTACCTGAACATGAAATCTAAATGATTATCGTGTTAAACGATTGAAATTTGTCACGAGACTATCGTTTTTAGCACGTCTCTAGTAAAAACAGATCGTGCTTATGTTATCGGTTTGTCCGTCTTTACACACGATATCTCTGCAACTATTAGTTATATTTTAAAAATTCTTTTTGCATAGGGAAGCTTGAAATATGAGAATCGTGATCCTTATTTCGTTTTTTTTTACGATGTACAATTTCGCCGCTAGAGGGCGTAAATGCAGATGATGTCGAATTTAAAAATACGTTTTATTCCACATATTTGCTTCTAAACATCCGATTGAAAACATTATTTTTTCTTTCGATTCCATTTATGTCGAAGAGTATTTTAAGTACAGTTACTTTTTCAAATTGCGCATAGACTTTCCGCTAAGGGGCGTAAAAGTAAATTACGTTTTCCCCGATGTCTCTTCTAAAACTCTGATTTGAAAAATGTTTTCTTTAGCGGATACGGCTCCTGATGGAAAATATTTTGCACATAATTTCTAATTGTTGGTAAAGAATACTTTGGCCACCCGTAAGTGTTATTTTTTCCTCCTGGTGTCATCATCATCATCATCATTGTCAACCATTATCAATCCACTGCTGGACGAAGGTCTCCCCAAGTTTCCTCCACAACGGTCTGTCTTGTGCCAGTCTCCTCCATGTCACTCCCGCATATTTACGAATTTCATCCACCCATCTCCCATGTGGTCTTTTTCTGGGTCTTTTCCTGTCCCTTGGAATCCAATCTAAAATTTCGGCTGTCCATCTATGGTCTGTCCTTCTGGCAGTATGTCCAGCCCATTGCCATTTCAGGGATTTAACTCTGATCATGATGTCTTCCACTCTTGTCATTTTTCGGATCCACGAGTTCCTCTTCTTATCTCTCCTGGTTATACCAAGCATGCACCTCTCCATGCTTCTTTGAGTTGTCTGCAGCCTTTGTATGTCTCTTTTAGTTAAGGTCCACGTCTCTGCACCATACGTAAGCACTGGAAGGATGCATTGATCAAA